>CAJQZJ010004752.1:9238523-9249741 GCA_907164525.1 Lophiomys imhausi
TATGTCATTTTTTAGTTTTGGAAGCTGCAGGTCCTGCACTTCCTATATAATCAGATATATTTATCCCTCTCAGGTCTCTGAGG
Organism: Lophiomys imhausi; assembly: GCA_907164525.1. Taxonomy (NCBI): domain Eukaryota; kingdom Metazoa; phylum Chordata; class Mammalia; order Rodentia; family Muridae; genus Lophiomys; species Lophiomys imhausi. The sequence continues at coordinate 9,238,607 of CAJQZJ010004752.1, forward strand.
TGGTTGAAGAATAGATAGCTAGAGTCTCATAGTTAAATTTTGAGTTGTTTAGGAATCAAGAGGGTGTTCTGGATCTAAGAAGATATTTTTAAAATTATGAGGCAAGTTAGTATGAAAGCTGAGTTAGATATAGAACTTTAAACTCATGGAGATGGTTAGATAGTAGAATGTTAAAGTCAGGTGCCAATTACATATGGAATGGACATTGGGAATGTATGCTAAGCCATATAACTCTTATAATTGTGGCCTATTTATTTCTGTTGTTTTGTATTGTATTTATAGTTATAAGAAAAAGAACCATTTTTTGAACTGAAAGGGAGAGCTGTTGGGGGGAAAAAAGAAATACCTTAAACAAAACAAAAAAAAGGAAGGGAAGAGGATGGGGGGGTTGAGGGGGAGGAGGGTGGAAGGGTGGGACTGGAGGGGGGAGTAGGGAGGGGATTGTGATTGAGATGTAACTTGAAGAAATAAAAAATAAATTATTAAAAAAATATTTGAATTTAATCAACAGGAAATACCATAGTTTTCTACATTATATACTAATTTAACTTGTGTTTGGGAGACAGGTTCCTTTCAAACATTTACTTTAATGATTTGATGGAGTGATACCTCCAAAGAAATAATTTTGGTCTTTCAAGTTGATTGTAGATACATTTGCAGTTCTTTGGAAGACTCACTGTGAACACCCATGTACTAGTGTACTACACAGGTGAGAAATACAATGTTGAAAACTATTTTTGTAATTTTACTCAATATGGCCATATAATTTTAAGTTTTTTCCTATTTCTGAATATTTAAATATTTTTCTGAATACCTTTACTGAAATACAAATGATAGATTTCTTTTCTCATTAGTTTTTTTCTCCTACCCCCTACAGTATAGAGGGTATCATTAGCTGAAAATATTTTGATTAAAAGAAGCAATTTTCACATAAAACTCAAAAGAAGTTGTCACTAGAAAGAACAGCTCATCTTCCAAAAATATATGCATATTCTTCTCATGGTAAGTAGCATACTTCGCAGATATAACAGAGTAATCTTATTTTTTTTCCTGTTTAAGTGATTAGTACTTTTTTCAACTTCTTTTGAGAATTAAGGAGAGAGAAGACCTTTGAAGAAGTATTGCTGTGGAAGAAAAGTTCTTAGTTTTAGCTTTTGGGACACTTTAATTGGCACTCCTATGATAACCTCCCAACTTTCAGAGCCTTTCCTAATGAGAGGTTTTCTGGTTGACCCATTACTCATCTTAACATACCCCCAATTTAATAGCTTGGTTAAAAGTCTAGTTTTAAGACCAAGACAGACACTATCAGTCTAACACAATTAAACTCACCTGCTTATCGTGATTCAAATGTGTCCTGTTCTTTTTAGTTTCACTTAAAACTAAAGCCAAAAGAAGGCAGATTGCTAATAGCAGAATCCATAATTGTTCTGCAGAGAAACATAAAACAGAGGATCTTACTTTGATGTATGCAAAAGCTTGGTTCTGATCACAGCTTTAAAAATAATCTTAGGCTGTTTTACAAATTATAATATGGAACTTCTCTTGGTAGAAAACTTTATTTAGCATGTTACAACTCTTTTCTTAAGAAGATGGTACTATGATGGAGATGTAAACTGAAGTAGTAAATAAATATAAAAAAATAAATAAAAGAAAACAAAAAAATCTTTGGAAGTAATGTTGAATATGCTAAATTCAAAATGTTCAGCTTATTTTTTCTCTATTTTTGAAGCTTAATTTTTTTACATAATAAAAACTTCTTTTAATTTAAGAGAGATGTCTTATAGATAGAACTGCATATTATTCTGTAAAAGTTTTCTTATAATCGTTCTTGCCCCATGATTTGTGTACATAGTTAACATTGAAATAAACTGTTCAGTTGACCCACTTGTAAAATTCTTTAGGAAGTTGATTATATATTATGTACTGTCTTCTAACAAAATATCTATTTTCAAGAGTTAAAATTTTCAACTGAAATTAGGTGGGTTTTAGAGAATGAGTAACAGTTACACATCAGTAGTACATTTTCTCTGGATGTTGCCCTCACATGTAATCTGTAGTTTCTGTGAATGGTGGTAAAAAATTTCTTTGTCAAACATCCCACAGTAGACCTTCCATGAGTCCTGCTAGCTGGAATTAGTTCAACTTTTCCTTCTGTATCGTCAGCTACAGCTTGGGCTCTCTTTGGAGATGACATGTAATAAAGACCACATGAACACTACTGTAAACCTTGGCTTACTGACATAATTTTAATTCTAATGTGTCTTATCTCTATTATTTCTTCTTAGAGTTTGTTATTTATGCTGACTAATGCTACTGGGAGCTAAGACTATCTCATCTCTGAACTCAAATGTTTTTAATCTTTCTGTTGGTGTCAGCAAATCCCTACCAGGCTGATACTCTCTTGACCCATGCTTGTATCAATGCTACTGAATATTGTGGAGAAATAAGAAGAAAAATCATGTTGGTATTATCATTAATACACAATTATCAACTGTGTAATAGAACTTAATTTCTAAATAAATTTATTACCCACCAAAGTCTATTATTTCATAACTCATGAAACTTCTAAGTTATAAGAAGTGTCAGGGACCTGAACCTTTGAAACTACATATGTAGGCAGACAGTTGTTTCCTATAGCTTGTGAACATAATAAAATGATTAGAGTTGTCTGATTGCCAAAGAAAGTGTGTGAAGTGGGAGAAGAAGAGTTACAAAGCTTAAGTCCAGGATCTGTAAACTGTTGCTATAGACACTGAAACAGTGCATATTTAAGTTTTTGATGGGCCCTGCTGTAACTACTAAACTCTGCTACTTTAGTGTGAAAGCTGTGAACTACCGACTGTTAAGTTTGTAAATAAAATTGTATTTGGCCAAGGATTTATTTTCCAATCTAGTATGCAAAAATGAAACAGATCAGATTGAGCTCAGGGAACTATTATTTGTGGGATTGTGGGATCAAGAGGATGAAAAAGAAGGCATTGGGAGAGGAAAAAGAAAGGAAAGAAATCCAAGAGTGTGATGTGACAGAAAGCAAGTGGATAAGTGAATGCTTCATGAAGGTGCAGTCTACAGCTTTAAATATGACAAGTACTAAAACTTTGAGACAATTTAAAAATCTTTGATGGACACAGGACTTTATATCCCAGAATAAATTAATAAAATTTGGATTTTTATGCACATTTAGAAATTGAATTATCATCACCTATCCATTTTACAATTTTTTTCATGTTTGTTTATTCCTTCAAGTTGCATCTCTATCATACTGCCCTGTTTCCAACCCTCAGGATCTCACACTCTCACCCTCTCCCCTCTCTCCCACCTATCCTAATCCTCCAGAATTGGGAGGTGGGGTGTCCATACATATCACCCCCCCAGTTCAGCAGTCATATGAGGGCTAAGAGCTTCCTCTTGCATTGGGGGCCTACATGACAGCACTACTATGGCAAAGTATCCCACTAGCAGGTAACAAAGTCTATGTTCCTGTTCCCTTTGGTGCATTGGTTGTAGGATAGTTATCCTGTACTATATGGCTAAAATCTAATTATAGGTGAATAGGTGCCATGTGCATCTTTCTGGGTCTGGGTTAGCTCAGTCAGGATGAGCTTTTCTAGTTCCATCCATTTGGCTGCAAATTTCATGAATTCCTTGTTTCTGATAGCTGAGTAGTACTCCATTGTGTAATGTACCACAATTTTTTATCCATTAATTGGTTGAGGGACATCTGTTTTGTTTTCAGTTTCAAGCTATTACAAATAAGGCTGCTGTGAACATAGATGTGGAGATGTCCTTGTAGTTTGGTTAGGAATCATTTGGATGTGTATCCAGAAGTGGTATGGCTGGGTCTTGAGGTGAAGCTATTCCAAGTTTTCTAAGATATAGCCAGACTGATTTCCTTAGTGGTTGTACAAGTTTGCATTCCCACCAGCAATGGAGGAGTGTTCCCCTTTCTCCACAACCTAACTTGCATGTGCTGTCATTGGAGTTTTTGATCTTAGCCATTCTAACAGGTGTGAGATGGAATCTCAGAGTTGTCTTGAGTTGCATTTCTCTAATGATTAAGGATGTTGAGCATTTCTTCAAGTGTTTCTTGGCCTTTAGAGATTTCTCCTATGTGAATTATCAGTTTAGCTTTGTTCCCCATTTTTTAATTGGATTATTTGGTATTTGGCATTTAATTTTGTGAGTTCTTTGTAAATTATGGATAGTAGTCCTCTGATGTGGGGTTGGTAAAGATCTTTTTCCAATCGGTAGGTTGCTGCTTTATTCCAATGGCATTGTTCTTTGCCTTATAGAAGGCTTTTCAGTTTCATGAGGTCCCATTTATTGATTTTTTTTTCTTAGAGCCTGACCTAGTTGTGTTTGGTTCAGGAAGTTATCTCCTGTCCTGATGAGTTCGAGGGTTTTCCCCACTTTCTCTTCTATTAGATTTAGTGTGTCATGCTTTATATTAAGGTCTTTGATGCATTTGGACTTAAGTTTTGTGAAAGGTGATAGTATGGGTCTATTTGCCTTCTTTTAAATGTCGATATCCAGTTAGACCAGCACCATTTGTTGAAGATGCTATCCTTTTTCCATTGTATGGTTTTGGCTTCTTTGTCAAAAATTATGTGACCATAGGTGTGTAAGTTTATTGCTGGGTCTTGAACTTGATTCCATTGATCAACTGGTTGGTTTCTATACCAGTACCATGCTGTTTTTATTACTATTGCTCTGTAGTATAGCTTGAGATCTGGGATGGTGATGCGTCTAGATGTTTTTTTTTAATTGTACAGGATTGATTATTTATTCTGTTTTTTTTTTTGTTATCCCATATTAAGTTAAAAAATGTTTTATCCAGGTGTGTAAAGAATTGTTTTGGTATTTTGATATGAATTGCTTTGAATCTGTATATTGCTTTTGGTAGGATGACCATTTTTATTATGTTGATCCTACCTATCCAGGAACATGGGAGATCTTTCCATCTTCTGATGTCCTCTTCAATTTCTTTCTTCAAGGACTTGAAGTTCTTATCATACAGGTATTTCACTTGCTTGGTTAGAGTTACCCCTAGGTATTTTATATTGCTTGTGGCTATTGTGAAGGACGTTGTTTCCCTAATTTCTTTCTCAGCCCATTTATCTTTTGTATAAAGAAGAGCTTCTGATTTTTTTGAATAAATTTTATATCCAGCCACCTTGCTGAAAGTGTTTATCAGTTGTAGTAGTTGTCTGGTGGAATTTTTGGTGTCACTTATGTATACTATCATATTGTCTGCAAATAGGGATAATTTGAATTCTTTCCAATTTGTGTCCCCTTGATCTCCTTTAGTTGTCTTATTGCTCTGGCTAGAACTTCAAGCACTATGTTGAAGAGATATGGGGAGAGTGGGCATCCTTGTCTTGTCCCTGATTTTAGAGGAAATGCGTTAAGTTTCTCTCCATTTAATTTGATGTTGGTATTGGCTTGCTGTATATTGCCTTTATTATTTCTAGGTATGGTCCTTGTATGCCCGTTCTCTCCAGGACATTTAGCATGAAGGGGTGTTGCATTTTGTCAAATGTTTTTCAGCTTCTAATAAGATGATCATATATTTTTTCATTCAGCTTGTTTATATGGTAGATTATGTTGATGAATTTTCATATGTTGAACCACCCCTGCATCTTGAGATGAAGCCTAATTGATTATGGTGTATGATACTTGTGATGTGTTCTTGGATTCGGTTTGCCAGTATTTTATTAAGTATTTTTGCGTCTATGGTTTGAAGTTCTCTTTCTTTGTTGGGTCTTTGTGTGGGTTAGGAATGGGGGTGACTGTGGCCTCATAGAATGAGTTTGGCAATGTTCCTTCTGTTTCTATTTTGTGGAAGAGTTTGAAGAGTATTGGTATTAGCCCTTCTTTGAGGTCTGGGAGAATTCTGTGCTGAAACCATCTGGACCTGGGCTTTTTTTGGTTTGGAGACTTTTTATGACTACTCTATTTCCTTAGGGATTATAAGATTGTTTAATTTGTTACCCTGATCTTGATTTAACTTTGATAGGTAGAATCTATCAAGAAAATTGTCCATTTTTCTTAGATTGTCAAATTTTGTGGAGTACTGATTTTTAAAGTAAGACCTAAAGATTTTCTGGGTTTCTTGGATGTCTGTTGTTATTTCTCTACTTTCATTTCTGATTTTGTGGCTTTGGGTATTTTACCTCTGCCTTTTAGTTAATTTGGCTAAGGATTTGTCTATTTTGTCAATTTTCTCAAAGAACCAGCTCCTGGTATCATTGATTCTTTGTATTGCTTCTTTTGTTTCTAAGCTGTTGATTTCAGCCCTACGTTTGATGATTTCCTGCCTTCTGCTCCTATTGGCAGTGTTAACTTCTTCCTTTTTTCCCCTAGCTCTTCCAGTTCTTCTGTTAATTTGCTAATATGAGCTGTTACAATTTTCTTTTTGAAAGTACTTAGTGATATGAACTTTCCTAGTAGCACTGCTTTCATTGTGTCCCATAGGTTTGGGTATGTTGTGCCTTCATTTTTGTTGTATTTAGGAGTCTTTGATTTCTTTCTGTATTTGTTCTCTGACCCAGTGGTCATTGAGTAGAGAGTTTTTCAGTTTTCATGAATGTGTAGCCTTTTTGTTATGTCTGTTGTTGTTGACGTCCAGCTTTAAACCATGGTTGTCTGATAAGATACAAGGGGTTATTTCAATTTTCTTGCATCTATTGAAGCTTGATTTGTGTCCACCTATATGGTCATTTTGGAGAAGGTTCCCTGAGGTGCTGAAAAGAATGTATATTCTTTTGTGTTTGGGTGAAACATACTGTAGGTATCTGTTAGGTCCATTTGGTTCATGACCTTGTTAGTCTCATTATTTCTCTATTTGGTTTCTGTCTCAATGATCTGTCCATTGTTAAGAGTAGGGTGTTGAATCTTCCACTACTAATGTGTGGGAATCAATGTGTGGTTTAAGCTTTAGAAGATTTTCTTTTACCAATGTGGGTGCCCTTGTTTTTAAGGTATAGATATTCAGTATTGAGATGTCATTTGATAATTTTTTTTCCTTTAACAAGTATGTAGTGCCCTTTCCTATCTGTTTTGATTAATTTCAGTTGAAAGTCTATTTTATTTGATAGTAGGATGGTTATTCCAGCTTGCTTTCTGGGAATGTTTGCTTGGAAAAATTTTCCCCAGGACTTTACTCTGAGGTAATCTATTTTTGTTAGTGAGATGCATTTCTTGTATGCAGGAAAATGATGAGTCTTGTTACAGAGCCATTCTGTAAGCCTGTGTCTTTTTATTGGGGGGTTGAGTACATTGATGTTGAGGGATATCAATGACCAAAGGTTGTTATTTCCTGTTAGTTTTATATAGGTGGTAGTTGTATGTTTCTTTTGGTTTAGTTGCAGTGGAGTTTTTTTTGCTTCCTCTATTATCAGAAATTATCATTTCTGAGTTGTAATTTTTCTTCTCAGATCTTCCTCATGTTCAAAATGTGTCTGTTCTGGCTGCCATCATCTTGGAATCCCCCCATTTTGAAATGTTAATTTATGTTGTTTTCTGAATATCATTTATAAAAATGTTAGCATTTTTGGGATAATTAAAGCACAATTATAAAAATTATAAGGTATAACATACTTTCCCAACGTCCAGTCCATAGATATTTGGTAACTGATATTAATATTCTATTATCTATCTATCTCCATAAGTTTAAAGTTCTATACCTAACTCATTTTCTATCCTACTTGCATTACCAACTTAAAAATATCTTTTCAGATCTAGAACATCCTTTTAATTCCTAAACAACTTAAAATTTAACTGTGAGACTATATCTAGTCTTCAACCACATGAGAGACCTGAGTAGGATAAATATATCTGATTATACATGAAGTACAGAGCCAGCAGCTTCCAAAACTAAGAAATGATGGACAACTGGCTGCCTGGACAGTCCCCAATTTCTCTCCATACATTAGAACATCTCTCTTCAGCCTCTTGGCCCAGGATCTCTGACAGATATTAATTGTAAAGCAGAAATTATGAAGGACTTGCCTACCTTGTCTTGATAGGCAAGAACTAGGCTGTGGACTTACCTCCTTCCAAGTTTTGTCCTTTTTGGACAGCATTCTGTCTAGAGGTTGAAGCAAGGAATTTTTCTTGCCAGGTGACAGGCTTGCCACTAACGCAACCATATCCAACTAAGATTCTTCAATGCTCATCCTCTACTTGGAGTAGAATAGGGAGTGCTGTTAGGAACTGACATATCTCAATATCAAAAAATCTTAAGAAAAATTTTAATGTCAAATTCTGCAGATCTCTTGAGGGTTTTGAAAATCACCTATCTATCTCTGTATATTTGGATAAGCAAATGTTGCTTGTCTCTTAACAACTTGATTTCTGAGTAGCTTAGAAAATAACTGTGATAGGCTGTCATAGTAACTAACAAAATGACATGCTTGCATGACTATGAGTTTGCATTTCTTAATTATCCTAAACAATTTATGACGGTTGGTATCAAAAGGCCAAAACTTCAACATTTCATTTTTTAAGCATTACTAGGTACAATACTTTTAAGAAGCGTTACCCTTAATTTTGTATCAATATACAGAGGTCGATACCAATGTGGCCAAATATACTCTTAATTTTGTATCAGTATGCAAATATCAATACCTATGTAGCCCAATACAATCTTAATTTTGCATCAATATACAAGGGTCAATACCATTGTGGCCAAATATAATCTTAAATTTGTATCAATATACAAAGATCAATACCAATGTAGTCCAAACAATCTTAATTTTGCATTAATATACAATGATTAATACCAATTTAGCCAAATATAATATTAATTTTGTATCAATATACAAAGGTATAGGGGCATATTCAATAATCTGTCCTTTTTTCTTGATCTTTCCTATACTATGTCTATGTCCCATTTTTTTCTCAAGTCTATTCACTCCTACATAGGAGAGAAAGAAGGATACAGAAAAGAAAAAGAGAGAAGTCCCTGGGTCTAACCTCCAAAACCTATTTAACAAGACCATTTAACAGCTTGTAGTCTCTTCCCCTAAATAACAAAATTTTCTGTTATCCATCAAATAACCAAAGCGGGGGAACACCCTCCCCACCTTCTGGGCATGGGACATTGCTCTCTTAAAATGACTTCCTGCTGATATGGGATGTAGTAAACCTGTTTGGGGCCCAAATAAGAATGGAAAAATGGTTAAAAATGTTAATAGAATCATGTGATGTTCAGTCCTTTTGTGCTCAGCTATTTAGCTGTCCTAAGAAGTTTGTAGACAGAAGCTGATCGTCAGGCCTTTACTGAAATTCTGGCTGGAGTAGTCTGTGGAACTGAATGATCTTAGTGATTTTGAGTTGTTGTGGTTGTAGACTTTTGAGGAAACAGCTATTGAGGAAGTCTGCAAGGCTGGATTGTCTGGGCCATTAATCTTCTGTGGTGTCTGATCTGTTTTCTGCTGAGGTTTCCATTGTCCAGTTGTCCTTGGATTCCTTGAATGGATGCTTTAAATATCCTGGAAAGATAAGAACAGAGCCCTGCCCTAATCCTAACTCTGGGACAATTACCTTTTTTTTGGGGGGGGGGGTCAGGTAATATATTTCCTGGAGAAAATTTTTTGACAATATATAAAGTATTATCTTTCAATCTGGATTAAAGAAGAAATTATTTTGTTATTTTGGAGCTAAACAAACCTTTAGTGTATATATTTTGAGATCTCAAAGGACAAGTTGTTTGCATTGAGCATGCCTTTTGTAAGTAGCTTTTAAACTTAAATCCTTCTAAATCCTATGCGCCTGTCTCTGCATATCACGAGGGTGTTCTGGATCTAAGAAGATATTTTTAAAATTGTGAGGCAAGTTAGTATGAAAGATGAGTTAGATACAGAAATTTAAACTCATGGAGATGGTTAGACAGTAGAATGTTAAAGTCAGGGGCCAAATACATATGGACTGAACAATGAGAATGTATGCTAATCCAGTTAACTCTCATAATTGTGGCCTATTTATTTCTGTTGTTTTGTACTGTATTTATTGTTATAAGAGAAAGAACCATTTGTTGGACTGAAAGGGGGAGCTGTTGGGGGGAAAAGGATCTACCTTAAACTAAAAAAACAAATGGCAGAGGATGGAGGGGTTGAGGGGGAAGAGAGTGGATGGGTGAGACAGGAGGGGGGAGTAGGGAAGGGATTGTGATTGAGATGTAACTTGAAGAAATAAAAAATAAATTATAAAATAAATTGGGGTATAGAGAGTTCTAAAAAGAAGAATAAATATTTATTTATATATGTTAAGAAATACCTCAAAAATGGTTCATCATCCATAGCAGTTATGAGAATGCAAATGAAAACAACTTTCAGATCTTATCTGAGTTAGAATGGCATATGTCAACAAAACAACAGACAGCAAACATTGTAGAGGATGTGGGGGAAAATGTGTCCCCCTTCAACTACTGTTGGCGGTCTAGCCACTCTGAAAATCAGTATAGAGAGGTCTCAGAAAAGCTAAAAAGAAATCTACCTTATTGCCTATCTACATTGCTTCTTTGCATATTCACAAAAGAGCCCTCAATTTACTCCATGGACATTTGGTCATATGTGTTCATTGCTCTTCTATTCACAATAGCTATGGGTTAGAAACAATATAAATGTCTTTTAACTGATGAATGGATGATCAAGCTGTTTATGTAGAGTGCTTATCATATTTTCTAATACTTCCCAAACCAGTCTTGTGCTTCATAAAGACATATACATACATGTTTGCTATATTTTAAGCATGCTTTAATTTTGATTTGATGATAGCCATTAGGTATTAAATATCTATTAGCTATTAAAATTATTATCATTGTGATGATGATGATGATAAGTATTTGCCCGGCATGTATGTGTGTATATAAATGTAGGGGTTAGATAAATTAGATTTAGAAAATGGATAGGAGTTTCTGATACTGTCTCTTAATTCGGGGCCTGAAGAGCATTATCAGCATGAAGTCAGCCAAAACAGGAAAGACTTAATAGACTGAAAAACAAGGTTGAAGTCAGGAAAAACAGGAAAGACTCAATAGACTTGAAGAAACAAAGTATCTGGCCTGACATTGTTTTCAGCTGCTAAGTGGGCGGAGCCCAAATTAAGCTGAAACAGAGTTCCTCCTATTT
>CAJQZJ010004752.1:9254741-9282614 GCA_907164525.1 Lophiomys imhausi
GCAAGACACCAAAAGGCCAAGGACTGGACCCTGTGGCTCAGCTTTTGTCTGGAGGGGTTTGATCTGTCCGATCAGTGGCCTAGGGGAAACTGTGCCTGGCTTTAAGGACTGGGGCAGAGCAGCTGAGTTCCTGATTCAAAAGAAGTAAGTTGGCCTGCAGAAGGCTGGGGTCTCCCACAGAGAAGAAAGCATGAAGCCTTATTTAAGGTGAGACTGCAATAACCAACTAACCCTGATGAACCTGCATCTGAGAGATCCAGAAAAAGGACTGCTAAGTGTGTTAAAGAATCGACAACAAAGACTGTGTTCCTGACGACTGAGGACCTGCCCCAGAGACTGTATCATTCTAAAAGGTTATGAAAGTAGTTGTTATAATTATCAATAGGTTTAGTGGATAGGTTAAAGGGGTTGTAAGAATTTATAGGATTAATAGTTAAGAAATTGTTGGTGTTTGTTATAAGTGAATTTAGTAATAAATAAATAAGTGATAAATAATAATTTAAAAGTTCAGTTTCAGAGATGTGCTTTTTACTTTTAAAATTAAATTTTTAAATTTAATATTTAAAATTTGCTTATAATTTACTATAAAGACAGAAATAAATGAAGATAATGACACAGAGACTCTCCGTTTATTTGATAGATGTTTTGCTTCCCATGAGTCTTTTATTATTACTACCATTGCATAGTTATAATTTATAATTTTATTTAAACCATGGGACAAATTATTATTATAAGTTCAGTTGATTTTGGTTAAATGTATAGCCTTCTTTGAAAATGGTGCTGTTTCATTGATTTTCATATTGAAATGAGTTCATCTAATAATCAACTTCTAATGCTAGTTATGCCTGTGTACAGGATTTGTTTCTGGGCTTGTATATTTGTGTTGAAGTAGATTAATTATTATAAATGATTGAAAGTCATGCCACTGAATTATTTTTTGAAATAAAATAATTTCATTCTTAGAAATATAATTTATAAGTCAGATGTGGTGATTTACTTCTGTATTTATAATAGTTTCATCAATTTTGGGCCTTTGTCAGGAAAATTGCCTTGAGTTCAATGCTAGCTTAGAGCATAAAGTGAATTCCAGGCCACACTAGATTGGACAGTAAGTCACTGTCTCAAAATTAGCAAAATACAAAAATATATATATATATATATATATATATATGATTTCAAATGATAAGGGAACATTTGTCTGTTTATAGTACCCAAAGAAAAACATGATTCTTGTACTTTGGTTAATAATATGGGAGCAGTAACCATTTTCACTACAGGTGTGGTAGAGATACACTCTTAGATCACTTTAATTTATTTTCATAAACATCTATTTATTTCCTATGTCCTGCATCTATTTTATTTTCCACACTGTTCTTCCCTACCTCATCTCAAACACATATTTCTTGATAGTACTTTCAGGGGAGTTTAGGAATGATGAAATAAGGAAGACTAATTTTACAGTCCTGTATTTATTCTCAGAATTTATTTCAGAATGTTGTTTTTGTAGTCTTTTGGATCTAATTTTACACAATTAATTACAGTTTAAAATATAAAATATGTGATATTTAAAATAATAATAGGATACACCTTATATAAAATAATTTATTTATATTGGTGAAAACAAACAAATCCAAGTACAAACATACAGATGCACGCATGTGCATACATTTCACACTCTAAATTCTGACATGTTGAAATGCCACTTTAATAGACATAGCTGAAGATTTTATGACTTTGGTTTTCTTTTTATACTAATAATCTTTTAGTACATTACAGATCTATCATTTAGATTTCCTTGTGTTTGTTTCAAATATGCAGTTTAATTGCATATTTTCAGATATATTTAGCAACAACAAAAATCCAGAGTTGGAATAGCAAAAGTGGTAAGGAAATACACTATTTAACCTGGAATAGAGCCACAGGTCTCAGTGTAACCATCCTATGCTGATTATATATTGCTTTCTATATGACCCCGTTTAACTACTAATGTTAAAAAAACATGAACAAAATAGTGAATTATTAAATTCAATGATAAAATGTCACTGATTTAGAAGACTGACAAGAATTGAGACAAGTAATAGAAGAAACATATATATATATATATATATACTGTGTAAAAGCTGTCAGATGCACAAAACTGTACCTTTAAAAATGAAGGCTATGTGCCCTGTATTAGGTATAGCTTAGTTTATTTAAACTGTCAGACAATAGTTTTCTAGCTCACAGGTATAACCATGTTTACTTCTTCACCCCACACCAAACACATATATAGAAGACATAGGTTTAGTTTCTAGAAAAACCGGTACAAACACCAGATATTGGTACCATGTAGCTATAAAGTTAGTAACAATATATTCTGCAAGAGCAAACCACTGTTGCATTTAGGCACCCATTATATTGTTACCTGGTAGAAAGAAGCTAATAAGAGTTTTCTTTGGGAAATCTAATCAGATCCAGCACACCATTTTTCAGCATTCTCCCTCATTGGAGTGACCTAGTAGTAGTAAAATTTACCTCATAATAAAACCAGTCAATTATATACTACAGATTTTTGGTACAGTTTTATTCTAGCTTTTAATTATTTTGCTAGTGCATCTGTTAATAAAAGAGACAGCCACATATTTCTACACATCTGAGAAGACTGAGTTGAGAACAAAAGGGGGAATCCAAGAGAAGATTATACATTCTTTGCTCCCCATTCCTTGAATCACTGGCCACGTTTTTTACTTTTATACTGCACTGGCCATTGTACATATCTGGATACCAATTTTTACTATTACAGATTACTATGAGTTTGGTTGTAAGTGGATGCTTTCATAAGCTTTATCATGTTAAAATCACTAATTTATAACTTCTAGTCATTTTCTAAAGTTTTATGAAATTTCATGTAATGATGGAATTATAATAATTTTCTTCTTCCAAGTGGCTTAATGTGCATTTTAGTCTTCTTTCTTTCCTTTGTTGTTTCTTTCTTTCTTTATATTTACTTATATTATTTATTTATTCATTCATTCTTTCTTTCTTTCATTCTTGGGGCAGTGTTTCTTTGTAAAGTCCTGGCTGTTTTCTATCTCACTTTCTAGACCAGACTAGCCACTACCTGGCACTGATTCACTTGCCTAAGCCTCCAGAGTGCTGACATTAAAGGCATATGCTACCAATGTCCAGCTCACTTTAATCTTTTTTGATGGATTTGTGTCTGCATGTATGTGTGTTGGAATAAATGGTTCAGTACAATGATTAGGCAGAATAGTAATTGACAATTTCATTTTTTATTAACTTCAGACTTATTCTCAATATTTACTTTAACCTCTTTTGTTAAATTACTATTCATCTATATTGTTAGTGTTAACTCTGCTTATTATGACTCTAAGAGCTATCCAGAAAGGTATACTATTCTAAATATTGTCAGATAATACTCATTTATAACTCCTCAGACTTTAGGTGTAGAGAATTTTTATTCTTTGTTTGTTTGTTTGTTTATTTTAATTTATTTTCTTTCTTTTCTAAATTTATTTTTTATTTCTTCAAGTTACATCTCAATCGCAATCTCCTCCCTACTTCCCTCTCCAGTCACAACCTCCCACCCTCTTCCCCCTCAACCCACCCATCCCCTTCCTTTTTTTTTTAATTTTAACGTATATCTTTTTTCCCCCAACAGCTCCCCCCTTTCAGTCCAACAAATGGCTCTTTCTCTTATAACGATACTTATAGTACAAAACATCAGAAATAATTAGGAAACAATTATGAGAGTTATATGGCTTAGCATACATTCCCAATATCCAGTCCATACGTATTTGGCACCTGACTTTAACTTTCTACTATCTAACCATCTCCATGAGTTTAAAGTTCTGTATCTAACTCAGCTTTCATCCTAATTTGCATCACAATTTTAAAAACATCTTCTTAGATACAGAACGCACTCTTAATTCCTAAACAACTCAAAATTTAACTATGAGACTCTAGCTATCTAGTCTTCAACCACCTCACAAACCAGAGAAGGATAAATATATCTGGTTATACAGGAAGTGCAGGGCCAGCAGCTTCCAAAACTAAGAAATAACATACCAGTGGCTGCCTGAACAGTTCTCAATTTCTCTCCATACATTGCAGCATAAATCTTCAGCCGTCTGTCCCTGTTTCTCTGACAGACATTGATAAGCAGGAATTATGAAGGACTTACCTACCCTGTCTTGGCAGAGCTAGGCTGTCGACTTACCTGCTTCCAAGTTTTGTCCTTTTTGGACAACAGTCTGTCTACAATTGAAGCAAGGATTTTTCTTGCCAAGATTTAGGCTTGCCACTCATTCAACCCTCTCTAATTGGACATTCTTCGCTGCTCATCTTCTACTTGGAGTAGAATAGGGGATTCTGTCAGGAGCTGAAATGTCTCGATATCAAAAAATCTTAAGTTAAGAAGACATCTTTGAATGCCATATTCTGCAGATCTCTTGAGGTTTTTGAAGACACCCTATCTATTTCTTATATTTAGATAAGCAAATGTTGCTTGTCTTTTAGCAACTTGATTTCTGATTAGCTTAGAAAATACTGTGATAGACTGTCA
The DNA here is from genome assembly GCA_907164525.1 of Lophiomys imhausi. Taxonomy (NCBI): domain Eukaryota; kingdom Metazoa; phylum Chordata; class Mammalia; order Rodentia; family Muridae; genus Lophiomys; species Lophiomys imhausi. Next base: position 9,259,306 of record CAJQZJ010004752.1, read on the forward strand.
TAGTACCTAACAAAATGACATGCTTGAATGACTATTAGTTTGCATTTCTTTTTTTCAAGTAGAAGAGTCCATTTTATTATTTTGAGAGTAAAATATTTTAATAGAATAATTTTGATTGTTCAACATTTTAAAAAGGATTATCAGAATATAACTTTTCTGGATTCGAACAATAAAAATACCCATATCTATAGCTGGTCATGGTGGTGTATGCCTTTAATCCCAGCATTCTGGAAGGCAGAGGCAGGTGGATTTTGGTGAGTTCAAGGCTAGCCTGGTCTACAAAGTGAGTCCAGGACAGCCAGGGATACACAAAGAAATCCTGTCTTGAAAAACCCTCATATCTACTCATATGTACACACTGTGTACTTTGGATAGAGAAAGCAGACTGTGTCCAGGGATACAAATAACAAAAGCTAAATCCCTGAACACAGTCAGCTTTCTCTATCCAATATTAGCAGAGATAGTTTGCATTTCTTAATTATTCTAAATAGTTTATGACGGTTGGTGGCAAAAGGCCAAAACTTCACATTTCATTTTTCAGCATTATCTAGGTACAATACCTTAAAAAGAGTTACCCTTAATTTTGTATCAATATACAAAGATCAATACCAATGTGGCCAAATATAATCTTAATTTTGTATCAATATACAAAGATAAACACCGATGTAGCCCAATGCAATCTTAATTTTGCATCAATATACAAAGATTAATACCAATTTAGCCAGATATAATCTTAATTTTATATCAATATACATAGGTATAAGGGCATATTCAATAATCTGTCCTTTTTTCTTGATCATTCCTATATTATGTCTATGTCCCATTTTTTTCTCAAGTCTGTTCACCCTACATAGGAGAGAAAGAAGGATACAGAAAAGAAAGAGAGAGAAGTCCATGGGTCTAACCTCCAAAACCTATTTAACTAGACCATTTAACAGCTTGTAATCTCTCTCCCTAAATAACAAGATTATCTATAACCCATCAAATGACCAAAGGGGTGAAAAACACCCACCCCCACATTCTGGAGATGGTATGTTGCTCTCTTAAAATGACTTCCTGCTGATTTGGGACGTAGTAAACCTGTTTGGGGCCCAGATATGAATGGAAAAATGGTTTAAATGCTAATAGAATCATTTGATATTCAGTGCTTTTATGCTCAGCTAATTAAATGTCCTAAGAAGTTTGTAGACAGAAGCTGAACTTCAGGGCTTTACCGAAGTTCTGGCTGGAACAGTCTGTGGAGCTGAAAGATCTTAGCGATTTTGAGTTGTTGTGGTTGTAGACTTTTGAGGAAACAGCTATTGAAGAAGTCTGCAAGGCTGGATCGTCTGGGCTACTTGTCTTCTTTGGTGTCTGATCTGTTTTCTTCTGAGGTTTCAGTTGTCCAGTTGTCCCTGGATTCCTTGGATGGATGCTTTAAATCTCCTGGAAAGATAAGAACAGAGCCCTGCCCTAATCCTAACTCTGGGACACTACTTTCTTTTTTGGGGGGAGGGGTCAGGTAATATTTTTCCTGGAGCAAATTTGTTTTTTTGAGAATATAAAAAGTATTTTCTTTCAATTGAGATTAAAAAAGAAATTATCTTGATATTTTGGAACTAAACAAATCTTTAAGTATATATATTTTGAGATCTCAAAGGACAATTCACTTTAAATTTCAGCATGCCTTTTGTGAGTAGCTTTTAAACTTAAATCCTTCCCAATACTATATGCCTGTTTCTGCATTCTAAGTATTGGGATCAAAAGCATGTGGTTTCCAACTGATGGGATTAAAGATGTGCTCCACAACCCCTGGATTGAAGTTTTTCTCTATTTGGAGCTTGTTTTGTGTCAGGCTGTCCTTGAATTCTGAGATCTGCAGGTTTCTGTTTCCAGTGTGTTGGAATTAAGGGTGTATCCTTCTCAAATGATGGGATTAAGGGTGTGTACCATCACCACCCTTGTTCCCTGTAACTGTAGAATTTATAGGACAACTAACTCTATAGTGATCCTCCTGTCTCTTGGAGTTAAAGGCATGGGCTAACACCACACATATATTTTCATATATTTTACCTTAGCTCCAAATTTTTTCAATGCTTGGAGGTTTAGAAAACCAGGTTGAACTGCAGTAACCTTTAATTTACAGTATTTTACATTTCTCACCTGCTTTTTAATGCGAAACCATGAAAATATCCTTTGTATCTACAAAAACAGACAAACAAACAAACAAAAAACAAAAACTTTTAAGCTGCTATTAAGTTTGTGTAAGCTATGTGGCCACCTGCAGTCTAACATTCTAATCTGAAATGAAGGACATTTTCCTTTCATGCCAGTAAGGCAAGTATACCTTTGGTAAATTATAGCTTGAAAATTTTATATTGTACTTTTATTATATGTTTAAGCTTATTAATTCTATTCTTAAAAAAGGATTATTTTGTTTTCTCAAGTTAGTTCTACAACACAGTTTCTTCCCTCCTCCCCTACTGGCCCCTCCCTCCCTCCATCCTTCCTTCTTTTCCTCATTGTTCCTCTACTTGGTAGTCTTCTTCTCCTCAGATGAGGTGGGCCCTCACATATCATACTCCCTCAGATCTTCAATCATGTGAGGGCCAAGAGCTTCTACTTGTACTGGGGCTTGATATGGCACACCATCTAGGGTAAGATGTTCCACTAACCTGCAGCAGATTCCATGACTCACTGGTGGGTGAAATTTTTCCTAGGATAGATATACTAGGTTCCTATCTATTTGGGTCTGTGGGTTGTAGGATAGTTACCCTGTGATGTATAGTTAATATCCATGTATGATTTATAAGAGAGTACATACCATATTTATCTTTCTGGGACTGAGTCAGCTCACTTAGAATGAGCTTTTCTAGCTCCATCCATTTGGTTTCAAATTGCATGATTTCCTCATTTCTGATAGCTGTGTAGTATTCCATTGTGTAAATGTACCACAGTTTTTTTTTTTTTTTTATCCATTCTTCAGTTGAAGGACATCTGGGTTCCTTCCAGTTTCTGACTACTACAAATATAGCTGATATGAACATTGTTGAGGGAATGTCCTTGTGGTTTTGTTTCAAATCTTTTGGATCTATGCCCAAGAGGTGTATGGCTGGATCTTGAGGTAGAATTATTTCCAATTTTCTAAGATATCTCCAGATTGATTACCAAAGTGGTTGCATAAGTTTGTACTCCCACCAGCAATGGGGGGGGGGGTGTTCCTCTTTGTCCACATCCTCGCCAGCATGTGCTATCATGTGAGTTTTTGATCTTAGCCATTCTGACAGGTGTGATTTTTTTGGTGGTTAATTTCTTCAGTTCTTTATATATTTTGGATATTAGCCCTCTGTCAGATGTTGAGTTGGTGAAGATCCTTTCCCAGTCTGTAGGCTGCCGTTGAAAAAGACAGTGTCTTTTGCTTTACAGAAGCTTTTCAATTTCATAAGGTCCCACTTATTGATTGTTTTAGCGTCATTCTGGTTCAGCAGCTAGGCTGACCATGCAGGCAGGGAGCTCCACCCAAAATGGGTGCCAGCCTCAGTGTGCCTGTTGCTGACTGCCTCAAACACCTGGGTGCTAGGGTGAGTGGCCCGCCCCAATATTTGTGGAGAACACACAGTCGCCAGATCTGTTTGCAGTCAGCCTTGGCTCCTAATTGCTTTGCTGTGACTGTGTTAGGTCTCTGCCTCTCAGCTACAGTGCACACTGTGCCGCCATGTTGGAAACTCTGAAAAAAAAATCTTGCTTACCTTTGCTCTTGTGGTCCAGCTGTTTTTCCCTGTTGGGTGTACAGGTCCGTGTGCAGCGTGGATATCAGGCAGACAGGTGGGCCGCTGATCTGTGTGGCTGGAGTCTTGGGATGAATCCCCTCGTGGGCTAGATCTGCTCTAGCAGGCACTCCTCTCCAGACCGGTGACCCAGCTGGCTGTTCTCAGGGGGTGTTCTAGGGAACTGTGTGAGCTGTTTTACGTGGTGACCAGTCTCAGTTATCACTGTGGGAATTCAGACACCGTCTGTGTTTCACATTCAGCTACAGGACCTCACATTCACTCCACAGTGACTAATCTCATCCACCTACTACTTAGATACAATGCTCTATGGTTGGCACCATCTTGGATCTCCTTTGATTTTTAATTCCTAAGCTTAAGAATCTATATATTCTGAGAAGAGACATGATATAAATGATAAAAATAAATAACTTTTTCCCTTATCCCTCTTGTGGTTGTGACATCTGAAAGAGTCTTGTATAAAGTTTCCTTTGAGATATATCCATTTGAAATATTAATTTATGTTACAGGATTGATCTTTTCTTTGAAATGTTTCCATAATATTTAATATACTGATGCAAGCTGTTTAGTTATTTTTTCCATTTCCCATCAGTGAACATAGCAGCTGTTTCTAGTGTATAAAAATCACAACACATCAGTTTAGAACAGCAGAGGAAGTCTACCATAGTAAAATAAAACCACACGGGAGAATTTAAGTAGCTAAATGTTACTGCCCAGGCTGAGATATTACTAACTTGCCAATATTGATGTTCATATACCTGAGTGGCCTCTAATGTAAAGCAAACATATTTGGTTAAGACTCCACTCTTTTTCCTTTAAAACTTGTTCATTCAGTGTGCTGTTACATAATATGAAGCTTAAATATTATTCATAGTGGACATTTTTAATCACCTAAAGTATTTTTACAAAATCAAAAGCAATAGAGGCTTGCTGTTCTGCTTCTCAGTCTCTCAAGCAGTTCTTCAGATGAAGGTATAACTTGGTAGTTGAATCATATTGACTGTCCCCTAATAGACTATTTTAGAATGTTTACATTATTCTCTCTTAAGCTTATGAATGTTTTCTACAACTTCTCAGTGAGAATAATTACCATAATGTTCATAGCCCTTAGAGTACAATCATTAGGATTCAAAGTATCATGTAGTGGCAATTTCTTCCTACATAGCTCATGAAAAAAATTAGACACGTAGTTATTTCTTTTTTGAAGGGAAAATGTCTGACAAATTCAAAGAAAAAATAACCTCATACTGTTGGAGAGAAAAGTAGGTGATAAAGTCATTATAATGATGTAACATTAAATTTTTTATTTATTCTTATATATATATTTATTAATAGTTAACAAATACCTATAAAGTTCCTAAATCCTAAAACCCAACCCCTAATTCTAAAACCTATAACCTAACTAAGGATATCTTAATACCTAAAATACTCTAATATCTATAAAAAACAAACATGTAGCACTAACTTAAGTTTCTTAAAAGAATATTTTCTCAGGTTAATTCTCTGGACATGGCTCCTTATGGATGGCTGATCTCCAGCAGCCCTTCAATCTTAGTCTGTGAGTCTTATTCATCAGATCTTAAGGTAGTTTATAAATTTAATGTTTAGACCATTGAAGTGTGGCAGCCTTTAAATCAGACAAGAATTGCCTCTGCAATCCTAGGGCCCAATTATTTACAAGATAAAAAGTTTTTTGGGCTCACTGTTCAGATGTTTTCAGGCTCTGATGGGAGATAATTTGTCGCGTCCCCCCTTGTCCAGCAAGGAATGACGCAACTCACAAAAGCTCTTCTCCTGCAGTTTATTCAGGTCCCTTGAAAACAGTCTTCCGAATGCCCGGGCAGACCCAACCCACAGGCTAAATACTAAATGAACAGCCAATCAAGTAAAGCCACGTGGTGCTATCTTAGAGGCCCACGTATGCGGAAGCAAGCCAGATCAGCAGTCTTTGCCAAATATGGACTTGTTTACCACCGAGAGCGCTCACCGTCGGGCTGGTGGAATTCTCTGTTTAGATGTTCTGGAGCACCAGGGAGGGTCTGCCTTTACCTTCTCTACTAGTGTGGATTTGTGGCAGGTCGGTGCAAAATGAGCAGCTGAGGGTGGTGAAGTCTCCTGACAAGACCAGGAGGAAGGCAGTGATGCTGCATGGGCTTCAGATTTTAAAGCCCTTGTGTCTTCATGTGTCATAATGATCTCAGCTGTGAACTCTGGCATTTTGTTGCCATGGTTCCTGAGGGGGGGCTTTTCCAGGACCTGCTCTCACAACAGTGTGTCTTCATGGTCCCCATGATCTGCTCTTGGCAGGTTTTCAAGGACATGCCCTTCAATGGCAAACATGTCTGTAATTGGATACACCCATCTTTTTCCTGAGATGCCAAACTTCCAAATTCTATGTTGGCAGATGATACACTACTTCACTAACTCCACCACAAAATGACATACTGAAAATATTAAAAGATTACAGTTTTGATATAATGTCATTAGTGGAGTACCTCTTTTTTTTCCTTTATTTTTTATTTCTTCAAGTTACATCTCAATCGCAGTCCCCTCCCTATTCCCCCCTCCAGTCCCACCCTCCCACCCTCAACCCCCCATCCTCTTCCCTTTTTTTTTCCTTTAAGTTTAAGGTATATCTTATTTCCCCCTACAGTTTTCCCTTTAAGTCCAACAAATGGCTCTTTCTCTTATAATAATAAATACAATATAAAACAACAGAGGTAATTAGGCCACAGTTATGAGGGTTATATGGCTTAGCATACATTCCCAATGTCCAGTCCATATGTATTTGGTACCTGACTTTAACATTCTACTATCTAACCATCTCCATGAGTTTAAAGTCCTATATCTGATTCAACATTCATACTAACTTGCAACACAATTTTAAAAGTATCTTCTTAGATCTATAACACTCTCTTCACTCCTAAACAACTCAAAATTAAATTATGAGACTCTAGCTATCTGTTCTTCAACCACTTCAGAGACCTGAGAGGGATAAATATATCTGATTTTATAGAAAGTACAGGGCCTGCAGCTTCCAAAACTAAGAAATGACATACCTGTGGCTGCCTGGACAGTTCCCATTTTCTCTCCCCATATTACCGCATCGGTCTGTAGTTGTTTAGCCCCGTTTCTCTGACAGACATTGATTGTAGAGCAGGGGTTATGAAGGACTTACCTACCCTGTCTTGGCAGAGCTAGGCTGTCGACTTACCTGCTTCCAAATTTTGTCCTTTTTGGACAGCATTCTGTCTACAGTTGGAGCAAGGGGCTTTTCCTACCAAGAGATAGGCTTGTGACTAATTCAATCATCTCCCACTGGAGATTCTTCGATGCTCATCTTCTACTTGGAGGAGAATAGGGGGTGCTGTCAGGAGTTGATATGTCTACCTCTTGTTCTGTTTAAACAGATCCTCGCATGTATTTCAAACTTAGAAGTATACCATTTCCTCTCATTTACAAGGGCTACAACACAGCGTAGTCAAATGTTCATAACGCATGTCTTTAGTGAGGAGATGAATCATGGGAAATAAGAATGAGATTGCACAATTCTATCATTGCGGCTCAGTTGTTCACGAGTTCAGAGAATTATTAATTGTGGTTTACTCCTTAGCTTTCTGTGACCCTCTAGAATGTTCTGAATTCTTCTTTCACTGTTTCACTAGTCTTTTTCTTTTAAATCTTTGTTGAGGTGAAAAGAGGAGTTGCAATATCACACAGATTTAAGTGTTTGTTTAAGCAATAAAAAATGTCTTTTCATCTCTCAACAAAGTTTTAGTGAAAATATTGGAGTATAAAATACAGGAAATGATAACAAAGGGACCCTGTATTTAGCCTTTGACTCACTTCTTGAACAGTGTCTCCTGAATTCTGAAAAGAGGAATATCCTGCTCCTTTTCAACTATACACTATATTTTGACTGATTTTAAGCTTAAAATTTTCCCTATAACTAACCTCAATATTTATCTTTATTTTGGAATATATTTGACTTGATTTGATATTTGATTCTATTTACTTTTTCACATGTAATGGGATATAGGGTGTCATATTTTTGGTGTAAAATATAATAGGAGAGTTAAGTGGGTACAGCACTTTCATCAGTATATTTAATTTTGCCACTTCATATAAACTGCTTGGCTGTTTAGAGACACACATATTTTAGGGTATGAAGAAAGAATATGTTTAGCAGTACATACAGGAATACAGACTTCAACATCAGCGATACTTAGTTCTTATAAATCAAATGTGTCACTCTGTAACCAACTGAAGATAGCTGGACTTACAACCAAGATTCTGCATATTTATTTCTAAAGTAGTGTGATTATACTTACTGTACTTTAAAAATGTCCTCACAGTCTTGTATAAATACTGAGTGTTAATTTTAATTGTCTTTCTTGCCTATTACGATTAAAACATAACATATACAAATTAAGGAGTCTATTATAATTATTAAATTGTGAAACATATGGATGATATAGCATGGTATTAAAATATACTTTCAGTAAGGAATCTAAATGATAAGAAAAATGTTATGTCAATTTTTCAGGTATTAGGACAATGTTTTCAGGAGACAGGTATTACTGTTTTCTGTAAGGGAAGTTAGAATAATAAATTAGATTTAGTGAATAGCTAGGGGCTTTTGATACATTCTCTTAATATGGAACATGAAGATCAACTTGGCTGTGGGCAATTGACAGAGCAGCAAACATACCAAAATCAAGGTTTATGGCCTGGGATTGTTTTCAGCTGCTAATAGCCTTATAAAGTAGATGGAGCCCAGATTAGGTTGAAGCCAAGTGAAACAAGGAGAGACCCTATTTAAGAATGAGGTGGGTAGAGTCTGAGAGTTCCCATGCCTGAGAGTTTCCATGCTAGAGACAACAAGATGCAAATCAGCTTGTATCATCTGATGAAGAAAATGATGGTGAACTGAAAAGCTGACCTAAGAACTGAAATTTTTTAAAATTTCTTTGTTGCTTCAGGTTACATCTCCATCATATTGTCCTCTTTTCCCCCTTCCCAGCCCCGCCCTCCCATCCTCTACCCCCTAACCCTTCCATCTTGCTCCTCTGGAGTGGAGTGTCCCTACATAACAGTCCCTCACCCCAGTTCAGAAGTCATATGAGGGCCAAGAGCTTCTTCATACACTGGGGGCCTACAAAGCAGTACCATCTGTGAAAAGTGTCTCATTGCTAGGGAGGGAAAACTAAAAAGAACTGAAATGTTACAGCCAGCTCTCCCTGAGGCAGAAAATAAGCTGATGAGCAGAGAAGGCCTCAGCAATACAGCAAAAGGCCAAGGATTAAACCTGTTGGAACAGCTTTAGCCTAGAGGGGTTTGACCAATTCAAACAGTGGCCTGAATGGAACTATGGCAGCCTAAAAGACTGAAGCAGAGAGACTGAGTGGCTAATACAAACTGAATGAGTTGGCAAGCCTCAAGCCCTCATTTAAGGTGAAGCTACCATAGCCAATTTACTCTAAAGGACTTATGTCTGAGATATTCCTGAAGAAAGTCTGTTGAATCTTAAGGAGCTTTAAAGGATCTACTCCTGAGGTGTTCCTAACAACAGAGGACCTGCAGCATAGATTGTATTCCTGACAACTGAGGACCTGCCCCAGATACTGTATTCTTCTAAAAGTTTAGGATTAGTTGTTAGATAATAATTGTTATGTTATTAATAGGTTTAATTGTTAGGTAAAAGGGTTTATTCTTAGGGCTAGTAGTTAGATAATTGTTTATATTTGTTATAAGTGCATACACTTATTAATAATTATATATTGGATAAATTAAAAGGACCATCTTCACTTTTCTATTTAGAATGATAAAAAAGTAAGACAATGTCTAATAAACCAAGGACTCTTGTTTAAAATTCATAGGTGAATGACATTTTGGATGTATTGTGCATTCCCTCTTATCCTTGAAATTTGCCTCCTACTGCCATTTTTAAAGTGATTGACTCACTCATAGAGCCAATGAGGGAGCCTTAGCCTGGACTCTTCCTTTATTAAGTGATTCTAGATCAAGACTCATGAGAGGAAAGTTCACTGACCTTTATTTAATACAGCATATTCTAACTGGAATCCACTTCATTAGTTGACCAAATAGTCAAGAAAAGAAAACATAACATGTGTAGGAAAATAGCATATTGATTTTTAAAAGTCTTGTTAGTGATGTATTATGTCCATGAATTAATAGTGGTGTAGACTTTTGTTGATATGATCCAGATTTTCTTCATGGAAATGTCACAAAAATCTGTACCTTCTCATTCAATATTAAGTACTCTTATATTCTGTAGTAATGTACTTATTTTTTGTTTGCAGTAAAACACCCATGTGTTCTGCATTATTTTTTCTCATCATATGAGAACTTCAAATATGGTCTTGTATGTATAAAACACACACACACACACACACACACACACACACACATTCTTTTATATGTATTAGTCAGAAGTTTTACTTTTAACACTAAACCTATCTTTGTTGACTATCAGTGGTATTGACAAATACTTTATATTTATTTACCAGGCATTAAATTACATGGTGTAGGAAATACTTGTTTTTAAGTTTGAATAATTTTTTGATACATGATATGAAGCTTAATTTAGACAGGCTTATTGTGTATCATATGGTAGTTATTTTCTTATGAGTTTCGAAGAAAAATGAGAGGTTAAAAAGACTATAGAGAACATTTGATTTTTTATATGGTAAAATTAAATGGTTAAAAATACAAACACATCTTTGTGTTTCTTGCTTTTCATTATTTTGCCATTAGATAAACTGTGAATGCACCACATGTTCCAAAGGCTAATTTTGTTCCAATAAATATATTGAATCTGGAGCTAAAGAAACCAGAGGATGTCAACACTTGATTGTGCCTGTGGGGAAGAGCTCCCCACTGAGCCTTTATAGAGGAACAACTGTTTAAGAAGAATAGAAAGTAGAACAGACACAAAGTTAAAAGACAAATGTGCCGATTCCTGCTTTTAATGGTAGGCAAGGGTTTAGCAAACCATTAACTTTAGTGCTGGGGAATTGCTGAAAGGAAGATTTAAAAATAAAATGTGTAGTTATCCAGGGACTAGAACATTAGATGATTCAGAAAGACTATTTACTATCAGAGGGGATCTCCACGCATTAGAAGCCACAGTCAATCAAAAGAAATACAGACTGGTAATTGATGACTTCAGACCAGTGAAGATAATGAGGATTAGTATTTTGGTAATTATTTGGTATGTTAAGTATATAAGCCATCTCTAGTATTTTGTTGGATTCAATAAGAGAGTTATTACAATATTTTATTAGCGGTTACTGAAAGTGAAAAGTTATCAATGTTAATAGAGATTTTGCCAACAAACATTAAGGAAAACATGCCATGGAATTCCATTTATCACATAGCTGAAGGGACAATGCCTGGTAATGCTCTGAATGAGTACTGTAGAACAGGTAACTCTGATGTGCCATTCCTATTGCCCGTGTTCTCTAAAATCTTCATCTCTTTCTTGTAAATGTTAAAATACAAGGAATTTTTTTTCTTTTGAAGTGGAGACGTCCAGTTTTAATCTTGTGGCTGTGATCAAACTTTCTACTTATCTGGTATTCCCTTAGTTGTTTTACTTTTTTACCAAATGGAAAAAGAGATCTGACCTTCCTTTAATAAAAATTAAATCTAAATCTACTAAACCATAAAGTACAAGAAAAAAGTTATATCTAGGTTCAGTGAGCTGGGTATAAAGACAATTTCTAATGAATCTGCCTGTAATTCTTTTTCATGTAACAGGAAGGTGAATTGCTCCCAAATATACAAAGAATCAAATGTTCTTTGCTATGGTACTTCTTCAGAGTTAGGTCTTGGACAGATGCCACCTGTAGAAAAATTGCCCACTCAGGATGGAAGAGTAAGCTGCAGACGAAACTGAAACTCACAGCCTATCATGAAGGTGAATATAAAGCCATACATAGTCATTTACCTGAACCTTCTTAAATTGAAATAATGTGCCACTAAGAAGATCCTGTCATGTGTGAAGCCTGATGGTATGAGTATATTGTGGACTGAGATTACTAGACTTCATATCCTAGCTCTGTTTTATAATATTTTGTGATATTGAGCAGTTAACATTTTATAATTAAACTGCCTCAGTGTGCTACTTAGCATAGTTAAACATATAAGGTAGTGGCTGTTTTCTCATTTATAAAATAAGAATTGTGAGATTTTAAGGGCTTAAAGAGTTTGCCAAACTAATATGTGCTGGATAAATATTTCTTGGTATTATTAATACAAATATAAATTAAATATTACAGAAGAATGCCTGTGTCTTACAGACTTAAAAAGATGCTGTTTAAGCACATTTTGAAAAAGCAAATTTATCTGGTTTTAATATTAATAGGTCATTGAAATTATATTTATTTTAGTAAAATTTATTTTAATAATTTTCCAAATATATATTTAATATTATAAAATGATATGATTATGATTAACCAGATTTAATATTACAGTAAGGTATCATGGGATTAGATGATGAGGAGCCTAGAGAACTGACCAAGCTTATCTATTTCATGGTTTCGTGTTACTCAGTTCGATTCACTGTGTTTCTGGACAATTGGGTACCTGAGTGGGAACTGGGGAACCCTGCTATCTCTGTTTTTGAACTGTAACAGATTATATAAATAAATACCAGGAGTCCAAACTAGGGAATATTCCTTGTAGAAGAATTTTAATCCAGCAACATGGCTGCCTTTGCAAGGGATTGCATCCAAAGACCTAAGTCTGTGTAATCCAGTAGGAATACAGATGAACCATACACCTTTAATCCCTCTGAATGGAATTAAACCACATCTTTAACACCTCTTGTTGGAATACACACATGCCTTTAGTATATACCTCTAATTCTAAACAATGATACCCAGCTGAGGGACAAAGTGACAAATCAGAGAAAGATTTGACAGAATGAGTCAGAGAATAGGTATGCTCAACTCTCACAAGAGTGTGTTGTGTGTGTGTGTGTGTGTGTGTGTGTGTGTGTGTGTGTGTATGAGAGAGAGAGAGAGATAGATAGATAGATAGAGAGAGAGAGAGAGAGAGAGAGAGAGAGAGAGAGAGAGAGAGAGAGAATGAGTGAGTTGAGAGTTCTTGGAGACAGTACAATACAGTTTGGGAGTACAGTACAGTTCCATGGAGCTCAGGGGCAGTATTCTAAGAGAACATTCCAGTGAGAAGCTATGAGAATTCAAATTGAAACAGTCAGCTTGGAGAGGAGTTTGAGCCAGAGCAGCTGATTTGAACCAGCCAGCCAGAGATCAGAAAGAGCTAGAAAACACTAGTTTTCAGCAGTAAGCCTCCAAGAGGAAAATTACATCTGGCAAATAAAATATACATTTACAATTCCTAAAGATTGAGTATCAGTGCCTTAGGGCATGCAATATAATTTTATAAAAACATATATGAGAATATATTGTTATTAAATTTCAGATTCTTAAATCTTACATGGACTCTAAGTGTCAGTGAGAAAGACACATTGTCAAGTTTCAGATACAGACCTCTCTGTCATACAAATTTTCATTCTTTAAATAGTTTAAAATCTAAGAAGTATATCCTCTATATTTATATGATGTTGAATGCTAATATAATTCAACTTTTCTTGAGCTATTCTCATGCATCATACAAATGTCTTCATTTGGTCATGTCAGGCTTATATCTTTTCATTTAAAGACTATCTTATTTGCTTTTTTCATGACTAAGTCCTTATTTCTAAAATGGGTCAACTTCATATAACTTGAAATATCTTCTGTTTTTGATATTGAATAACTGCTGATATATGATTTTATAAATAGACTTTGCATATGGAAATCTATTGCTTAGATGATCATGAAATTTTAATGTTTTTAGGCATTTTCCTTGAAGAATTGTAAATACTCGTGATGTTGTAATTAACTTGCTTCAGTATGCTTTATACTCAGCATAGTTAAACATTTATATCTTGTTCAGTTAATTATTTTGCAATTTTGCATATATAGCTCAATTTTAACTACATAAAACACAATCTTTGTAATAGCTGTAATATATGACTTGATATTTTTGAAAATGTAGCAAATAGAAGAAAGAACTGACTGAAAAACTTTTGATGAAAAATTGTGTTTGCTTTTAATATTCTCTTGCTTATGCACTAGCAATTATATTGATTAAAATTTTAATTTCTAGCAACATTGCCTAGACAAAGTTAAGTAAACATCTACTAACAGTCTCTGCTTATGTACTCAACATAATTTACCTTTTACTTTTTATTTCTGGTAATCTACATTCACTTATAATTACTTTTTTTCATTTGATGTCTACCTATATTGTGACAATACTGTGAATATTATAAAAGCATATCACTATAAGGAAAGTTTTACTACACATATGAAAATCTATAAATTATTGTAAATTAGTTAAACTTCAATCTGATGAGGACTCATCTTCTTCAAAGCATTTAAATTAGTACTCCTTAAGATACACAAGCCTTACAGCAGGTAGCTGATTTACATAAAGGTTTACATATTATTTTTGAAACAGTATCTCTTGTTATTATACAGATAATTCTTAATCAAAAATTCTTGATATTTCTATTAATAATGGCTAACGTAGTTTCTCTTTTCCATGGAATTTTGAGGCTTAGTGATTGTTCTTGGCAAAGAAAATTGATCTTGAAAATTGAAATTGTCATACCAATTGTTACTGGAGAAAATTGATTTTTTTCTTCTCTTAAAGGTGCCAGCTTCAAATAACTTCTTGGTTAGGGAGGCCATTTGTGCCTAATTTCCCTTCTTTATGCTGGATTTTTCTCTGGCTTGAATTTGTGCAGGTCTTACATATGCTGTCACATACTTTCTGAGTTCATATATGCTTCAGTCATGTTGTGGGAGAGAAAAATATGATGAAAATGTTATCTGAAAATAATTTAAAAAATAAATAAATAGATTGAGGTAGGGTCAATTTTTAAAATCTTTCTCCCCCCCCTTTTTGAAAATAGATTCTTCTCCCATACAATATATACTGATTATTGATGGGGTGATGTTAAGCATTCTAAATGTTAATTGGTCCTGTTTGCTGTCTGTTACTTAATTGACTCTGATTGGTTAAATAAATGCTGAGGCCTAGAGATTGGGCAAAGACAGAGATAGGTGGGACTAAGGTTTGCGGGCTTTTTAGAGAGATACAGAACATCTTGGGAGAAAGTTGCCAGAGAGAAACCAGGAGTAAACAAGGAAGACAGGCCAAGGGGTAGATTAAAGAAGATCCTTCCATGTAGCCTGGAACATTGGCTTAGTGTGGAGAATAATAATCCAAAGGGACGTATGTATGTACGGGTCATATTTGGGTAATAGAATTATGAGATAGCTTAGATGGGCTAAGATTGCACAACCCAGGCCTAGGCTTGATAAAATCCACCCAATATCTGTGTGTATTCACTTGTAATGGCAGGTTAAGGATTAACACCACTGAATCAATTAAATATAATATAAATACTGAGTAAAGAGTTTAATTAACCATTATTTTTTTCTACAGATTATAGTTTCACTTCCCTCTTCTCTCACAGTTCCTCCCCATGTCCCCTCCCCTGTAGATTCATTCTATTTCTGCCTCTCATTACAAAGCTTCATGTATCAATCAAACATGATAAAATAAAATGTAATAAAATAAAGCAAGAACCATCATATTAAAGTTAGAGAAGACAACTCAACAGAAGGAAAAAGTCTGAAGAGGAGACACAAGAATTAGATGCCCATTTGTTCTCGCATTCACGAGACCCATAAAAATACTAAGCTAAAAGCTATAATATATATACAGAGGACCAGATACAGTCCCTAGCATACCCTGTGCTTTCTGCTTCAGTCTCTGTGACTAACTATGAGCCTTGCTGAGTTGATTCAGAAGGCCTTGTTCTTCTGGTGTCCTCCATCTCCTCTGGCTCTCACATTCATTCTGCCCCTACTTTCTAAGAGTTCGCTGAGCTCTGAGGGGAGGAATTTAATGGATACATCCCATTTAGACTCTCTCTTCATGTATTATATAGATTTAGGTCTCTGTATTTGCTTCCATCTGCTGCTAGAGGAAGCTTCTCTGGTGATGACTATGAGTATAGGAGAATATCAGTAGGTTTCATTTTATAGATACTTTTTTTTTTCAAACCTGATTTTATTTTACCCTAGGACTTTAAGATATCTAGTCTCTGGTTCTTGGTTACTCAAGTAATATTGCCTATGGTTTCTATCTCATGGAGGGGGCCTTAAGTGAAATCCAACATTGCTTGCCTACTCCTACAAGTTCTATGCCACCATTGCCCTAGCATATTTTGTATGACAGATTGTAGGTCAAAGGTTTTGTGGCTGGATTGGTGTTCACTTTTATCTTTTGGTAGCTTGCAGAGTACCTTCTTGCAACAAAGACACTAGAACACGGTGATGAAAGGTCCAAGTAGAAACCAGCTCAACTTCTCCATGTTCAAAGAATTGCATGGGTTTTGTCCTCAGCAATGATTCCCCCATCCCCTGGCTGTTAGTATTTGGGGAGCAAATCATTGTCTTGGCAACATGCTGTATTGTTTGGGGATTTCTGTGTGAATTGTTGGCGAACAAGTCAATTAACTGGAACACAGTACTGATATTGCAAGCCTCATTTGGTGATAAGACATGGGCAGTTGAGACTGTATCTTCTATTATTAGGAGACCTCATTAGGAGAGGAGCACCATCATATATTTTAGGAAGTTTTCCCTACACTGGGTTTCCGCATCATCTCTCAAATGCCCCTCAAGTCTAGCTGTCTCACTCTGCATTCTCTCCCTCTACCCTATTTCCTCTGCCTACTTCCCAACACTTGTAACTCTTGTTACCCTCCTGACCTGGGCCTAGTCCACCGATAAAATGTATTCTATTTCTGGCTCCCAGGGAGATCTGTGTTCCCCCTTGGCCCTTCACCCTTCATTTAGATCTAACCTCTCTGGGTCTCTGGATTTTAGTTTGTTTATTATTTACTTAACAGCTCGTATCTACACATACGTGAATACATAGCCATATTTATCATTCTTGGTCTGGATTAACTCACTCAAGGTGATTTTTTTCTTGTTTAATCTATTTGCATCTAAATTTCATAATGTCAATTTTAAAAAAGCTGAATAATACTACATTGTATAAATGTACCACATTTTAATTATCCATTCTTCTGCTGAGGAGCATCTAGGTTGTTTCCAGTTTCTGGCTATTATAAGTATATGAACATGGTTGAACAAGTGTTTTTGTGGTAGGATGGAGTCTCATTTGGATATATGCTCAAAAGTGGTATAATTGGATCTTGAGGTAGATGGATTCCGAACATTCTGTGGAACCTTCATACTGATTTTCATAGTGGCTCTACAAGTGTGCGCTCTCAACAGCAATGGAGGAGTGTTCTCCTTATTCCACCTCCTCACCAGAATGAGCTGTCACTTGTCTTATCGACTTTAGGCATTCTGACATGTGTAAGACAGAATCTCAAAAATACTTTTGGTTTGCATTTTCTGGATGACTAAGGATTTTTAATATTTAAGTGTTTCTTAGCCATTTGAGATTCTTCTATTAAAGTTTTTTTTGTTTAAATTTATATCTCATTTTTAATTGGATTATTTAGTTTTTTGATATCTAGTTTCTTAAATTCTTTGTATATTTTGGATATTATTCCTTTATTGAATGTGGAGTTGATAAAAATCTTTTCCCATTCTATAGGCTGCTGCTTTGCTGACTGATGCTGTCTTTTGCCTTATGGAATATTTTTAGTTTCATGAGGTTCCACTTATTAATTATTGATCATAATACCTGAACTATTGATGTTCCATTCAGAAAGTCTTGTGCATCGGTGTGTTCAAGACTTTCCCTCACTTTCTCCTTTATCAAGTTCAAATGTACCTAGTTTTATTTTGAGGTTCTTCATTCACTTGAACTTGAGTTTTGTGCAGAATGATAAGTATGGATCTATATAAATTATTCTACGTGTATGCATCCAATTTGACTAGTACAATTTTTTGAAAATGCTGGCTTTTTTCCAGTGTCTATTTCTGGTTTCTTCATTAAAAATCAGGTGTCCATATATGTGAGGATTTATGTCTGGAACTTGAGTTCTATTCCATTGATCAATAGGTATTCTTTTATGCAAATACCCTGCAGTTTTTGTTACTCTGTAGTACAACTTGAAATTAGAAATAATAAGGCATCCCACAATTCTGGGATTGTTCAGGATTGTTTTTGATATATTAGGATTTTTGTGTTTCTATATGAAATTGAGAATTGTCCTTTCAAAGTGTATAATGAATTGTGTTGGAATTTTGATGAGTATTGTGTTGATTCTGTGGATAGATTTTGGTAGAATGTTTATTTTTACTATGCTAATCCTAACAACCCATGAGCATGATCTTTCCATCTTCTGATATCTTCCTCAATTTCTCTCTTCAACAGCTTCAGGTTTTAATCATACAGTCTTTCACTTGCTTGGTTAGAGGTACTCCAAGATATTTTATATTATTTGAGGCTATTATGAAAGGTATTTTTATAACATTTATTTATGAATTCAAGTTACATCTCATTCTCAATACCCTCCCTCCTCCCTTCCCAGTCCCATCCTCCCACCCTGTACTTCCTCTCCCATCTATCCTTCTCCTCCAGTGTGGGGTGAGGTCTACATATCAGCCCCCCTCAGTTCATTAGTCACATGAGGACTAAGAGCTTCCTTTTGATCTGAGGCCAGACATGACAACTCAGCTAGGGTAAAGTGTCCCACTAACAGGTAACAAAATCCATGACTGAGACCATCCTGACTACTTGTTAAGAGATCTATAGGAAGACCAAGTTGCCTATCCTTTATATCTCTATATTTGTATGAGAGTGTTGAGATCTTATCTAAGCTTTTCTTCTTCTATTTCTTCTTCTTCTTCTTCTTCTTCTTCTTCTTCTTCTTCTTCTTCTTCTTCTTCTTCTTCTTCTTCTTCTTCTTCTTCTTCTTCTTCTTCTTCTTCTTCTTCTTCTTCTTCTTCTTCTTCTTCTATTTCTTCTTCTTCTTCTATTTCTTCTTCTTCTATTTCTTCTTTTTCTTCTTCTTCTTCTTCTTCTTCTTCTTCTTCTTCTTCTTCTTCTTCTTCTTCTCCTCCTCCTCCTCCTCCTCCTCCTCCTCCTCCTCCTCCTCCTCCTTCTTCTTTTTAAGTTAGCATTTCAATCTCTGTAAGCCTCTAGGGGCCTAGATTGGTTGGTTCCATTAATCTTCATGTGTAGATCTTGACACCTCCTGGTCTTCTCTACTCCTCCTCCCTCTTTTATATAGGGTTCCAGAGCTCCACCTAATGTTTGGCTGTGTGTCTCAGCTTTTGCTTTGTTATGCTAGTGGGTGAAATTTCTCATAGGATTGTTATGCTAGGTTCCTGTTCCTTTGTGTCTGTTGATTGTAGGATGGTTATCCGGTACTATGTGTCTAAAATCCAGTTATAAGTGAATACATTCCATGTGTACCTTCTGGGTCTGGGTTAGCTCACTCAGGATAAGCTTTTCCAGTTTGTTTGGAAATTGCATGATTTCCTTGTTTCTGATAGTGGAGTAGTATTCCATTATGTAAATGTACCATTTTTTTTTTTCATTCATTCTTTGGTTGAAGAGCATCTGGGTAGTTTCCAGTTTCTAGCTATTACAAATAAGCTGCTATGAACATAGTTGAGCTGATGTCCTTGCAGTTTGGTGAAGAATATTTTGGATATATGCCCAGGAATTGTATAGCTGAGTCTTGAGGTAGAATTATTCCTAGTTTTCTGAGATATCACTGGACTGATTTCCAAAGTGGTTGTACAAATTTACACTCCCACCAGAAATGGAGGAGTGTTTCCCTTTCTCCACATACGTGACAGCCTGTGCTATGGGTGTTATTACCTACATTTCTTTATCAGTCTGTTTGTTATTTGTATATAGGAGGGATACTGATTTTTGTGGAGTTAATTTTGTATCTGGCTACTTTGCTGATAAGTGTTTATCAGCTGTAATTATCTGGTGGAATTCTTAAGCGCGTGCACGTGTGTGTGCACACACACGATCATATCATCTTTGAATAAAGATAAATTGACTTCTTTATTGACTTCTTTTTTAGTTTGTATCTCTTTGATATCATTTGTCTTATTGCTGTGAGATTTCAAGTACTATATTGAATAGATATTGAAAGATTGGACAACCTTGTCTTATTTCTGTTTTTAGTGGAATTGCATTGTGTTTTTCTCAATTAATTTGATGTTGGCTATGGGCTTGCTGTAACATGCCTTTATTAGCTTTAAGTGTGGCCCTTGTGTCCCTAATTTCTTCAGGACTCTCAAAACATAGGATGTTGAATTTTGTCTATGATTGCTTCTGCATCTAATGAGATGATCATGTGTGTGTTTTTTTTCCTTTCAGTTTGTTTATAAGTGAATTACATGTATTACTTTTTGCATATTGAACCATCCATGCATTTCTGGAATGAAGCCTATTTGATCATGATGGATCCTTTTGATATATTATTGAATTTGGTTTGCAAGTATTTTATTGAATACTTTTGAATCTTTGTCCATGAATGAGATTAATATCTAATTCTCTTTCTGTGTTTGGCCTTCACATGGCTTGAGTACCAGATTAACTGTGACTGGTAAAATGAATTAGACAATGTTTCTACTTTTGGAATATTTTGAGGAGTATTGGTGTTAACTCTTCTTTGAAAGTCTGGTAGAATTATGTGCTGAAACCATCTTTCCCCAGAACTTTTTTGGTTGGGAGATTTTTGAATGATAGCTTTTATTTCACTGGGGTCTATTTCACTATTTTATTTTATTTTACTATTCATCTATTTAATTTTTTTTAAATTTGATCTTGGCTTAACTTTGGTAAGTGGTACCTTTCAAGACAATTATCAATTTCACATTTTCCAATTTGGTGGCGCTCAGTTTTTTTTGTTTTGTTTTGTTTTTGTTTTTTGTTTTTTTTTTTTATGTTTCTGTGTCCTGGATTTCCTGGATGTCTTTTGTTATGTCCTCTTTTTATTTCTGATTTTGTTAATTTGGGTATTCTTTCTCTGTATTTTAGATAGTTTGGATAAATATTTCCCTATTTTGATTTTCTGAAAGAACCAAATTTTTGTTTTGTTGATTTTTTTGTATTCTCTTTATTTCTATATTATTGATATCAGCCCTGAGTTTGATTATGCTTTTCTGTCTCCTCCTCTTGGGTATGATTTCTTATTTTTTCTTCTAGAGCCTCCAGGCATTCTCTTAAGTTGCTAGTAGATCTTTCTCTCTCTCTTTTTTTTTTGGTGTTTGGTTGGCTTATTTATTTATTTTTAAATTTTAAATGTAGGCACTTAGTGCTATGAACTTGCCTCTTAGAATTACTCCCATTGTGTCCCATTAGTTTGAGTATCCTTTGTATTCCCCTTCATTGTATTCAAGAAAATGTTTAATTTCTTTCTTTATTTCTGGCTTGACCCATGTTTTATTGAGTAATGAATTGTTCAGTTTCCATGAGTTAGTATTGTTTCTGTAGTTTTTGTTTTTGTTGATATCCAGCTTTAATCAGTGATGGTCTGGTAGGATTCCAGGAGCTATTTCAATTTCCTGGTATCTGCTGAGACTTGATCTGGGTCTGACTATGTGGTCAATTTTGGAGAAAGATACATGAGGTGTGGAAAAGAATGTATATTCTTTTAAAAATACTTTTATTTATTAATTCAAGTTATATCTAAATCACAGCCTCCTCCCTCCTCTCCTTCTGGTCCCTCCCTCCCACCTTGTGGCCCTTTCCCTCCCATCATACCAGTGGGGGGGGGCCCACATATCAGGCCCCCTCAGTTCATAAGTCACATGAGGGCTAAGAGCTTCCCTTGCTCTGAGGCCTGACTTGGCAGCTCCACCATGATAAAATGTCCCACTAACAGATAACAAATCCACAACTGAGACTATCCCACCCCTACTCCTTAAGGAATTTGTACAAGGACCAAGTTGCCTATCCTCTATGTTTGTACAGTGGGGTCTAGGTCTAGTCTAAGCTTTTTTTCTTCTTATTTTGGTTAGTGTTTCAGTCGCTGTAAACCTATAGGGCCTAGGTTATTTGGTTCTGTTGCTCTTCATTGATTTTTTTATGAATAAATATATACATGTATTGTAGCTTTAGTTACACAGTATGTGAGTAGAGCTGTTTACCTGATCCATGGAATTTTTTGTCTTCTCATTTCACCTTTCACCTACCTCCTAGCTTGTTTTAACCCAGACATTTAAGAACCACACTTAAAGTTTTACTTTGCTAGCTCTTTTCTGTATCTCATTTAATTAACAAATATAATGTTTAATCACAACATTAATACATATCACCTGAACATCCAAAAACATTCTATTACATAATAGTACCTTGTAGACATAACCACAATTAATAACTTGTTTTATTGCCCTTGAAGTATGTCTCACTACGTTGTCCAGCTTGGTATGGAATTCTTGGACTCAATTAAACCTGCTTCCTCAGCTTAACAGGTGGTTGTGATTGCAGGAAAGTGCCACTAAGCCGGATAAAGAACTTGGTTTAATTACTTTATTAGTGACTCTTAATGGCATAAGCAGGCAAATAAACTGAAAATAAGACAATTTAAAAATGTGGATGGTTATCCATATAAAAACAGATTTTAGAAATGACTTCAAATTTTCACTGTAAAAAAGTATAAGTAATGCATTCTCCTAAAATTCAAGGCTCTCAGAGCCTCACCTAATGTTTGACTGTGTGTCTCAGCATCTGTTTTGATCTGCTTCTGGGTGGAATATCTAGTTGGATAGTTATGCTAGTTTCCTGTTCCTTTGGGTCTGTTGATTGTAAGACATTTATCCTGTACTAAATGGCTAACATTCACCTATAAGTGTATACATGTCATGTGTATCTTTCCAATTCCGGGTAAGCTCACTCCGGATGAGCTTTGGGTGAAATGTTCTATAAATATCTATTAGGTCCATTTACTTAATAATGTCTGTTAACTACAGGATTTCTCTGTTTGGTGTCTGTCTGGATGACCTGTCTAATGGTGAAGTTGAAGTATTGAAGTCTCCCACTATCAGTATGTGAGGATCAGTGTATGATTTAAGCTGTAGTGGTGTTTCTTTTGCAAACTTGGGTGTCTGTGTTTAGGGCATTGATGTTAAAAAAATCAAATGTCATCCACATGGATTTTTCTTTTGATAGGTATGAAATATCTTTCCCTATATTTTTAAAATAGTTTTGATTTGAAGTATATTTTGTTAGATATTACATTAGCTACCTAGCTTCTTTCTTAGGACCGTTTACTTGGAATATATTTTTCTCCATTTACTTTGACGTAATGTCTGTCCTTGATGTTGATGTATGATTTTATTTTTTATTTTTTGCATGTAGCAGAAGAATAGATCCTGTTTTTGTATCCATTCAGTTAGTGTGTGTGTGTGTGTGTGTGTGTGTGTGTGTGTGTGTCTGTGTGTGTGTGTGTGTGTGTGTGTGTGTGTGTGTGTGTGTGTGTGT
>CAJQZJ010004752.1:9282624-9296174 GCA_907164525.1 Lophiomys imhausi
TGTGTGTGTGTGTGTGTGTGTGTGTGTGTGTGTGTGTGTGTGTGTGTTTTATTGGGGAATGTAACCATTGATATTGAGAAATATCAAAGACCAATGATTATTCATTCCTGTTATATTGCTGTTATTGCTGGTGATAGCGATCTCTCTCTCTCTCTCTCTCTCTCTCTCTCTGTGCTTCCTTTGTTTTGGTTTTGCTGGTATGGGAATTTTTATTCCCTGTGTTTTAATGGGTGTAGCATCCTAATTAAAGGGGTTGGGACAAATGAGTAGCCATTATGAATTATCCAAATTGAAATATTTTAAAGAAGTAAGGAAGTTAAACAATAGTTTAGGAGATTTATGTTGCAGGAAAACACAATTTTCTCTCTTTCTTTGTAGTCACTAACATGACAATTGAAATAACTGGACAAAATAGGAGAATTTCATAGCCTGTATCCTGTTTCACTGTGTCTTGTTGTTACTTGTTAATGTGTATATAGAAAGCCCTTAAACAATCTTATATAGTGCTGGTTATGTGCTAAGTATTAATAATATCTTGTGATATCAATTTTTACAGATGAAACTGAACATGAAAAGAAATGGTATTGGGCCTTGGGAGATAGCTAAAAGTGCTTGCTCTGCAAACATGGGGACATCAGTTCAAAATCTCAGCATCACATAAAATGGGACCCCTGACCACATCCATGTAATCATCAGGAGGTAGTGTAATGACAGGTGGTTCCAGAGAGCTTACTGTATATCTATTCTAGGAAAAGGTTAAATTTCCAGTTTAATAAGATATCCTGTCCCAAGAGATTCCATAAGACAATAAACAAAGACACCTAACTTTGCTTCTACATACCTACTCATCAGACTGCATACCTGAACCCTTGTGCATGCAGCATGCACACATATAGACACACACACACCACCACCACCACCACCACCACCTCCATCATCATTCCTCCCCCTATGCCAATTATAATCTACATCAAGTAGACTCTAAAATTTTGGTAATTAATATTAAAAGTTAGAAAAAGGTGATATGGTTAAAGAGAGTGTTCTTAAATTAGGCAGTGCCTGATTCATGCTGGGCAAACAAGAAGCCGATGGTACAGATGATCAGCTTCATGACCTAAACGAGACTTTAATTGATTGAAGTTATTTAGAGTACCAGAAGGAAAATGTGAAGTTTACATAAGAAAGTAGAATTTTTATTCCATTTATTTATTTATTTATTTATTTATTTATTTATTTATTTATCTATCTATCTATCTATCTATCTTTGGAAAGACAGCTAGAAAATAAAGGCAGAATAGAGCTAAAGTAGCCAGAGGTGTGTTAGAGATGACCAAATTGTTTAATGACAGATTTCTTGTGTTGAATAGATACAGACAGAATTAAAGTTGGGGGATGGCAAACTTTTATTAAGTGAAAGCAGGTCTGTTTCCCTTCCATTATAGTACATCAGACTAGCAGATCTCTATTGTGTCTACTGTTCAAATGACATTCAGAAAAAATAAAGTTTAGTGGAATTACTACAATGGAAGAGAGAAATAAAAATTAGCTAGTTATAATGTTCCCTTGGGAACATGAGCAAATGTGAAGTATAGGTTAGTAGAAGGTTATTTATATACTTGCTAAAGGAATGTGTTATAACAGGCATCTAGTAATTGTTCATTTTGTATTACTGAAAGGGAGGTATAACAAATACCAATGATGACTTAGGGAGGAGATGATGGACACTCTCTTATATCATGACTTGGCTAATCTCCTCCCACTCATGTAACATGAGTAATGTTTATCAGAAATAAAATGGGCAGATTTGAATTCTTGTCATATCTTCTCTTTGGAAATATTAATCACAAGGAATTATGCACTAAGGAAACAATTTAAAAGTGTCTTGGTATCTTAGTGATATTCATCTGAGTGGAAGCTTTGGTAAGCATGGCATACTTTTTAGAAAACTTACTTGTTACTCAATTCATGTTTGTATTGTGGGGATAAGCACATGTTTATCTCCAATATGCCAGTGTGGACTGTTTGCTACTCTAAGATTTTCCTTAAGGATAGTGTTTATTTTATTCCTATGTGTGGCTTTCTTTTTTTTAATCAGTCTTGGTGAGCTTATTCCATTTACCCTACATAAAATTTCACCCACTAATGTTAAGCTGAGATATTGCAACTGAGGGGTATCTAAAACTTTTATAGCTATAGCAAACTTGGAAGAATAGACGGATTGAGTACATTGATTTTCATTTAGGTGAGCCTCTTTTCACACAACAATTAACTGAAGACCAATTTTGTAAAGATTTTAACATCGAATTTGACAACTTTACCATGCATCTTCTAATAGAGGTATATATTAATAAATTCACCTGTTTCTTTTTATTCTGCTTATAAAATAATTTATTTTTGATATAAAGTTTATGACTCTCATCGTAAAATTAGAAATATTACCAGAATCCAGCTGGATAAGAGGTTTATATTTTTATAACATTTCTGCCAGTCAAAAAAATCAATTTTATTATTTCCTCTAACACTTGAGTTTACTTCAAGTTTTAAAATTGTTATTCCCAAATAGTGATTATGAAATAATCCAATAAAACCCTACTGCTGTTAGTTTACCTTTCTTTTCAAATATATTAGCTTCACTGATATAATAGACAATATTTTAAATCATAACATTTTAGCTCCATTTATTAGCCAAAATTAACTCACAGAACTTGGGAATGGGGTGACACTTTATGAAATGCAGCAAATTTCTTAAATTTTCTGTTTCAAAGTTGCCCTAATCATAGATATCTGTTAAATATAATTATATAGTTGATGGAGTTATTTATCTCATAGAAAAATGATATTCTCAGCTGAGTTCTTTTGAGAAGAAGGTGTTTAAGTAGAGTTATGGAAGTAAGTGTGATATATTAATATGCATTCATGTGAATTAGACTTGGAAGGTACTACTAAGCTGGTTAGTACCATATAATTTCTTAAAGAAGAGACATTGTTCATTCTTTAGCGTTAAGTAATTTCTTAGATGGGACAATAGGAAGTCAATTAATTTTTTTAACCAACATGTTCATTCTGAACAATACTAATTTACAATATTTTTATCTGTTGTAGTAAAATAAACCCACAAAACCAAACATCTATGCAGGTAGCATGGGGCTTGAAATTTAAATATATATATCATAGATTATGAAAATGGGAGCTGTAGTTCATGCCTATAATCCCAAAATTCAGGAAGCAAAAGCAGAAGAATTGCTGCCCATTAGTGATATGAAGCAAGAAACTGAAAAAGAAGAGTAAAATAATGACAATTTTTAAAAAGAAAACATGCTGTATAGATTTGGTACTGATATATATCATAATTTCACAGATCTTAAGATTCATTCCTATGTTTTACAGTCCATGTGTCTCTCTTTATAACCATATTTCTTCACTCCTTGATTTTTCAATTTTTCTTTGTCTCAGTTCATCTCTGCCAAGAACATTCTGACTTCTCACATTGTAATTTGTCTGAAACATCTCTCAGTGAAGTAATGATGAATTTTTCTTGCTAAATTCAACCAGAACCATTTCATCTTCTATTTGAGGGGTTATTTGTGTAATAATTCTACCCTATGTTACATTTTTTGATCCACTTCTGTTGGCTAACAGTGTCTCCTAAGGTACAACCAGCTAGGGAAAATATGTGACATGTAAAACATAGCTATGTTCTTTGGTTCCAAAATCTTGTCTTAAAAATATTCAAATAATAGAAAGAATGGATCCTAAGTAGGCATCATTCTTTTGAGATATGCTTGAGAAATTATGCTTCAGGTCTTCAAGAAGGGAAAAGAGATTGAGGCCTTTGGTTTCCAGTAGGACCTGAAGAGATTACACCACACTGTGAGAGTGTATCACAAGGAATTTGGAACACTAATGGGTTGGATAGTTGACATGTATAGATGTTTCCTATGCTAGTAGTTCTGCAAATATTTCTCATTTCTCAAGTATGCATGAACATCAGAGAACCACCTACAAAATTCATGATTTAATGTTTTTAATAGCTATATATGATTCACTTGTGTATTTTCACTGTCCAATCATATTGATGGGCATCTAGGTTGTTTCCACAACTCCTTGCTATTATCAGTAGAGCAGTGGTAAAACATAGATATTTGCAAGTATATCTTAAGAACAGAAGATCTGTAATTAGAGGAATCGGTGACTTCAGTGTTATAAGAAATCAATATTGTTTACTGAGCACAAATCTCAGTATTTACAATAAACAGCTGAGACTGAGAAAATAGTCCAATCAAATTCTAATTTTGGTATCAGATAATAATTTGGAAGAAAATGTTTCAGTTTTGAGTATCTTGTGGACTTGGTGTTTATGGACCCAAAGTTTGTATATGAAAGCCTTAATTCTCCATTAGAAAGGTAAATGATAGTAAACTTTGTTTGATATTAGCATGAGGTAGGGCTGTAAAATAAAATATACAACAATGGTGATTTGGTCTTGGATTCCTAGCCTCTAGAAATATGAGAAATACCATTATAATTTTAAGTCACTCATGTCAGATCAATACATGAAGACAATGGAATACATCTGATAGGGAGAATGGAATATGTTTGATAGGGAGAATTTGGAGTGTCTTTTAAGGTAGTGTAGCTTTTTTTTTTAATTGGAAGGCTTACCTGGGGAGATGGCTAATATGGAAAACTTGGGGGCTACTAAAACTACAGTGAGGTGGCTTTGAGGTTCTTGTCTCACAAATTTGAACAGATAATAAGGTCTAGAGAGACATTTATTACAAAATCATACATAGAAGCTGAGAGAGAGAGAGAGAAAGAAAGAAAGAAAGAAAGAAAGAAAGAAAGAAAGAAAGAAAGAAAGAAAAGAGCCCTTCTATGACAGGAATGAGTCCAAAGCTTGGGATTCTATTGAGATGCTAGTATGGGGGCTTTTTGAAGGACTTACAGCAGAAACTGAGATGATGTTGGAGACAGATGAGCTCATCAATGCAGTTTTCCCAACCATAAAGTATCCTGGTGCCTCTTCTCAGTTTCAGTCACATCGTCACATAGTTTCAGGTATGTGTAAGAGATTACAGTGATCCAGGCACCAGAACTGTCTTCTGGTATTCTTGGCCTCGGGCAAAACATTCTCAGAGTTGGTGTTTGGGGAAATAAAGAAGAAGTTAAGGCTCCTGAAATTTCTCTGCTATAATTCTTAGTATAAACAAAATGATAAATATAAATGAAATAGGTTGTGGCTGTCATACTTTACTGGGTTATAAGTTTCTGGAAGTTATTAGCTTCTTTGAGTAAGTGGGGACTCAACTTCTACTCTGTATGGTGATCTTTTAATGTTCTTAGTTTTGAAAAACATTTAGCCTAATAAAGAGTCCAAATAACCCCCCAAATTGGGAAGAATTTAATTACAGGAAAGTTGGATCAAAAAACTTACATTTTGCCCTATTTCATCACTTGAGATATGAATGTGGCTTAGACAAAGAGGTGATTGGGAAGGATGATGGAAATGTGAAAACTCCCATTTCATGTTTGTATAATAAGCAAATATGCTTTTATGTATTTTTATTGTTTTAATTCTTGTTGAGGGAAGGTCTAATATTGTTTCTGGTACATTGAATTCAATGCTGAGATCTGATTACCACCCCTTCTGAGGCATTCTCTTGATTGGTTAATAAAAGTTGCTTATGGCCAATTAACTGGGCAGAAAGAGTATAGGAAGGCAGGACTTCCTCAGATCAGCACAGGAACTCTGGGCACACACAGACACTCTCTCTCTTTCCACCAGGAGACACAGAAGGAGATAGACAACTAGAGAATTGCTGGAAGGTACTCCCAGGCACATGGTGGTTTGGAATTTGGTGATCCGATCTGGGTTAACTTAGGGTAGCTAATTGAGAGTCTGCCCAGCTAAGGGCTAAGCATTAAAACATTAAAGGTCTTGGTGTATTTAATTATTGGGGAAATACTGTGGCGGTTTATACGCCCTCAGTCCATGCAGTCCAGGGCTGTTGGACTCCCAGACTCCCCTTGAGCCCAGGCAAATCTCCCACCAAGCCGCTGGTAATCCTACCGGCCTAATATAACAACTTATGTTAACAGAGTTTAGGTTACAGGTGGTGTAGGCCACCCTTGGTCCCGGGGCTCTTTCTCCAGGATAAGTTAAGCAACCGGTTAAGGCACTCAGGCCAGGCCGCCTGCTTCTCTTCCAAGCCACCAGCTACTCTGCTGGCCTAATCTTACAGTTTATACTTACTAATAACTACATTAATTAATTAATTTGCAGTTTTCAAATTCTAGTAATTGTAAAATCAGTTTCTCTTAATGTTTTATGCGGTTGCGTCCATGCTATTCACATACTTAATAAAACATTTAATTCACATTATATTAAGATAATTTTTCTTAATAATGTAACTGTATAAAAAAGTACAAAATGCTTAACATTTTAGTCACCTTACTGTGCATATATAATCATTTCCTTAGTAGACATCAATATGTTGCATTTGGAATAATAATGCCATAAGAAGCATTTTGGCTATAAAACCTTACTCAAATTTCTAACTATTTCTATCAGATAGTTTCCCAAGGAACACATACCATGTATCATTATAAATTAGAGGGTTTTCATTTTAAAACGACTACTTTGTATTGCCAAACTTTATTTCAAATTTTATTGTCAATTCATGCTTACTCAAGAATTCTTAAAGGTACATTTTTTACTGTATACCAACAATGGCATTTATTATTACTCAGACTGTAGAACTCTGTGTCTGATTGCAGCCAGAGCAGTGGTA
Source organism: Lophiomys imhausi (assembly GCA_907164525.1). Lineage (NCBI taxonomy): Eukaryota > Metazoa > Chordata > Mammalia > Rodentia > Muridae > Lophiomys > Lophiomys imhausi. Next base: position 9,289,416 of record CAJQZJ010004752.1, read on the forward strand.
GTTTGTTCTGGGTATCTAACAGAGACAATAGGCACTTGAAAAATGGTATTATTCATATTTCCTTTGATGTATTAAACAGAAGTAGTCTCTCCTTTGGATCTTAATTTCTTTATATATTAGTTAAAGAAAAATATGTCCTGTGATTTCTTCCTTCTATTTAACAATATTTCAGTTATTGTGCAAGACTTTTTTAAGTTTGATATTTTTATAATTTGTTTTGGCTAGACATAGGGAAGTAAGCTATGAAATTTGTGAAAGGGTACCACAAGTATATAATGTATAGAAAATATTCTCTGTTATATTTGTATGATAATTTACATCAAAATCCATGTCAACATCTCTGAGAGGCAGCAGCCATCCAGGTTTTTTTCCCCCACCACATCCTGACTCAAAACATGCATGCTCTTCACAGAATGTGCTATGGTGGACTACTTTTCCCCACTTTCTCCACTTTTATTCTGTCAAAATATATTCTTTCTTTGCCTGGAGTACATCTAACTGAAAGATTTTCCTCCACTGAGAGTCTCTAATAATTGATTACTTGCAGTTCCTAAAACCTTTAAAGCAATCAGAGTAATTGCATTTCCAGTCTAAATTATTCATTTCCCTTTTCTGGAGAGTACCATTCCATACCTCATCACCTTAGCTTGGTCATGTGGCTTGCTCTGGTTCTTAGAATGTAAACAAGAGTGATGCAGGTTGTGCCTAGGAGGAAGCTTTAAATGCACCATGGGGTGTGCTACTTCACTGTCTTTGTTATAGAACAATCATATTTTACACAGCGCTTTCTCCTGTCTATATACCAGTGAAAGATTTGTATCTTAATTAGGGTTTTTATTGCTGTGAAAAGACACTATGAACATGGAAACTCCTATAAAGGAAATAATTTAATTGGGCTGGCTTACAGTTCAGAAGTTTATCCATTATCAGCATGGTGGGAAGCATGGCTACATCCAGGGAGACATGGAGTTGGTGGGGAGCTGAGAGCTCTACATCTGAATCTGCAGGTAGCAGGAAGAGAGTGTGAGCCACTGGACCTGGTCTGAGTTTCCGAAACCTGAAAGTCCACCTCAGGGACACAACACAGTTCTTCAAGCAAGGCCACACCTATTCCAACAAAGTCAAACTTGCAAAGAGCGCCACTCTCTGTGGGCCAAACATTAAAAAACATGAGTCATATTAATAGGGCCATTCCTATTCAAACTACCATATTCTACTCCCTGGCCCCATAGGTTTATAGCCATAATATAGTTCAAAATGCATTTAGTCAAACTTCAAAAATTCCTGTAGTCTATGACAGTCTCAAACTTGTTTAAAAGTCCAAAGTTTTGAGTCTCTTTTAAGACTCATACAATCGCTTAACTCTAATCACTTATAAAATAAAAATAAAAAACACATCACATATTTTCAATATATAATGGGACAGGATATGCATTACTGTTCCAAAATGGTGGAAAGGGAATATAGTCTGGAAATACTGCACCAAAGCAAGACTGGAAACCAGTTGGGCAAACTCCAAACTGCATCTCTATGTCTGATGTCAAAGCTCTTTTCAGGTCTCCAACTCCATTCATCCTTGTTGACTGCCACACATTTCTTTTATCTTGGGCTGCTGAAAAGATGGACTTTCAGGCCCCTAAAATGAAAAGATAGATTTTTGGACTCAGGTTTCTTCTATCTTGAGCTGAGCAGAAGGTTGTAAATTCCAAGCAATCTTATCATTTCATTGTCTCACCACCCTCCCCTCCTCACTGCTCTTGCTAGGAAATGACTAACACAAATGCCCAGGCTCTCCTTGAAGTCTCCCTGAGCAGCTCCCCAACCACCCTGCTCTGGAGATAGGAAGTTGCCCAGCCCTGGAGATAATAAGCTCTCCTTGGATAAACAGCCAGACCAAAGTTACTGATTCTCAAAGCAAAATCCGTTCCTCAGGAATTTATACCAATGCCTGAATCTGCCCCTCCCAAATGCACATAAACCTAAAGCCTTACGAGTTTGGGGTTGCCAATCTCTTGGGTGTAGGCCACCCCAGCGCATTGGCCACATGTGTTGGAACAATAAATTCCTGTTGCTTTTTGCATGGATTTGATGTCTGTTTCTCATTGAGGGACAGCAGGAAGATAGGCGATAGCCCCTTTCGGGTTCAGCCTTACACTGCTTCCAGTGTCTATTCACATCTTTCCTTGGCAGATATCCCATGACTCTGGCATCTCCAACATTTTGGGGTCTCTAAGGCAATTCAGACTTCGTGTTCACAGTTTCATGCAATGGACTATCTAGGTCTCCCTGACACATGCATGGCCCAGCAGCTTTCCTTAGTTGTGGATGGAGATTCTATAATCCCTTTCCTCTATCCTTGACTGTAAACTAGAACCATGTGAACAAAGCTGCCAAGTTTTGCTGTTTGCTGGGGCTGGAATATGGTTCTTTTGTTCAATTATATATGCATCAGCTTTCTGTTTTTGACGGTTTCCTTCACTACCTAAGCTTGGATGTCCTGGAGCTACCTGTATAGAGCAGGATGACCTTAAACTTTGATATTTGCCAGCCTCTGCCTTCTGGGTTCTGGGATTAAAGTTATGTACCATCATGCCTGGCTTTTTTTATAGAGCCTTTTAAATTTTCTTTAATTACTTTTCACAAGATGGAAGCTTAGTTGGTTGGAGTCTTGCTCTGATACCACCACTGTCATTGTTTCTTTTAGCATCAGACTTGTCTTTAACCTGTTTATACTTCCTTATGCCCCCTTTTCTCCTTAAACTGTACACTCTCTATTTTTCTTTGCTCAGCTTGCTTTTTTTATTATAGATCTTCATAAGCATTGCTACTAAAATCATGGACACAGTCAATACTAGGTTGTTTTGAAATTTCCTCTGCCAATGCAATTAATCCAAACTTTTCAATTTAGCTTCAGTCACACTTTTCAGACAAGGTTAGAAAGCAGTCATATTCTTCAACAAAATGTCACAAGAACAATCTCAAGGTCACATACTAATATATTCCCCTCTGAAATGGTTTGAGTCAGGCCATCCTAATCTACATTTCTCTCAGCACCACTCTCTTCTATGCTTTTACTAGTATGGCCCATTAAGCCCCACTTAAAGCATTCAATCACTTACCTAATTTAAAGTCCCAAAGTCCACATGCCTTCAGACAAAAGCAATATCAGGCCTGTCACAGTAATACATCAGTCCCTGGTATCAACTTCTGTCTTAGCTTCCATTGCTGTGAAGGTATATCATGACCATGAAAAGTCTTATAAACAAAGCATTTAATTTGGGCTGGCTTACAGTTCAGAGCTTTATTTGTTGTAAGCATGGTGGGAAGCATGAGAGCATACAGGTAGATATAGTGCTTAAGTGGAGCTGAGAATTCTACATCTGGATCTTCATGCAGCAAGAAGAGAGAGTGGCCCACTGGATCTAGTTTGAGTTTCTGAAACCTCAAAGCTCACTCCAGTGAGAAACTTTTTACAACAAATTCACACCTACTTCAAGAAGCCCATACCTCTGAATTCTTTCAAATTATGCCACTCCCAATGAACCTATGGGGGGCATTTTTATTCGAACTACCATATCTTGTTTCTTATAGCCATAGTAGGTCCAACTAACATGCAAAAAAAAGTTTAGTCACTGCAAGCTTCAGCTTTACCTATTTCAAAATACATTTTTTCCACAAGGGGCTTGTGGCACACACCTTTAATCCCAGCCGCATCCAGGTCTGCATAGTGAGTTCCAGGACAGTGAGGGCCACACAGAGAAACCCTGTCTTGAAAAACCAAAAAGATAGATGAATGAATAAATAAATAAATAATAAATGTTTCATTACCTCATCCAGTAAAGATTTTTTGTTTGTTTATTTTTGTTTTGTTTTGTTTTTATTACATTTAGAATCAACTAAAAATCATAACTTGTATCTATCTCACATGGACTTTGTTCATGTTTATGAAGTACTGTTTTCTGTCAATGCTCAAACACAATGACATTCATTTCTGTCCAGAGACAAGACAATTGAAACTTGTCTTAAGGACTGTCTAGCAGATGTTCCATTTTGCTGGGTACTGCTGTTCCCTCGTATTTGGGCACAGCTAACTTCTTCCTACTGTTTTGTTCCCGATTGCTGAAAGGGGATCTCTGTATGAAATTATTCTCTGTTGTTTGACTTCCTTTTGTTTTCTTTATATTACTACTAGCCATCTCAATTAGCTGAATTGATTTCTGTATCCTCCACCTCTAAGGCATATAGGTATGTAACTTCTGCTTGGAACAGAGGAGTAGGTACTCATAAATAAATTTTAAGTGAGTACATGAATAATGTGCCCCTTTGTTAAATCAGGTTTTATGCTAGTGCAATTTTATCCCTATCTCCTGGCTTTTCTTAATGGTATTTCATTTTGGCAGGAAGGTTTTTTGGTTTTGTTTTTTTTATTTGTTTGTTTGCTTTTGGGTTTTGTTTTTTTTTGCATATTCTGATGTAGGAAATTTTACTCAGCCTTTAAAATAAAATAGCATAATAGTTTTATGGCATCATGGCTAGAACTCTATCCTTGCATACCATGTGTTAGTTGTTTGATTTGTGGTTTCTTTGAGACAGGCATGAAGACCTATACCTTATAAAGAGTACTTGATGGGGACTTAAAACTTCTAATATTTAAATTTTGTGGTATATCCTTATTACAATCAATGGTTCTTTATTATGTTTCATTTTAAATTATTTTCATTGCTGGATGTGAACAGTGTGGCTGTTTCATTGACAGGTGTCAGGCCATTCCTGGGACATCTATATGAGCAGTTGTAAATAGAATTCAATGATGATGCCAGACAGGCTTCCTGAAATTTTGTCTCTATAATTACCCAGCCCACCTTCTGGATATTACTGTAAATCCTGAATGTATGTGATATGGACAATTGCACATTTAGGGGTGCTGTAAGAGGTGTGACTTAAGCAGCTGCCCTTGTTGACTCTGTGAAATCTCATCTGGATAGTTTCTACACTTTAAAATCCTCCTGGCTGCTTTTAATGATACATATATCCAAGTAGTAAGTCCAAGATTTCATTTGCAACAGCCATGGTAACCACTAGTGCCTTCACTACAGGGAGAATCATCAGAAATGCCATTCATAGCTTGGAAGGCTGTGGCAATGACTCCTTCAGATGACTATCAAATGAACCTTCTCTGCAGTAAGTAGTGATGACTTTCCAATAGCCAATCTGGACTTCATCATAGAAGCCCACAGATTGGATGTTAAGGATCCCCTCTCCCACTCAGAGTTACTCCCAACTGGTAGCTATATAAGCAGAGTTACTATTATTCACCAGGCAACATTCAGGGAAATCTCCATTCTGTTCAGTCTCCCTCCCAATAAAACATTTTGTAGGGTAGTTTTATTTCACAGCCATGGTCTTTTATCATTGATAGAGTGGACTGAGCTGGTGACATAAGTAGGTATCTCTCAGGATTCTCAGGTCCAGGCATAGCCTGTATCAGCTCAGAAGCATCAGAAGAGTGACAAAATTTGGTACATAGAGGCCGCTGAGCTTTAAGCCTTGAGTGGGCTAGATCAAAAATTTTAATGACAGCATATACTGGACAGGTTGTGGAGAAAGGGGAACACTCCTCCGTTGCTGGTGGGAGTGCAAGCTTGTACAACCACTATGGAAATCAGTCTGGCAATATCTTAGAAAACTTGGACTAGCTCTACCTCAAGACCCAGCCATACCATTTCTGGGTATACATTCAAATGATTCCTCACCAAACCACAAGGACATTTCCTCATCTATGTTCATAGCAGCCTTATTTGTAATAGCTAGAAACTGGAAACAACCCAGATGTCCCTCAACCAATGAATGGATAAAAACAAACAAACAAACAAAAAACTGTGGTATATCTACACAATGGAATACTACTCAGCTGTCAGAAGCAAGGAAATCCTGGAATCCAGCCACATGGATGGAACTAGAAAAGCTCATCCTGAGTGAGCTAACCCAGACTCAGAAAGATGCACATGGCCTATACTTACTTATAATCAAGATTTTAGCCATATAGTACAGGATAACTATCCTACAACCAATGCACCAAAAGGAACAGGAACATAGACTTTGTCACCTGGTAGTGGGACACTTTGCCCTAGTGGTGCTGCCATGTAGGCCCCCAAGCAAGAAGAAACTCTTAGCCCTCATAAGACTGTTGAACTGGAGTAGGGGACTGATATGTAGGGCCACCCCACTCTGGAGGAGTAGGATAGGAGGGAGGGGGGAGAGTGGGACTTGGAGGGGTGGAAAGAGGGCACTATGATGGAGATGTAATTTGAAGTAATAAATAAACATAAAAATAATTAAAAGTTAAAAAAAAAGAAGTGCTGAGCAGGCAAAAAAATAACAGACATCAGAACCTGTGGCAGTGGTGGAACGATCTGTGAAGAATAGAGATTGCCAAGAGCTGAGACTGAAGAAGAGTAAAAGAGTGAAAACCCTAACTGTTGGAAGAGCAAAAGAAAGCTACGAAAACAAAGTTCTAGCTGCTGGAGAATGAAGCAGAACTGCAACACTGGGAGCTAAGAGGCCCTTAGCTGAATACACCTTGTTTTCAGAGCTGTAACTCCAGTTACAGAGCGCTGGGCCATTGGCCCTGTGTTGCAGCAGAAAGAGTGAAGGTTTCCAACATGCAGAGTTTGAAGCAGCTGACTCAAAGGGAGCTATGCATTTCTTTCTTTTTTTTTTTTAAATACTTTATTTTTTTTTCTTCAAGTTACATCTCAG
>CAJQZJ010004752.1:9301174-9320650 GCA_907164525.1 Lophiomys imhausi
CTACTAATTTTGTATCAATATACAAAGGTATAAGGGCATATTCAATAATCTGCCCCTTCTTCTTGGACCTTCCTGTGCTATGTCTATATCTCATTTTTCTCAAGCCCATGCACTCCTACATAGGAGAGGAAGAAGGATACAGAAAAGGAAAAGTAGGAATTCCCTGGGGCTAACCTCCAAAACCCATTAAGACAGGATCATTTATCAGCTTGTAGTCTCTTCCCCTACATAACAGAGTTTTCAGTTAACCTTCAAATAACCAAAAAGAAGGGCGGAGAAACACCCTCCCCACCCTCTGGGCATGGGACGTCGCTCTCTTAAAGTGACTTCCTGCTGATTTGGGTCGTAGTAGACCTGTTTGGGGCCCCAACCCAAATGGGAAAAATTATTAAAAATGTTAGTACAATCCTTTTATGTTCAGTCCTTCTGTTCTCAGCTGTTTAGATGACCTAAGGGGTTTATAGGCAGAAGCTGATCTTGCAGGCTTCACTGAGGTTCCGGCCTGGGCATTGTGTAGAGCTGAACGGTCCCAGCGACACTTGATTGCAATGGTGGTTGCAGGCCCCCGATGGAGACAGCTATTGAGGAAGTCTGCCAGGCACAATCAACTGGGTCACTCATCCTCCTTGGTGCCTGATTCTGCTCTCTGCTGAGGATTCCGCTGTCCGCCGTCCCCAGGCTCCCCTAATGGACACTTCGATTCTCCTGGAACGATAAGAACAGAGCCCTGCCCCAATCCCATCCCTAGGACAATTGCCCTCTTTTTTTTTTTTCTGGGGGGGGATGGGGGGGGGGCTAGGTACTTCTCCTGAAGCAAATTTGGCCTTCTGACAACATACAAAGCATTATCTTTCAATCCGGGTTAAAGAAGAAATCATTCTGTCACCTTGGAGCTAAACCAGCTCTAGTGTATATATTTTGAGATTCCAAAGGACAATCTGCCTGCATCGAGAAGGCCTTTTGTAAGTAGCCTCCAAACCTAGGTCCCTCCAAATCCCACGTGTATGTCTCTGAACTCTCATTATTGGGAACAGGGACCTGTGTTTCTCATCTGAAGGGATCAAAGATGTGTTCCACCACTCCTGGATCGAAGTCTTTCTCTATTTAGAGTTTGCCCTGCATCAGGCTGACCCTGAGCTCCAGGATCTGCCTGTTTCTGTCTCCAGTGTGTTGGGAGCTGGGATCAAGGGTGTACTCTTCTTGAATGGTGGGACCAAGAGTATGCACCCTCACCACCCCGCTCCATATGACTCCAGAGTACATTGTTTGTTATTTCCAACTGGGTATAACAAAAGCACTCTCATCTCATTGATGACACCTACACTGATTCTTGCTTACACATTTTCATATTTGTGACTCTCATGAACTTTCTGCTGAGTAAATGCTTCAAGAGATAAGCAAAATGTGGCAGATATTCTGCCTTTAAGTCCTTTGGGAGATACTTTGATCTCTAGTAATTAATAACTTTACTAGGTTTCCATTCAAAGATTGCATACAATAAGGAAAATTGGACTTGAGAAGGTGGAGAGAATTTGAATTTTATGTCTTGCTTTTAAAGGTCTAGTTGATACTAATGAAAAGGCCAGAAGGTGGTGAAAGAAGCACCAGGGTGGACTTCTAATTTTCATCCTGGATGTTTGGCTGAAAATGTCATGTACTATGAAGGTGGAATCTTTGGGGTTAGTATGTATGAGGAAAAAGAAATATTTTGGCAGCATCAGCTGTGGATAATTTGAATTTCATATGAAGATATTGAGCTGGTTGTTGTACATTATTGAATAGACATTCTTGAAGTCTACAAAGATGAGTGCAAATGACTTAAATATTCGAATCACTCAGATTATAGAGGGACTAAAATACATGGGAAGAAATGCAGAAGATCACCATGTTAATGCCTTCAAACATGTTAACATTAAAAGGCCATGTGGGAATGGTAGAAGAGTCATTGCTGGAGTAGAAGTAAACACTCAATTCACATTCTGCTGCTTTTTAAAATTAGACCTTGTTATTCCCTTAGTAGTCAAGGATGAAACTGGGATCCAAACCTCAAACACTTGAGGATATATACATTAAGGGTTGGCAAATATGCCGACTTGTGAGTTGGTGAATGCAAATTCTTTCATGTTCCTCCCTCATTAATATTCATTGATGCAGTTCTCCAAATAAAGTCCTTAAATCTTACTTACTTGAAATTTAATTGGCAAATCCATCTTCAAATACTTTTAGCTTTACATTCTGAAGAGGTATGGAATCTTATTCTTGATGAGTATTTAAATGAAGGAAATTATAGTATAATTTTATAGACAATAAAAGTCTACCTTCCCAGGAAAAGCATAGGTGCACCATGCTTCTTCCTGCACTCCAGACCATCGTTTTCTCTTTTGTAGTCTTCAGTGCTTTTCTTATTCTTAAGTAAAATGTGTCACGCCTATCAAGTGTAATTTTCATATCTTTAACTTTCCACTTCTGTAATCAGTCTCCTGTGAATTTTTCAATTTGAATTGAGGTCATTGTAGTCTGCATCACATCAAATTTACTACGAATGTTTCCCGAATTCTTCCCTTGTAATTCTCATTTTGTAATTCGATACTCCACTCCTTTACTATTTAAAGAACAATAAAAAGGGAACAATCAAAGATGTCTACCAAAAATTAAGACAAAGTCAAAATTATGAATAATCTGATTTTCTCTGTGTTCATTTTTTGTTTTAATTCTTATGGTGGTGCTGTATTGAACCAATGGCATCAAATGCTCTGGGTCTGCAGAAAAGAAGTAACTCTGAATTACTTAAACAGAAATTATCAATAATCCCTTTTTATTTATTATCTCTGACTTAAATGATTTATTTAAACTAATGACAATTACTCTCATCCAACTTCAAATATCCTTTTGAGAATGACATAATAAATCTCAGTATTATTAGTCATAAGCAGTTATTTAATTTTCCAAAGCCAATATCTGACATTGGCATTTTGGAAACCTTTTTGGAAGTTGTGTTATGAAAGTGATTAAACTGACTAAATTAGTTAATCTTGTTTCCTTGTAAGGGGATAGTACCAAATAGGAAATCCCTTAAATCAATTTATTAAGGATTAGATACCTGGAGAGAATATTTAAATTGTTGAATTAGCATTCTTAGAACAGGTACAAGAGACTCTTATTCAAAATATTTAAACAGAATTAGACTCTCTTTAATATAATAGAACTTTGTACTTTCAGAGATGTTATAGCTCTGTCTTAATTATTTCTAATTTGTAAGGAAACTAAAAGACTGCTATATAGTTTTCTAATTAACATGAGGGTCTGGAGAGAAGGCTCAGCAGGTGATAACACTTGCTGTTCTTGCAGAAGACATAGATTTGCTACCTAGCACCCACATGTTAGCTAATAACCTTGTTTGACTAACGTTACAGAAGATCTGACTCCCTTGTCTTGCCACTGTGGGCACCAGCCATTTGTAGTATCATGCATATATACAGGCAAAATGCTCATACATATAAAATGAAAATAAATCTAAGAACAACTTTTTATGCAGTGATTAAAATAGAGGTTATTTGGAAATTATGTTTTTAAAACAAGTTACTAATGATAAAAATCTTGATTTTGGCATTTCAAGGAAACATGTAGGTTCTTTTTAATGTATAGGGTTTTTTTGAAATTGTAGAAGGCCATGTTTAAGATAAATAATTCCTACAAAGAAAGGAAGTATAATTTTGATTACCATTCCATCTCCAGCCTCAACATAGACTTATATCTTTGGAGAGTAAACAAGTTTGTTGTTGTTATTATTGATAAGACAGAAACACACACACTTGATACATTTTGTAGAGAAAAAATGACCCAATAAATATAAAAATAACAGTAATTAAATTATAACAATAGGTCAAATACACTAAGACATGAAAATTTGTATGTTAAAGGTAATCATATAAAAAAGTATGATGGAAAAAAGCTGGAAGACCAGAGCTGACTTCAGTGGTTTCTAACATTGCTCATTATGTACTTAAGGAATGCTAAATACCAATCCTGCTATAGATGGTTTGATATGAGTCTCAAGCCGGAATTGGATCTACTGATTTAAAAAAATAATAATTGGTTTTCCATGTCTATAATGATTATAAGTGTATTTGTCTCACTAATCAGAATTTTAACTTTCCCATGTAATTTCTCATTACCTCATTTTATTGGCCTCATCTATGTACTTTTCTCTTACACAGATCTGACCACACATGCCTTTAAAAAGTCTCTAAATTCCCAATGGCTCTCTGAAAGTCAAGTTTCATTATTTATTGAAATCCATCTTTGAATATTACCATCACTTTCTCTAGACCAGTGGTTCTCAACCTTCCTAGTGCTGTGATCCTTTAATCCATTTCCTCCTGCTGTGGTGACTTTCAGGCATAAAATTATTTTTTTGCTAATTCATAACTAATTTAGCTCCTGATATGCATTGTGAAGTGATATGTAGGTGGTCTTAGGTGACCCCTGTGAAAGGGTTATTTGATCCCCAAAGGAATGGTGTTCCATAGATTGAGAACCATTGGTCTAGAGTTTGTGGGGATTCCCATTGCTTGCCATTGCCTCCTCAGCCTGCTGCTATCAATGACTTCACTGTAAGCTTGGGCTCTTCTAACGTAAACAGAACCACAGGCTGTACAATTGTCTCTGAGGCTTCCTTTTGTCTTTTCACATTCAGTATATATTCTTTCTCCGCTTTCCTTTTTGAATCTGTGTAAATCAGGACTTCAATTGTGAGGGTTGAAGTTCTCATCTCAATCCACAGTTACTCCCAACAATATTTGACTCAGGTGACCATTCTTTTCCTTGAGACCCTTTATTATGTGAAACTACAAATTCCAGTTTGCCCTACATCTGTGATTAGGCATATTCTGATATATCTATATATCTTTCGATAGATATACCTATATATCAATCATCTATCTATCTATCTATCTATCTATCTATCTATCTATCTATCTATATATATATATATAAATATGTATGTATATGTATACTTATAATATACAAGATATATATATATATATCTTGTATATTAAACATTATAATGCCTCATGACTGAGCACTCGAATTTCATCTCATTTTTTTTGTTCAAGTCTCTCTTTTTGTCTGATGTTGAAGCCTGGATTTTAAATACCATATCTGAAGCTTTCTGTTTTTGTCTCAGGCTAGAACCACTTTCTAGCCATTCAGTACCTGTTCTGAAATCGACTTCTTTTGGCTGTGGAAGAAGCAATTTAAAGGTCTCAGATCTAATGGTGCTTTTTTTACCCACTGCCCATCAACTCTTCTTCCTATCCCAATAATGAAGTCTTCCATTCACACAGTTGCTCAGAAAAACAAACAAACAAACAAACAAATAAACAAGCAAACAAATAAAAAACTCATAGCATTCTTGTATTTTCCCCTTATTCCTTATATCAAATTCTCAGGAAATATTTTTTTATATTTTCCATACTTTAATGAAATCTTTATACTTTCCCCTACATCCCTAGCTTCATACTTTTCCATTTAATCATTCTTCATTGTCAGGACTACTGCTAAGCACTTTATTAGATTCTCTGTTTTACATTCTCACAATTTCTTTAAACTATGGCTGCCAGAATAATGCACACAAATGCAGATGTTTTGTCTTGCCATAATTTTTTCATATTTGTAATCTAGGTGATGGTAATTTACAAACTTGGAATGTTTAGAAGGTCACTGTAATGTAACCCAAGCTGTTCTTGTGTTGAAACCTTAATTTCTTCCTTTGTTTACTTTTTTAAAGGCAGAATGTTGTCCTCTGCTGAACCTGTTAAAGCTCAGTTTTGCTCCCATAGAAGGGTTAGATGACTTCATGATTTTCCATTACTCAGTCTCCACTTCATTTCCTGCTTTTAACTTTCTTATCTGAATGGTCTAACATGCTGCATCAGTACATGTAACTCACTCACTTTTTCTTCATGTTATGACTCTTCATGGAACTCACTGACTGATCTCTTGTACAAACCCTTCACCACCAGCAGTGCCTAGACTAAATAACCTCAGTTTTTGTTATGCTAATCAGAAGATAAAATATTACATGGGTTTTGTTTCATGCTCATATGAATTTCTTGGTGGTTTATTTTTATCCCCAGAGATTTTGTTTTCTAAAACATAGCATTCAGGTGAGGGAAAACTAGAAATAAACCATCTACCAATTATCTCTGTGGTTCTCACATAAATAATTAGATGGCTATAATACTCATTAATTGAAAATATTTAGAAAATAATGCAAATATTTAAAAATATCTTCTTAAAACTGTGTTATTTTCTAATGTCACTTTATCAAAATATTTATAAATGGCAGCCTATTTTACTATACTAAAACCTTAACATATTTACATTATTTTTTGTCATGTTTTGTATTTTAAAAGGCTATCCCAAAGTCTGTGGGTACCAAGAATTGTCTGTTTATTAGTTTTCAAAATAAAAGATAATATATAAATGTTTTTAGAGACCAGAGGGAAATAGAATGCTGATAGGAAATGCTGACTTGGTCTCACATGGACAACTAGGAAGAAGCTTCCATGTTGTCACGCACAATAGATTTTTCAATTGCTTCATGAATCCAGCAACCACATGGCAGGTGGCATGTTTTTCACATTGAAAGAATTTATTCCTGTCGACATAATGGCCTTTCTGTGTTATGCAAGAATAGCCACATGCCTTTCTGACCCAAGAGGAAAGCTATTTTAAAGTGTCTGCTTCTCAGCTCATGTATCTTTTTAGAGTGTAACTGTAATGAGCTTCTTCACAATTTCTGTTTCCATTTTATAAAACATAATTGTGTCTGGTAAAATATTTATATTTGGCTTAATGCAGCTACTGCCACATCAAGCAATTACTTTCCTCTCTAATGAGGATAATGATGTTTATGCCTATATAAATGACTCAAATAGAAATAATGTGACCATTTTTGCATCAAAACAAAGTTATCCTTTTAAACTAATGAATAATTTTTATAGTTATAAAATTTAAAATATGTTGTTTGGGAAATAGGTTATGTGACAGACATTTTGATAGCACATATTTAAGTAAATGAAGATCGGATTTTCTGCTGTTTCTTGAAAACAATTCCACAAATTCAGAGATCTAAGACAGTTTTTTATTTCACTCCATACATGTGAATTCCTCTGTGACTCTCTTCAGCCTAAAACTGATGCCCACAGCATAGCATTTTTTACTAGATGCTCTACAGAAAAGTTTAATTTCTACCTCATTTTCAGTCTCAGAACTCAGTTCTTCATGTCTCCGATACTGAGCTGTCACCACCTCCATTGGCTCCGAGAGACCCATATTCTTTCCTTTGCAGGCTGTCATCCATGATCCTTCTCTTGCTTGCCATGAGTTCAGGGTTTATTTCTTGACTTCTCATAATAACCCTTACAATTCAGAGATAATAACTGAATTTGATGTGATTCGTCTGAGGCTGGAATTTCCTGTGTATAGCTATAATTATAAATATAGTTTCCCTTAGGACAGTATCATTGCCTATGTTCTGTTCATTTTTATGTTATCTGTATTAAACTTATGTAGTTCAAAGTCCATTTTTTTATTTGTTCAATTTAAAAACATGAGAAGTTTTCTTAGCTTCATTTACCTCCATTTTATATTGAAATTGGTACTTTAGTAGCCCTTTTTACTATTGGTAATGTTTTATACCATTTAATATGTCTTACATTTATTTATTTACACATGTATATGTGTTCATGTATGTGTATGTATGGGGGCATATGTATACCATTGCTTGTGTGTGTAGGCCTAAGGATAATAAGTTCCCCTCCACTAAATGAGTTCTAGGAGATGAACTCAGCTGCCTGGTTAGATGCTAGGGAGGGCCCTTTACCCACTGAGCCATCTTGCTGGCCTATGCATTTTTACATTTTTCTTCTTTTATCTATTGGGTCAGTCTCCAAATCAGCATTTTTATTTGTTGATGTTTTCTTTTTTCATTACTTCTAATTATTTATGTCCTAACATAATGTACTCTAACTAATCATCACTGTTCTGCTTTTGTTGTGTAGAATTTGACTGTTAGGCCATTACTAAACTTAAGTCTGTGTATCCTCTTTGACTCATAGTTAGATACTACCTAAGTGGTCTTGCTTTTTGATAAAAACGAGGAAGCACACAAGTGAAGAAACCAACACCAAAAATAGACCCTTACTCATCCTGATTTTTTGTTTCCCCTACCAATAGTAGTATTCCATGCTCCCCTTTTAAAAGGAAGAACTGAAATATATTTTGAACAATGATGTATTTTCATGGCAGTGATATAAATTGAATTGCTATTGATTTCCAAAGTATTATGTGTTGTTTGAGTTTCCTTGCTTTTATGAAGTTACTATCCCTTCATAACCTAGCATGACTTTATTTCTATCTCCACTACTGAAATTCATTAATAAATTTTATATAGTCACATGCAACAATATATTCATTTTATTACAAATTATTTATCTCTGCCTTTGACTGACACTTTGAAATAATCCTCTAATTAACTCTAACTATAAACTATTCAGGTTTAAGTAAATTCACTAGTCATCTTCAGTAATTAAATATTAAAATAAAATATCACTCTTGCCTCTGTTGTATTATCAAGTTTATAAATATAAATCTCACATTGCTAGAGATTTAACACTATATAATTTGTAGATAATAATGTAGAGGAAATAAAGTAGACATGCTTATAAAAATAGGTTGGAGATATTGCCATTTCATTCTTTACTTTCTTATAAAGACTATAATTTTTCAAAAATTCTTAGAAAGCTAAACAGACAAAAAAAACCCTTGCTGCTACTAATATATTTTGATAAAATGAGCACAAAACTATCCCTAAGATAAGTCACTCCTTATATGTTGATGGACGAATTCTACAAAATGTTGTAAAACAGATCATATCTGTATTTTCTTTTCAATCAAACAAAAACTCTCAAGATTTCATTATGAATAGTTATAATACCAAGCAAGAAATTGAGTTAAATGGCCTCCTATGCACCTGGTCTTCACTACTGAGAAGTAAGTAACAGTAGTGCTGTGGATCATCGTTACATTACCTTTTAACCTGGAATATTGATGTAATATCATGAGTTTCTTCAGGCATGATGTATGTATCGAATCCAGTTCTAGAGATAGTGAAGCAGAAAAGACATAGGTGCCTAGATCCCTGAATGCTGGATCACTACAGGACAGCTCTGAATTGTTAATCTTCAACCTTCTAGGATGAAAAAAATCCAAAAAACCTCCATCTCTGGTAAGATACCTAGATTTTCTGATTCACCCATTGAACTTTATTCTAATAATAGAAACAAAGATCTATCAGAAGATAAACAAATATCTGGTTCTTGTACTTGTGAACGTGTACTTAATCATTGTTAGCTTTTATGATTATTTAAATGTTTCCTTTGCTCTTTGCTGTCTTCTTATCCCCCTCCCCATAAACACATTTATTATTATTTTTTTTGTAGGCATGAGACAAAAGTGATTTCTTTAAGGAACATTTCTTTGCTTCTTTTCCACTTTGGACACAGGCTCCTTGATAACAATTCTATATTCATGTGAGGGTTCTTAGGCAGTGAAGTAGATGTTGAACATAGATGTGCATGGCACAGTCTTTGTGATGTCTCTATGCCATAGATTCAGGTGTTATTTTCCATATTGCTCTGTTAGTAGTGTAATTCTAAATTTACTGGAGACCCCAAGGAACCTCTACTAAAAAAAAAAAAAATCTACACTGGTAATCTTATTAAAACTCTAACTGTTTAGGAGTATGTCTGCCTTGACATGGACATGCTTTGAGATCTCCTAGGGTGTTTTTTGTTGTCAACTGGATCTTCAGTATGGCAATGCTAAATGAGGAGTGCCTTTTCTTTCTTTCTTTCCTTCCTCCCCCCCCCCCCCCCCCCCCCCCTTCTCTCTTTCATGTTTATTTATTACTTCAGTTTACATCTCCATCACAGTCCCCTCCCTCCACTCCACCCTGGCCCACCCTCTCACCCTCCCACCCTCTCCCAGCAGGGTCATTTTTAAGATGTGTTGCCTCTAAGGGATTTGTAAGTCACTGAAAAGCATGCATCTCTCTGAAAGAATTAGTGTACTTCTCAAATGAAAAGTTTCCAGTATATTTATTATAGTCCCCATGATTGAAATCTCCCTTCCAGAAGGACAAAGAAGACCATGATGCAAGTAAACAAATGCCACCTATATGGTTAAGCTGAAATTTACAAAATTCCCAAAGTTCATTACCCCTTTCCCACATTTTATACTACCAGCAACAACTGTCAGGGGAGGAGACTGGTCAGCTGATCCTTGACCATCTTCTCTGGTTGGCTAGCTGCCTCCAAGTTGTAGAGACCCTTGAGCATGGCAGGATCTGTGAGTGGTTCTGTATATTTGGTGACAGAGATTTTTTTTTTGGGGGGGCACCATTCCTGTTTCTATTGTTGATCCCTCACTCACACTTCTGTTTGTAACTCCAGAAGAAACTCATTTGATCACCAGAGACTCCAAAAGAAATTCATTTACTCACCAGAAACTCCAAAAAAAACCCCAAAAAACCAAACCAAAACAACAACAAAAACAAACAAACAAACAAACAAACAAAAAACCCTCATTTGCTCACCAGATTGAGACTGATACACCATGGTTCCCTTTTAGATGACTGTGTGTGTGTGTGTGTGTGTGTGTGTGTGTGTGTGTGTGTTGTATCTTCCTCATAAAAATCTGTCATGCAAGAGGGGAATAAACAAAAAGAGGCCCTTTCTACTCTCCCATGCTACCTGCTGTACCTGGGGATCACTCCTTTTTGCCTATGCTTTCTCCATAATGGCATCTGCCACTTTGTGATTCAGCCAATGGTGACATCACCTGTGGCCTAATCATATGATCAGCCACATCGTGGGTTCTTCCTTACCACAACTATGCTCCCCAAATCTTTAGCTCTTTATTACACATATTAAGATATCTTGTTATGGTAACAAAAATACACTAATGCAAAACAAAAGGTTTACTATGGAGGAAATTAGGTTTAGATGCCTTTCTGAGGTGGACCCATTAAAAAAGTATGTGACTTCATTGGATGAAAAAAGACTCAGGCAAGTCTGTCCTCCCTGTGTTGCCATGTGACACCTCTGTCATGTAATGGAGTACTAATGTTCCAAGGTTCTCTAGCTATCAGGAATGTGTTTCTGTGCCTTTCAGCCTCCAGCACCATGTCTTCCGTTTTATAAATTGCCTATTCTTAAATACCTAGTTAGAGATACAAGAAATTCTTTTTATGACTTTAATGGGAATATTTTAGTAAGCATATTTCCATTTTAATTCAGTGTAACAAACTTTTTGGGAAAGAACAAGATATAGATTTATTTAGGTCACTGAACTGATTCATTTCTCCTTCATTTCCAAACAACATTGTGTGATCTTTTTACAGATTCCAGAGTCTCTGGTGACATTTGGTTTCCTGTGATTTTTCACCATTGCCTTCATATCAACTCCTCCACTTTCTAAATTGCATTTTGATATCTTTAGCACAGTTGTTAGAATGTGCTGTGATAATCCTATGCATATGTGTTTCTTTTCTTCTATAAATGGAGCCACACATTTAAAAATCATCTGGTTTATGAACTGCATTGTCCACCACATTTTTCAGTAATTATTTATATTTGCATAGAAAAACTTTACAGAATGCTTTTTAAAAATTTGGTAAGTTTACTTTAGTGATAGTAAATCTTGTAGAGTTAACTTTCTGCATTTCTTTTGAGTTTTGTGGGAGACAAGCATATTAAATACAAATTATTAGCATGTTTTATCTTTTCTAAAAGAATTTTCTTACTGAATGGGAAATTATTTCCAAAAGCAGAGGACAGTTTTCATTCTCTTTCTATTGATGACTTCAATGGAAATATTTTAAACAATACAAAAATAAGGCACCTTAATAATATAATACAGTAATGGAAATTGACTAAAGGGGTAAGAAGAATTAATAGAAATTAAACAACTTAGTGAAAAATTTGAGAAACTTAATCACAGTTTTATATCATAAATAACATCTATATTCTTTCACTTAAAAATGCAGCATATAGTTCAACAATACCAAATCATTACTTTTACCGAAAGTATTACCTGTTAGTCTCAAGGACTTTATTTCCACATGTATTAAACATGTGACTCTAATATTTATGTTTACATTAAAATGTTCTTCAAATCTACAATCTAGTTATTTTTTTAATTTTATATATATCATGATGAGATTATAGAACGTAAGAACAAGACCATGCTGTAAGTTTTGCTACAGATTTTAGTGTACTGCCTTTTATATACTATATAATCTATGTGTGCTTATGCTGAAGAACATTATAGTTTATTTTCTGAAATCTAATTAGGTGATTAAATATCATTGCCATAATTAGCAGTAATATGTCTGTATCAAGTTAACTTTCTGTGACTCTAAGTTGTTACAATAAATTCATCAATATAGAATGATGAAAAGACTAAAGACTAGAAATTGTTTTAAGACCTATATCTCTGTTCTTAACTAACTTTTAAAGTATGAGAGCTTTGTAGTGGGGAGTATCAATTTTGAGTTCTGCATGGTATATTTAAAATAAAATTCTTATATCCAAATATTTTCTCAGTATTTTATAAGTTAATGACACATATATATGTATGTACATTTTATATTTTCTTAGTATATTAATCTGCTAACAATGAATACAGAAAAATATTTCAAAGATAATACATTTTTCATTGTCTGGAGAGATTTACATGTTTTTAGATGAGAAGGATAAAATTTTTCTTGTCTATGGGGAGCTACTAGTTTTTTTATCTAGAAATTTTAGGTAGTATATCAAAACTTCTAAACATGCTTTGGTAATGACTATATAGTGAACTAGTAAGCAACTTACCCTGAATAAATGAGAGATTTGGGCATGGTTCTTGCCCTTGCACAAAAGAGTCAGAGGAAAGCTGTGCTCAGTACCTCCTTAAACTTTGAATTTGAAGTAATTTCTAAACTGCCTTGAATTGTACTAATGAAATTTTAGATCTATTTGGAAGATGGCTCTATTTACACATAAGAAATCTGTGCCCTCATGAAAAAGCTTTATCCGAATTATGGATTGTGATGTTTTCCTGCTTGGACTGACAAGCAGGAGAAGCCATGACTGACTATGAACATATCTTCTAAATAAAACTTTTCAAAATTCCTGTTACATGAGGTTTATGTTATACTGATCTTGCTAATCATAATTACCACTCGATTAAAAGAAAACACATGGAATATGTCATCATCATTCATTATTGCATTGATGTATGACTTGGTAGATGAGTAAATGATTCCAAATACTTTAACGGAAGTTCTAACAGTGATATAGCTATTAAAAGTGGAAAAGCAGGAATTATAAGAAATAAAAGTTCCTCATTTATTATTAAAGCTTTATAAATAAAATTTATTCAGAAATTTAAATATTGTTTAATTTTCAAATTTCTCTTTCCTATATAAATATTGAATCAGGTTCTAAAATTACATTACTCTGTGGCAATGCTGCACAGCATACATAACTTTATCAGGCATTTGAAGTCAGCAGGAATGGAAAGTTGTTTGGAGTTAATTCTGTGGGAATGCCATTTCTAAATTTAAACATGCTGCAGTTGAGTGATTATAAGGAAGCAGAGCATGGAATGACATTCTACCTCCTCATCAGAAGCACACACTAACTTTCTAACATATGGAAGCATTTCTGCACTACCAGTTATTCTGAGAAGGAAAATGATGATTTACAAATAATGTCAAATCAAACATGTACTTCCAAATTCTAGCAATATATTGAGATGTGTCCTATTTACTAGGACAGTGCCCTACCACAGATCCTTAGTATCACACCCCGATAGAATGGGTACACTATACAGTGAAGTCAATTCAGGTATTAATCTGATTCAGCCACACACCATCCATGGAATCTGAAGTGAAATTATTAAACATGTCTTGATACTCTTGTTCAACATCCGTAAAATATTAGTAATAATAACTACTATGTAAATTTCTTTTAGGATAGCAATTATGTCTTATGTAAAAAAATTAGCTCTGTCTGATGACCTCTATTCTGTTTTATTTTTGTTCTCTAAAGCTATCAAATATGTTTTGCAAGAATATACATGAAATGCATCATGAAAAAAATGAATGCGCCTGTCATTATTTTTTGTTACTTTGGTATGACAACTGTTATCCTGACACTTCTCAGAGTTATTGACAAAAGAAAGAACATACATAGTAACTACCGCTCACCTCATAGTTTATTGTGTACCCAAAAAAAATTTGACCAAGTTTTGTTGATGTTGTATTAGTTGAATGAGTAAATGATCCTACGGGTAAATACTTAATTCACCATTTGAGAAACTTTAGCTGATGGTCTTGTGGCTCCAGTTCTCTGTGATATGTGTATGGTAAAGCAATCATTATAGGGAAATCACTGTGGAAGAAGAGTTCATAACATATACTACACGAGACAGAAACAAATAGGCTGGGATAAGGGATGAGGAAAAGCTTTCAAAGAATATACTTATTTTCTCCTGCCAGGCCTCCTAATACCTCCTTCTGCTCAGTGGCACCATCAACAGCACCATGCCTTCAGATACATACATTTTAGAGAGAAAATTATCTGAGTCATTACAGCCATATGTCAGAAAGAGACACAATCAGGTACAGTTGTTGAAAAATATAGATTGTATTAGAAATATGTACCTATTTATAAATGAAATAATTCCATTGTAGTCAAATGAGAATTCATATTAACATTATGTTTGCATGTATACTTGCATGGTACAATAAAGCCAATGCCTCAGTGGCTTAATTAGAAAAAAAATAAAATGACTCTGTCTTGGGAATTTTTTGTTGATTGGAATGAAGAACAACACTCAAAAAGAAAAAAAAATGAAAGCCTCCACCAGAATACCTATAGGTAAGTCTGTAGTGTTTTTTATTCATGAACGATTGAAAGGGGCCTGTCCAGTCTATGGCATGCAAGGGTGGGGTCAATACTACCTCTGTCCAGGCAGTCCTGAGTTGTATAAGAAATCAAGGTGAGCAAGCAATGGGGAAAAGCCAGGAAGCAGCACTCCTCTATGGAATCTGTTTCTGATCCTGACTCCAAATTTCTACCTTCAGTACCCTCCTGTTCAAGATTACCTTTATGCTGGACTACAACTACTTGTAAACCAAAATAAACTTTACCTCCCTAAATTGCTTTTGGTCATAATGTTTTATCATAGTAGTAATAGGCTAGCTAATACAAACTCTTAGAGGCATACATGTGTTATTTATATGACACGGATGTATTTTGGTTCCAGTCATATATGTCTCTATGTAGAAGTTAATAATTAAATTATTTTCCAGTATTTTTATTAGTTTTAATTGGTCAGTGGTGTTAAAACTTAACCCACCATTATAAATAAGCACACAAATATATCTGATAGATCTTAACAAACCTTAGCCTGGATTGTACAATCTTAGCCGGTCTAAGCTAGCTATTAATTCTATTCATCAAATATGACCCCTATAAACATACATCCCCTGGGCAGTTATTCTCCACACTATACCAATGTTCCAAGCCATGTGTAATGATCTTCTTTCATCTACCCCATCATAAGTCTCCTTCTTCCACATCTGGCTTCTTCTTCCTATGAACCTCTCTGCTGCCCAAGCATGCCAATATTTCCTCTGCCTAGCTCTCTTTCTGCCCAATCCAGGCTGCAGCATTTATTCAACCCATCAGAGACAATGGTTAGCACTTATGATCTGGCCCAGCAAGCAGGCCTTTGGGAGCAGATTAATTAGCACTTAGAATACATAACAGATCACTGCATCATCTCTATGTGTACACCCTGGTAATTGGCATTGTAAGTATCTTAATTTTTATTATTTTGATATGTGATGAATTTGATATTTATATTTAACACTTAAAAATTAACAGAGCATAGAAAATCAGCAAGAGACTAACATTTAAAATACATGCTTAACCAAAGAAAAACATTTAGAAAATCTAAAACAATGAATTTATATAGTATATTTTCTATTGGTAAAAACTTAAATATTGAGCTTATGAAAAATATCCTGACTGTGAAAAAACTATAATGTAGAATATTGAAATTTAACAATTGTATCTACTATGTAATTATCAAATCAAGAAAGATAATATCCATTTTCAAATATTTTTAGGGTTTTAGGTTACATTTTTTTGCTTCTTTATATTTTACAGAGCAATAAATATATATGCATGTGTATACATATATACATGTTTTACATAGAAATAAGTATATATACAACAATACACATATATTGTATACTGATCAAATCAGTGTAAATAACGCTACCTTCTCTTCATTAATAAGGTTAGTTTTGAAGTCTTAGTATTTTCCTCTTCTACTTACTTCAAGACATAGAACAGTACTTCATATGCTGATTCTAGTTTGTTGCTATTTTGTACTACTTAGTAGTAAATATAAAAGTAGTGTTAAGTAGTAAATAAAAAGTAGTATTTACTACTTTTATATAACTCTTCTGTTACTGGTCATTCAATTACCCACAAATCCATTCTCATCTCACACTTCTCAGCTTCTAGGAGTCACGCTTTAAAATTCGAATTGATGCATTTGTTCAATATCCATATAGATCCTATGCATTTTGTCTTTCTGTTTCTGACATTTCATTCAATGTGATAGCTTCCAGTGCCATACATTTTGTTACAAATGAGAGCATATCATTTTATAACAGAACAGTATTTAAATTGCATGTATAGCACATTTTTATCCGTTCTCTAGTGTTAAGAGTTTACATTAACTTTACTTTTTTTTTAACTTCAGTGAATTGTGTGATAGACATAACATGATATTGTGTGATAGACATAACATGATAGACATACATGTCATGGTATGCCCATGACATTTCTCTTAGCTGTATAGATAGTTGTAGGATAGCTGAATCCCAGAGGAGGGCTATTTTTTTCCACTTTTGAAGGATTTCCACACTCTATATCACTGTGCTAGAATAATTTACATTCCCATGTGAAAGAGATCTCCTGCTACTGTATCCTCCCAAACATTTGTTGTTTTTCTGTTTTTGATAGTGGTTATTCTACAAGGAGGTAACATGATAGCTCATTGTAGTTTTGATGACATTTTCCAGATTTCTAATACTATTGAGGACTTTTGTTAGTATGAAATAGTTAACTATCTAAATTTGATATATTATTAATATTTAAAAGTTCTTAGATTCTATTTATATTATTAGAAGTTTTTTTGTAAAATTTTACCCATTCTATAGTTCAGTATTCAGTTGTTTATTTTGCTGTGGAAAAGATTCTTTTAAATGTAATCTCATCTCATCTCTCTCTCTCTCTCTCTCTGTGTGTGTGTGTGTGTGTGTTTGTGTCTACTGTTAGAATCTTATTTAAGAAATAGTTTTTTTTGCAGAAAAGTATTTTCCTTTGTTAGGTTCATAGCTTAATGTCTAGAGTTAATTTATTATCTGGTTTAAGTTGATTTTGTATACAGTGAGCAAGTGATGCTTATCAAGCTTCTATCTCAAGTGTGCATTTCACTTTCTACAGCTCCATTTGCTGAAGAGGATGTTCTTTCTCCAGTGTGTGTCTTGGTGATTTTATTCAAAATTATTTGGTTAAAAATACAAGTTATTATCTGGGAATTCTTCTACTTCATGTGTTATGTCTTCTTTTAAGTCTTAAACATTTTTTATTGTTGTAATTTGTACTGCATTTTTTCTCTTTTTATTGAAAATAGATTCTCTTCTCATACAATATATTCTAATTACAATTTTTCCTCCATGTAGTGTATTTCAAAACCACATATAATATTTCCTGCTTTGTTCTCTTTACTCAAGATTCCTTTAGCAATTTGTATTTCCATATGAATTTTAAGATTATTTTTAATGTGTGAACAATTCCACTAATATTTTGGTAGGAATTGCATTTACCCTAGATATTGTTTTGAGTACCCTCAGCATTTAAAACTATATTAACCCTTACAATCCATTAACATGAGAAGTATTTCTTTGTGTGTATGTCATTCTTGATTTCTTTCATCAAATTTCTGTAACTTCCATTGTAGAGGACCTTTAGTTCTTTGGCAAAATTATTTCCCATGATTTTAAAATTATTTGCATAGTTATTATGAATGAGAATGTTGAATTAATTTTTTTTTCAGAAGTATTGTTATTGGTGTAAAAACAGAAGCAAAAAAAAAAAACCCTACAAATCATGGTATAGATTTTTCTGTATCATAATTTATAATTCAATTTTATCAAATCACTGATCAGTTCTCACAGACATTTGGCGGTAATATGTACATTTTTTTCTTTAGAAATACATATTAATTCTAATATAATTCCTAATGTAATATTTCAAATTCAAACTGAGAATTCAACCAGTACAATTACCAGAAAACTGAAAAAAAAAAATAGAAAGAAAGCAATTACATCTTACTCATATCATTTCCATCACTCCACAGGGTTGATGACATATCTTGGCAAACTCAGTTGAAAGATAACAACCCCTAAATATATGAAGATAATCCTGATAAAGTATCTGAATAATAGGAAAGACAGAGTTCCAATTGGCCATCTCATGTCACCAAATGAAGCTTCCAATCCCAGAAAGAAGTTACATCCAATTGAGTTGTTTGCCAAACGGGTCCCATGGGAATCCCCAAACAACCTGGGATGTTGCCAAAACAATTGGTTTCTCTCCACAAACTGACAGCAATTTCTATTGCTGAACATAACACCAAGATAACTCAACGAACTTGATGGGGTTGACTTGGTGCCTTCATAGAGGCTTCACCCCAAAATTCTAGTATCTTTGGTACAGGAACTTACTCTGAAGACCACCAAAAGAAATACGTATATGTCAACCCAACCACAAAACCTTTTAAATTTATAATCTGTCCTGCCTACCAAATAGACTGGGGAAATGGTAGCAGAAAAGCTTATGGAAGTAACCAATCAACATCTGATTTGAATTAAGATCCATTCCATGAGATAGATCCCAAACCCAACAGTGCTTGGGTGATCAAAAATCAGAAACTAGATAGCCCAGAGACCCAGGGTAAAACTAAATACTACTCATATTTTAAAAAACTTATTGATAATATGACTTTTAATAATTATCTGCCATACTTATATATCAGTGCCTTGCTCTGCCCTCCATCAGAGAAGCTTCCTCCTGTAATAGAAGGGAAAAAATAGAGATCCACAGTCAGACAATAATGCAGAGAGAGGCAGGCCATGGAACACTCCATTCTTTTTTTTATATATATATATATAAATACTTTATTTTTTTTTCTTCAAGTTACATCTCAGTCACAAACCCCTCCCTATCCCGCCCTTCCACCCTCTTCCCCCCAGAAGTTTCCCCTTTCAGTCCAACAGAT
>CAJQZJ010004752.1:9327082-9406186 GCA_907164525.1 Lophiomys imhausi
CCCCCCCCCCCCCCCCCCCCCCCGCCGCAAAAAAAAAAAAGAGGGCAATTGTCCCAGGGTTGGGATTGGGGCAGGGCTCTGTTCTTATCTTTCCAGGAGAACCGAAGCGTCCATTAGGGGAGCCCGGGGACGGCTGGACAGTGGAAACCTCAGCAGAGAGCAGAATCAGGCACCAAGGAGGATGAGTGACCCAGATGATTCTGCCTGGCAGACTTCCTTAATAGCTGTCTCCATCCGGGGCCTGCAACCACCACGGCAATCCAATGTCACTGGGACCGTTCAGCTCTACACAATGCCCCGGCCGGAAACTCAGTGGAACACTCCGTTCTTAATGGGATACTTCTACCAAATCCCTCTCCTCAGAGCTCAGGGAAAACCATGGTAGAGGAGGCAGATGGAGTCTTAAGAGCCAGAGGGGAAGGAGAATACCAGTAGAACATGGCCCTTTAAATCAACTGTGAAAAGCTCATATGAATTTACAGAGACTGAAGAAGCCAACACAGTGCCTACATGGGATGGGTGTTCACCAAGTCTTTTGTGTATAAATTAAAGATTTTAAGTGGTTCTGTCTTTTTTCCTTTTTCTTAGGTGTTTCTTTTGTTGATTTGCTTTGTCAAACTTTAAGCAATAGTTTAAAATTCACCTTATTATATTTTATTTTGTTATGTTCTACTAATCTCTTAAAAGCCTATTCTTTCCTAATGAGAGAGGAAAGAAGTGGATCAAGAAGGGAACTGAGATGGAAAGAATAGAGAGAAGCGAGGGAGGGGAAACTTTTACCAGAACATGTTGTATGAGAAAAGAATATTTTCAATAAAAGGGAAAATAATAAGAAAATAAGGATAACAGTCTCTGATATAGCCAATCATGTGTGTGTTTACTTATATCCAAGTTTGGTATCTGAGGATAAAACTCTTGCTTCCACATCCACTCAGATTCAAAAACCTATTTCTATTCCACTCTATAGTAGTATGCAGAGAATATAACCTAACCCTGAAAAAAAAAATGTAGTCAAAAGAGAGATTGAGAACCTACCAATCAGATAAGAAGAAACTGAGGGAAAAATGATTTTCTACTGATACTTATATTTTTAGAAATGATAGGTGTCTCTAAATATTCCTTTGAGTAGTGAAAACCTTTCCATCAAAAAAAATGTTGACAATAAAATGTTAGTGTGCTTGAGAGAATAAAACCTAACAGCTTGAAATAGGAAATACACAATCTTTTCTCTGGCAAAAGTCCCAGCCTTCATTCAGAAAGAGCAGGGACACTAGCAGGTAAGTCATCCAGGAAAAAGCCTGGCTTGGGCAGCTTTCTTTCTCCTTCTTTAAAAATGACCTTTTTATGGTTTGGAAGTTTCACACATTTATCAAATGAAGTAATCATTTTTACTTTACCTCATTTCATCACTCATCCCTCTCCCTCACACCTCTCTCTCATGTCTATCTCTCTATCTCTCTTCTGAAATTTACTCTCTTTCACCTTATCATCATTGTTATTGTTATTACTATTATTACTCAGATCGTAGGTTAAAACAGTACCTTTAATATGGGTAAAAATGTATAATTTTCTACTATGGAGGCATGTTCAGACTATTATACACACAATACATACATACATACATACATACATACATACATACATACATACATTCCATAGACTAAGGAAAACAGCTTTCTTGAATTCTTGAATTCTGAGTAGTTTCAAGTTCTATAGAATAAGGAGCCATGGAAGCATTTCCTTTATAATGAGCAGCTGTTAGTTAACATCAAACTTTTCTCTGTACATGGGGACCATTTGCCATGTTCCTTATGAGTAAATATCAGAATGAGTCTAATCATTGAAATATAGTTAGGATATAGAGTTCCCAACTGTGACTACATAAAAGTATTATGCAAAGTAGCATCAGACACACAAGTGTAAGATGTAGCAATTTGCCTTTTTGGAAATTACACTTATAATCTGGATGATAACTAAAGTTTACTTAAGGACATAACATATCCACATAAACTAGCCGCTTATAATTTTCATTTGTTTAAAATGATTCACTTAAGAAGTTGTA
Source organism: Lophiomys imhausi (assembly GCA_907164525.1). Lineage (NCBI taxonomy): Eukaryota > Metazoa > Chordata > Mammalia > Rodentia > Muridae > Lophiomys > Lophiomys imhausi. The sequence goes on from CAJQZJ010004752.1 coordinate 9,329,145, forward strand.
AAAGGCTTTATTAAAGATTGTTCTCTAAGGTATAAGTTAATCACAAACTATATAATCCATTGCCCTGTTGTAGTTTATACTGCTTTTCATAGCACAAGAGGCATGATAACTACTGATACAGGCACAATCCTCACTTCAGCAAACTCATAATGCAGCTCAACAAATAATGAAAACACTGATGTATATAACTAAGAAATTTATAAAATGCTCATTGGGAGCAGATCAGGATAACCCACCTAATTAAGGTCATTTTCTAAGCCAACTAGGTGTTGGTTGTATAAAATAAGCAGTGGTAAAAAATAAATCAGTAAATAAGTGCATAAGTAAATCCCACCAAACTCTGTAGGAAGAACAAGGAATCTTGACTTCTTGTTCCTCTCAACAATGAATAACTGTTTCATGCAAATATTTGTCTCTATTTAGTCTATTATTACTATTTAGTCTCTCTGAGTTACAGTTGCTTTTGTTAAAGTAAATTAGGAGGAGACCATTAGTCTGAGCCTGTCATATTTTAAACTTGTTTACAAAAAACTTCAGCATGAATTAATACTCAAACTGAAATCTATTTTTAGATATTTTGTGTGTTTGGCTTAGAGACAACACATCAATTAAAAGCAGTTGATTTCCATCCCTCATAGCAGCCAACTGACCACACCATGCTTGGATAACAACGAATGCCAAGCAGATCAAAGCAGGTGCTCTCTACATTGCTTCACCTTGGCTCTCGGAAGGCTCTTTGCTGGCTCTGCCTCTCAGCCTCTTATTGTGAATGATGTCAAACTAACAAATTATTGTTTGGGCAAAATAACATGCTAGATTCATTTAAAGTTCTTCAATTAGTACTTTATTTTTATATGTGCATTAGAATAAATAAGCACTAGTCCCTAACAGAAGTTTGTCATGCTAAAATTTATAGAAATTGCTATAAAAAGGACTGTGTGCCACTTCATTGGCATTTTCATCAGGTGTGTCAGACAGCAAATTTTTGTTTTGAACTAAAATTTTATTGAGAAAAAACCCTTCTACAGTAACTAATCACTATATTATTTTTGCAGCATTAATAAGAGGTGGACTCTAGAGAGGAATTGTGATCCACTACTGCTGTGCTTCTCACAATACATTCCCTTAACATGTAGAAAGGTCGTTTAGAACCTGTTATCAAGATTAGGATGGTATTTATGGATTACAAATGTATGTAGCTCTTTCCCTCTATTAAATCCACACAGGGTATGACCAGTGCCATTTTATGGACTGTGATTCCAGACTGAATAAAAATTAGAAAGTTAGCTGAGCCCGAACATTCATCTCTCTCCCTTCTCCTCCCCTTACCTCTCCCCCTCTCCCTCTTCTTCTCTTTTTTCCCCCCTCTCACTCCTCCTCCCCCTCACCTTCTTCCTGTCCATCCCTACCCTTTCTCTCTGCTTCCATATTGTGGACTGCCTCATGCTCCTACCATTATGGATCCCTCACATCCGGGGAATGTACTCTCAACCCATGAGCCAAAATAAACATTTCTGATGCCACTTTAATGTGTTATTTTGTCACGTGGTAGGAAAAGTAATTGATATGCTATTCTTTCTGTTTTTGTCTGTGTTCTCAAAGGTCTGCCTCTAAAGAATCAGTTAGGCTTTCTTACTGTGTGTGGATACTGGAAAAAGATTAGGTAGGATGGACAAAAGATCTGTTTGATAGAATACAGCTAGTGTTCTGTCACTTTGCACCTATGGGAAGCCACTCTCAGGCATCCAGTCCCTTAGAGCCATGGTTGTCATAGATTCACATGTACAGTGGAGATGATAAGAGACAGGGAAGAAAACAGTTACCAAACAAGAAGAAAGTCTTGGAACAAATTCTTTCCTCATTAACCTCAGAAGCAACTGCCAACACTTTGATGCAATATGTCTGGCCTCTAGAGCAGGTAGAACATTGCCTGCTGTTCAGTCTACCCTTTCTGTACCCTTGGGCTTGACTTCCCTAGCAAACTAGTTCAGAAGTGTTGTCTGCACATTTGAGAACCCTGCTTCCTGTGGCCAATGTCCTTAACCCTGCAATAAGGTTGTAAGTGTTCCCTTCCTTATACATATTAAATCAGTTCTTTTAAGTATGTCATTTCTTCCTGCTAATCCCCTGAAAGAAATAGAAAAAAAATTGACTTTTTTTTTCCGGATCTTCTACAGTGTTTTCTTCATAGTTCAACGTCCCATTATCATGACACTTCATGTTTTCTTTTTATCTGACTAAAATGGCTTTTAGAAAAATATCTAGTGTATAATTCACCAAAGATACCACTATCAACAGGCAGTTATTAAGCAGTATCATAAGTAACAAATAACAGTGTCACAGCATTTAGATGATTTGGATAATGGAATCTCCCTAGAACCACTGATAATAACACCTTAAACCTCTCTGTATTGTTCATTCTTTGTCCTGATACTGAAAAAGCAGTAAGTCAACTCAAAAGAAATAAACCAAACAAAGAAGTAACACAAGCAAATAGGACACAGATGCAGTTAGTAGACAATTGTGAAGTTTTAACGGCTAAGAACAGGGAGTAAAATCCTCTAACATGGGAAAGGTACCGCATTAACTGTAGTAGAACAAAACACATAAAGAATAAATGAACGGAAATAGCACTTAGAAATCCTTGACAGGACTTGTCTTTGTTTTTAAATGGGAATATAAATCCTGCAAGTAGATTGTGAGATCACCAAAGACAAAATAAAACAGACAAAAGAAAGTAGTAAAATGCTTCTAAGCAATGTGAGAAATTGTTTGGGGAGAATAGATCTTACCTTTTGATACAAAAATAGCCCTAATACTTCCAAAAAAAACTTGAAAAGGATTCCTCCAAGGATTATTTAAATATATTTGAAAAATACAAGAGATAAAAAATCTATTATCTTAAAAAAGCAGCTAACAATTTTAAAACACTGTAAATAAAATAAAGGTAAAAAAAATCTATTATCTTTAAGGCCTATACTATAAAAGGAAAATTCCGTCTTTTTTTGATAATAAAAAATGAGTTTTATTTATAATCCACTAATGATATAATATTGAATGGATATTCCTGGATGATCTTGCCATTTCTTTTCTTTCTTTCTTTCTTTTTTTTTTTTTAGCTTTTAACAGAATCTCATTTATTCAGTATATGCATTACAGGAAACAAAACCCATGAATCTAAGAACTACGTCACCCAGTCACAAGCAGCTCAGCTCAATGTGTCCTCCCGCAAGTGTACATACATTTAGATAACTGAGATTATAGTATGTACCATGCTTTTCCTCCACATTGTGAATATTCACCAACTAAAAACCCCACACTACATGAGTATTTTGATAACTAAGAATAGACCACACCATCTCAATCTGTCAGTCAAAATTGTAATCCTGTCTTCCTTGGCAGAGAAAATTTCATAGAAGACAAAAATGGCAGCAGGCCTCTAGATAGACATACTGGCAAAGTTACAATTAAATTCTGCATTCCCTCAGTACTCAGCTTTATAGGGAAACACAAAAGCAACAGACCACACTAAGTTCAGTATTCCTAAGTTTATCATGAGATCTATATACTAATACACATGGAAGAAAGGGTATTCTCACTCAATAAATATATTCCTATGCCGTAGCTTGAAGATGCACCTATGGCAGGGGCTCTCAGGATTTCAGTCTCAACACAGCACTGCACTTCTCACCCCATAGACCCACCTCTGCCCCTCCAGTCAGCCTAGCAACATGAATTAACTCACATTGTTCTGTCAGTTCTTCCATTCTTTTAAAAAATAACTTATTCATTTATTCACATTACATATGATCACAGCCTCATGCCTCCTCCCCTGCTTGTCCCACCTGCTCACCCTCCTCCTCTTCTCCATCCTCTTCTTCTCCTCAGATGAGGGGAGTACCTTGCATATCATCACCTCTTCAGTTCATCAGTCACATGAGGGCTGAGAGCTTCCTCTTGCTCTGGGGCCCAACATGGCAGCCAAGCTAGGGTAAGATGTTTCACTAATAAGCCACAGAGTCTGTGACAGATACACCCCTACTTGCTAAGGGATCTGTATAAAGACCAAGTTGCCTATCATCTATATATGTGTAGGGGCCTAGTTTCAGTCTGTATATGCTATATTTTTTTCTTCCTTTTTGGTTAGTGTTTCAGTCTCTGTAAGTCTCTAGGGGCCTAGATTGGTTCATTCTGCTGATCTTCATGTGGTGTTCTTCACCAAACCAGAAGGACAACTGCTCAATTATGTTCTTAGCAGTTTTATTCATGATATCCAGAAACTGGAAACAGCCATATATCCTTTATCCAGAGACTGGATGAAAAAAAAAAAAACTGTGGTACATTTACACAATGAAATACTACTCAGCCATCATAAAGAAGGAAATCATACAATTTGGAAACAAATGAATGGAACTAGAAAAGGTCATCCTGAGTGAGCTAACCCAGACACAGAAAGATACACATGGCATGTACTCACTTATAACTGGATATTAGCCATTTAGTGCAAGACAACTGTTCTACAATCCACAGATCCAAAGGAACAGGAACTTAGCATAACTATCTTGGAGGAACTCTATCCAGTAGAGGATCAAAACAGATGCTGAGGCACACAGCCAAACAGTAGGTGGAACACTGGGAATCTTGACTAAGAAAGAGAGGATGAATAGAGAGACCTGGAAGGTACAAATCAACACATGAAGGTCAACAGGACCAACTGATTTTTTTTTTTTTGGTAAAATAATACAGCAGTGAATTGTTGGAAGTGAAGATGAGACCAGCTACTAACTAAAACAAGACAGGTAAGTTCTGAACACACAGGCAATGAAACAGTGAAACACATAATTGTGTACATCCCAATAGACTTGGAGATTATATTGCAATCTAAAATATCTCATAGATTCATTGTAAAGTTACAAATGTCTGAGCGTAGTCAGTATAAAAACTTCAATTTTAGACCTCACAATTTAGAGCTTTTAAAGTAAAAATGGTACGTGGATTTTTTTCATATTTTACTTTTTCTAAATTTGCTTAACACCTCACATATAATTTGTAGCAAAATATGCCATAAATTTTTGAAGGAAGTATCTATACAATTTCTTCATACTCTTGTTCTGCTTCAGTGAGTGGAATCTGCCCCATGCTCAGTTTGGATGAGTGGCTTAGTCTGTTTAGGATGATATAATGAGGCACCCTAGGCCCCGAGGCTGCTAAGGAATAGAACTTCATTTCTCACAGCTATGCAGCTTGGAAATCTGAAAATATGGTGCAAAGAGCAGTGACTTTTGATAAGGATTCTCTTCCAGGTTGCAGGATGAATACTTCTCACTGTATGCTAGCAGAAGAGATAAGAGTCTCTCTGAGTGTTCATTATAGGAGAATTTGTCACAAGTCATTGTCTGTACCATCTGATGCTATTGACTTATGAGTTAAAATTTAAATATGTGAATTTATGCTTGAATGGAGGATTCAAGACTCAAAGCATAGTAATGAGCAAATAGGGTTTCACACAATTGATTAAAAGTTGTACAATAGAAATATTTTTAGAGAAGAATAATACATAATAAAAATAAGTCAATTATCTTATGAGATCAAGAATTCAAAGATCATTCCCAAACTTTAAATTGAAAAATTAGGACAATATCAATTGTAAATATCTTAGATGGCAATGCATCATCAATATTTATTGCATCCGTGCTTTATGATGCACATTGAAATAGCATTGTTTCTAAAGCAACCCATTATTTAGGAAACACACTGAAAAATGGGGAGACATATCTACAAACTTTCAATAGAATATTTTCTGATTTCCAGACAGGTGTATAATCACATTTAGTATTATATTCAAGTTATTCAATTCTAACAATATTTTTCTTTTTAATTTACCAGATATTATTGGTTGAATATGACCCTCAGAACTTTTCTTCTGCTTTTTATATAGATCCTGATTCATGGTACGTTGTTGTTCACAGGAGGTGACATTCCACATGTGACATTTTTGTCCTCTCCACCCAGTCTGCTCTTTTATGCATATTTATTGATGGTTTAACTTGTGTGCTGTTGAAAAATTATATAGATAACTTCCTTGGAATGCCACATGAGGTTGTTTTAAAGGACCATTGGTTATTTTCTTTGTTCTCTTCACAAAGTCATTCAGACACTGTGATAATAGGAGCTGAAATTCAGGTAACCTCTTGTGTTTCATCTATGTTACAAGGTAGCATGTGCCAGATGAACCAACATATTTGCTTTGAACATACATTGAATTAACATGTTGTAAGTTCCATTCAACTAAAATGGCACTTTCAGGTTGTAGATCAAAAAGGAAGCATAGAAAGATACTAGCCAGGGGTGGTGGTGCATGCCTTTAATCCCATCACTAAGTATGAAGATGCAGGTGTATCTCTGTGAGTTCAAGGTTTCCTGATCTACAGAGTGACTCCAGGACAGCTAAGGATACACAGTGAAACCCTGTCTTGAAAAACCAAAAAAAAAAAAAAAAAAGATACTACAGAATTCTAGAAATCAACAAGAAGCTTAAGAGTCACACAAAATTTACCTTGCCTACAAGATGTGCAGGGATAAAACTGGAGCATAGATTGAGGGAATGGCCAACCAATGACCAACCCAACTTGAGATCCATCCCATGGGAGAAAGCCAACCCCTGACACTATTAATGGTACTCTGCTATGCTTCCAAACAAAAGCATAGCATAATTGTCCTCTGAGAGGCTCTACCCAACAAATCATATAAGCAGATGCTGAGACCCACAGTCAAGCATTAGATGGAAATCTGGGAGTTTATATAAAAGTTGGTGAAGGATAGAGACACCAGAAGGGGACAAGAACTACACAAGAAGACCAACAGAGGCAACTAATGTAGGCCTAGGGGGGCTCACAGAGATTGAATCACCAACCAAAGAACACGCATGGACTGAACCCAGGACTCCTCCATTTACTGAGCTGAGGGGTAGTTTGGTCTTTATGTGGGCCCCTGGGGATTGGAGCAGAGGCTGTCCCTGACACAGACTCTGTTGCCTACTGTTGGATAACTTTCCACTAGCTGGGCTTCATTTTCTGACTTCAGTGGAAGAAGATGCAGTGTGGGGATGGATCTCTTTTTTGAGAGGAAGTGGAGGGAAAAATGGGGGCAGAGGGGGGTGAATAGAACTGGGAGGAGAGAAAGAAGGGGGTTGTGACTGGGATGTGTGTATACATCCAAACGATTCCTCACCAAACCACAAGGACATCTCCTCAACTATGTTCATAGCAGCTTTATTTGTAATAGCTAGAAACCCAGATGTCCCTCAGCTGATGAATGGATAAAAAAAAAAAAAACTGTGGTAAATTTACACAATGGAATACTGCTCAGTCATCAGAAACAAGGAAATCATGTAAATTGTGGCCAAATGGATGGAACTAGAAAAGCTCATCCTGAGTGAGCTAACCAGACCCAGAAAATGCACATGACATGTATTCACTTATAACTTGATATTAATCATATAGTACAGGATAACTATCTTACAACCAACAGAACAAAATGAACAGGAATATAGATTTTGTTACCTGTTAGTGGGACACTTTGCCCTAGTGGAGCTGCCATGTAGGCCCCCCAGTGCAAGAGGTGACTCTTAGCCCTCATATGACTGCTGAAGTAAAGGGGGCTGATATGTAGGGGTACCCTACACTGGAGGAGTAGGATAGGTGAGAGAAGGGGGAGAGGGTGGGAGGGTGAGACCAGGAGGGTGGAGGGAGGAACTGTGATGGAGATGTAACTTAAAGTAATAAATAAACATTTAAAAAATAAGATTAAGGAAGAAGAAAAAATCTGTAACAACCCACTATAACACTATAATGATGAATCAAACAACAATATACAGTCAAAATATTTATTGAATAACTCTGAGAAAATATGAGAAAAGTACCACAACTATGTTTTTGGTTGTGAGCCTAGCCTTTAACAGCTGAGCCATCTCTCCAGCCCAAGTACCAACAATTAAACTAAGACAATGCTAGTTGATATAAAGAGCAAAAACTAATGAATAAGAAAATACAGAGACTCAAGACTTTTCTTTTCCAAAACAATGCAAAAATTAATCAAAAGTAAATATATTTGTCAGGGTTCTTTAGAGTCATAGAATTATGGAATGAATCTCAATCTCTCTCTCTCTCTGTATCTCTGTCTCTCTCCTCCCTCTGTTTCTCACTCTCTAAATATATCTAGTAGTTGCTTAGTCCTAGAAGGCTGGGTGTCTTAGCTTATTTTCTGTATATGCTAGAATCCTGAAAATTTGGGCTGAAGTGCCATTAAAAGAATGGATGTGCTAGCAAGTCCAGGGCAAGCAGGCAAAAAAGAATAAGAGGCTCCTTCTTCCATGACCTTATATAGGTTTCTAGCAGAATATAAATACACATTAAAGGTGTGTCTTCCTGTGTCAAGATCTAGATTAAAGGCATATTAAAAACTTGTATCTTCTAGACTAGAAGTAGATTCATCTACTTCAAAGCAGGCAGAAAATCACAGGTGTGTCCTCCATTTCTGGATTGTAGTTCATTCTAGATATAGTCAAGGTGACAACCAAGAATAGCCATAACAGTAGAAAATAGAAGAGATAAACTCTATTACTAAAGTTTTAATGCCATAGAACATAAATCAGACAATAATACAGTAAAAGAACACTGTTTTCATTTTAGATACCTGTTGCTAACAGTCTGGTTCATTTGGTTTCTTTCTCACGTATGAGTTTGTGGTATGTGTGTGTGTGTGTGTGTGTGTGTGTGTGTGTGTGTGTGTGTGTTGTTTGTGGTTAAAAGTTCTCATGAGTGTTTACCTACTAAAATAACCAACATGATTTTCCTAAAAATGTAAATTTTATTATGGTCATGACCAAATATCAGAATTTTCATTTTTATTCTTGGTATATTAATGTGATGGACAGTACATATTCAATTACCTTACTTTACTTAAATATTTTTGTGACTTGTATTCTTACCTACTTTTTTTCTTTCAGAATAAATGGTTAAACATTGTGTTTTATTGCAATCCTGTTTCTTTCACTTCTTTTATTTGGAGACCATGAATTTTCCCTATATATCATTTCATGCAAAGGTGTGTGTTCATATGTATGTGTGTGCATGTGTGTGTATGTCTGTGTGTGTGCATGTGTGTGTGTACATGTGCATATATACATGCCTGCCATGATGGAAGTCTGAAAGTCAAAGGAGATTTGCATGAAAGTTTTAAAGAAAGACAGTAAATATTCTATAATTTTCTGTGTTTTATTATGAGCCATATTTTTCTCAGTGATTATTTTGGTTATGTGGTTTTGGAAAAAATCAAATACCTTAGATCATTTTGCTTTTTTCAATAATTCTAAGTTTCACTTTAAAAAATAAAAGAATCATTTTAATAGCTCAGTGACCAAAGAACAAATTAACTGAGCAGTTTTCTAAAATTTAGATATAAAATCAAGTGACATCACATGCTGGTGAAGATGTGGCAAAAGGGGAACACTCCTCCACTGATAATGGGAGTGCAGACTTATACAACCACTCTGGAAATCAACCTGGTGATATCTCAGAAAACTGGGAATAGTTCTACCTCAAGACTCACCCATAACACTTCTGGGCATGTATCCAAAAGACTCTCTACCAAACCCCAAGGACATTGCCTCAACTATGTTCATAGCAGTTTTATTCATTATAGCCAGAAGTTGGAAACAAACCAGATGCCCTTCAACTTAATAATGCATAAAAAACAAAACAAAACATACAAACAACAACAACAACAACAACAACAACAACAACAAACAGTGGTACATTTATACAGTGGAATACTACTCAGCTATCAGAAATAAGGAAAGTATGCAGTTTGCAACCAAATGAATGGAACTAGAAAAGCTGATCATGAGTGAGCTAACCCAGACCCAGAAAGATACACATGGCATGTATTCACTTATAACTGGATGTTAGCCATATGGTACAGGATAACCATCCTAAAACCTACAGACCCAAAGAGACAGGAACCTAGTATAACTATTCTATGAGAAACTCCACCCAGCAGCATAACAAAGCAAAGACTGAGACAAAGCAGAGACACACAGCCAAATATTAGGTGGAGCTCTGGGAGTCATGATTAAGAGGGGGAGGATTAATAGAGAGACCCAGTGGGGATAAAAAGTCTACATGACAATCAACAGAATCAACCTTGACCAATAGAAACTACAGAGACTGAAACACACAAAAAAAAGCAAAAAATACATGTGTAGATTGTACTTAACCCCCCTACACATATATAGATGATAAGCACCTTAGTCTTTATGCAGATCCCTTAGCAAGGGGAGGAGGGAGGGGCTGTATCTGACACAGATTCTGATACCAGTTAGTAGAACACCTTACCCTAGCTGGACTATCATGTCATGCCCTAGTGCAAGATGACGCTATTAGCCCTCATGTGACTGATGAACCAAGGTGGATTGATATGTGGAAGGGCTCTCCTCATTAAGGGAGGAGAGAAGGAAGAGAGGGAAAGGGGGGGGAGGGTGGGACCATTTGGTGAGTGGGCTGAGATTCAGATAAAAAAATAACACACAAATGAAAGTTCAATAGAACTACACGTAAAAAACATTCATTGGGGTGGGAGAAATTGCTCAGTGGTTAGAGCCCACATGGTGGAAGGAGATGACACAATCCTTAATGTTCCCTATGATTTCCACATTTGGGACATGTTATACATACACACACACACACACACACACACACACACACACACAAACACACACATATAGATAGGTACACATACTCACAGGCACATGTATACATACACTCATACACACTAAATCAAATAAATAAAATTTTAATTTAAGTATTTATATTAAATTCAAATATATAATTATCCATTATTTCATAAAAACATGAGTTTCATGGGTCTTTTACATTTCTAATAATGATGAATGTACATGAAACACTATATTTCATTCTTTTTTAATTTATTTTTTATTTCATCAACTTACATCTCAATCTCAATTCCCTCCCTACTCCCCCCACCAGTACCGCCATCCCATCCTCTTCCCCCTCAAACCCCCATCCTCTTCCTTTCTTTTTTTTAAGTTTAAGGTATATCTCCCCCCCCCAACATCTCCCCCTTTCAGTCCAACAAATGGCTCTTTCTCTTACAACAATAAATACAATACAAAACAACAGAAATAATTAGCCCAGAATTATGAGAGTTATATGGCTTAGTATACATTCCCAATGTCTAGTCCATACATATTTGGCTGAGTTTCAGATTAAAAAAAAAAAACCACACAAATGAAAGTTTGACAGAACTACACATAAGAAACATTCATTGGGGTGGGAGAAATTGCTCATTGGTTAGAGCCCACATGGTGGAAGGAGATGACAAAATCCTTAATGTTTCCTATGACTTCCACATTTGGGACATGTTATACACACACACACACACACACACACACACACTTTAACATTCTACTATCTAACCATCTCCATGAGTTTAAAGTTCTATATCTAATTCAGTTTCCATCCTAACTTGCATCATAATTTTAAAAACATCTTCTTAGATCCAGAACACCCTCTTAATTCCTAAGCAACTCAAAACTTAACTATGAGACTCTAGCTATCTAGTATTCAACCACCTCAGAGATCCGAGAGGGATAAATGTATCTGGTTATACAGGAAGTGCAAGGCCAGCTTCTTCGAAAACTAAGAAATGACATACCAGTGGCTGCCTGGACAGTTCCCAATTTCTCTCCATACATTACAGTATCATTCTTCAGCCATTTGGCCCCGTTTCTCTGACAGCCATTGATTGTAAAGCAGGAATGATGAAGGACTTGCCTACCCTGTCTTGGGAGAGCTAGGTTGTCGACTTACCTGCTTCCAAGTTTTTTCCTGTTTGGACAGCATTCTGTCTACAGTTGAAGCAAGGGATTTTTCTTGCCAAGATATAGGCTTGCCACTAATTCAACCATCTCCAATTGGAGATTCTTTGATGTTCATCTTGTACTTGGAGTAGAATAGGGGGTGATGTCAGGAGCTGACATGTCTCAATATCAAAAAAATTTTAAGTTAAGAAAACATCTTTGAATGCCATATTCTGCAGATCTCTTGAGGTTTTTGAAGACCACCTATCTATCTCTTACATTTGGAGAAGCAAATATTGCTTTTCTCTTAGCAACTTGATTTCTGATTAGCTTAGAAAATAACTGTGATAGACTGTCCTAGTACCTAACAAAATGACAGGCTTGCATGAATATTAGTTTGCATTTCTCAATTATCCTAAACAGTTTATGACAGTTGGTGGCAAAAGGCAAAAACTTCACATTTCATTTTTAAGCATTACCTAGATACTATAACTTAAAAAGAGTTAACCTTAATTTTGTATCAATATACAAAGATCAATACCTATGTGGCCAAATATAATCTTAATTTTGTATCAATATACATAGGTATAAGGGCATATTCAATAATCTGTCCTATTTTTCTTGATCATTCCTATATTATGTCTATGTCCCATTTTTTTTCTCAAGTCTGTTCACCCCTACATAGGAGAGAAGGATACAGAAAAGAAAGAGAGAGAAGTCCCTGGGACTAACCTCCAAAACCTATTAACAAGATCATTTAACAGCTTGTAATCTCTCCCCCTAAATAACAAGATTATCCATAACCCATCAAATGACCAAAGGGGGGAAAAACACCTACCCCACCTTCTGGATGTTGCTCTCTTAAAATGACTTCCTGCTGATTTGGGATGGGGTAAACCTTTTTGGAGCCCAAATAAGAATGGAAAAATGGTTTAAAATGTTAATAGAATCATTTGATGTTCAGTGCTTTTGTGCTCATCTAATTAAATATCCTAAGAAGTTTGTAGACAGAAGCTGAACTTCAGGGTTTTACTGAAGTTCTGGCTGGAATGGTCTGTGGAGGTGAATAATCTTAGCAATTTTGAGTTGTTGTGGTTGTAGATTTTTGAGGAAACAGCTATTGAGAAAGTCTGCATGGCTGGATCGTCTGGGCTACTTGTCTTCTTTGGTGTCTGATCTGTTTTCTTCTGAGGTTTCAGTTGTCCAGTTGTCCCTGGATTCCTTGAATGGATGCTTTAAATCTCCTGGAAAGATAAGAACAGAGCCCTTCCCTAATCTTAACTCTGGGACACTACCTCCTTCTTGCATAATATGGACTATATTTTTTCTCTTTACTCAAATCTAGGATTAAATCAATTTACTGTAAATATAAGATACCTGCATTGACTATAATTATAATTACCTAATAATTTATTTTCATATTTATTTGGTGAAGTTGGATAAAACTAAGAGGAGAAACATAACATGAAGAGGTCAAGTTAGTTCTAGTTGCAAATGGAAGTAATAGGATACCTGGGGAGTCAAGGAGTGTGGTGGCTGAGGGTCCATGTTTATGTCAATGTCCTCATTGCTGAGGTACATGAATGTATACCTTGAGTGGAAAAGGTATTTGCTGATGTGATCGAATTAAAGACTGCAGAGTGGGGAGAAGAAGTAGAATGACTTGGCTGCATTTGAAGAGATGATAAGAGCTTATTAGACAGGAGCCTACCATACAGAAGGAGATGTGATTGCAGTAGAAGAACAAGGAGGGAAAGCTCTGAAGATGTCTGGCCACCAGTTTGAAGACAAAGAACCAGGATACAAGACCAAGGATTTGGGAGGCCTCTGAAAGCTAAAATGATCCCCTTCCTAGAAACTCCAGAAGACAGCAACCTTCTAAATACTTTAATCCATAAAAATTATTTCAGACATTTGGCTACTAGAGCTATGAGAGAATCTATGATTGTTGTTTTCATCACTAGTTTATTGTGATTTGTTGAAATGTCAATATGAAACTAAAGAATCTGCCACAAAGCTATGAGAAGAATTTGTTGTTTTTACTTATATGAAGAGTATAAAATTAAGCCCAGGAGAAGATAGCAAGTCTATATTGAATCTTAATTCAGGGTAAAATCATGAAATATAGAAGAGATTCTATGTGGAGTAAAGATCACATGTGTTATGCAAAACCTCTATGAAGTAAAATTAAAACACTCATGGTGCCCCAATATTGACCTAGTCAAACAGTATTTGAGGATATATTAATTTGACAATCTAGGGGATGTTTAAGTTAATTATGGAGAACTTTGTTGATCTTTATAATTTTCAGGCACTCTGTGGGTGAAATTACTTGTTTGAAAATAATTATATCATATCTGTTGGTGGGAATTCAAAATGTCTTCCAGCCATATTTGTTTTTTAATCACATCTGTGCTCTCATTTTCTCAATGTTTCTTCAATCAAAACACCTGGAAAAAATCACACTAATTCACTCTGGAATATTAATTCTGAGAATTATAGAATAATAATCTAGTGTGTGGGCAGTGGTATATGTATTAGAGAGTATTTGTGTGTACTGCACAAATGATACATTCCAAGGCCTTTGGGGAAAAGGCTGTGCCTAAGGCTGATAATTTACATAGATGTGGAATTTGTTATTAACTCTGGGAACTGAAATATCACTCTGGTCTAACATTCTACAATACATTCATAGATGTATATATGTGATATATAGATAAAGACTTAATTTATATTTTTTCTCATTACACATAAGAATCTTAATTTCCAGGAAGTTTGGATATATGTACAAGATAAAACATTTAATGAATAACTGTATTAGAATTAAAACTATGTTGACTGGATGCAAAAACCCCTCAAATCCTGATGTTCTCATTTACTATGTCTTTCCCAAAAGATGTATAAATTATTATTTCAATTTTATCATTCACTTTTTGCTATTATATTACTTTGTACTGAGAGACATGTACTTCTTTACCTACATTATACAACTATTAGTTTATATGCTGTTATCCTTTAAAATAACTATAGAACCTCTTGGTTAGAAAGGAGGGTGGGAGGAAAGAAGAAAGATATATTATATAGTGAGAGATAATTATGATGATAATATGAATGAGCAATCTGAATGATTCCATGATTAGGTAGATCTAATAATTTAGATAGAGAAAGAAACACACAGTATGATATTATGTAACTAAGAGAAACAAGTATTTTGCCAAGGTAAATGTAATCAATGCTGCCTAAATATATATTAAGGTCAAACAGACAATATGCAAAAATATCTTCATGATGACAATGCCAGGAACTTTCTGTGAGGAACATTTGTTACATTATCTCTATTGATTTTAGAATGTATTCCAAGTTGAATGGGCTAACAACCTTGTGTATATTTTATGTGCTCTTGTCATTAAGCTTTCCTACAAAATCATTGAAGGTTTGTCCTAAGTGACCTTATTTTTAATTGTGTTTGTAATAGGGACATTAAAAGGAAAGTAAAAGTTGTGAGGATGTTTTCAAGTAGTTAAGTTTTCATACATGATTAAATTTTCTGGTGTTTGTTTGCTAAACATTTATATTTTGAGTTTTGTTTTTTTTGTGATTCTGCTACCTATAAGTACCTCAGAATCTTTGTAACCAGATGGAGAAATGCATAAAGCATCATGTTTTAAGTCTTAACTCATAGGCAATGTCTACTGAGAGTGGGCTGGTTGGGGATGGGTCATGAGAGTGAATGTATGAGTTGAGGTGCTGTACAGATGGCAAAATATAAATTCAGATTCTTGAAATTTTGTTATTGTAATTTACAGTAATCATTTTCCTGGGAGAAGCTCATTGGCATTTCTTCTACATAAACTAATAAGCTGCCTGTTTGTGTGTGAATTAAGACTCATCTTTATTTGAACCAAATGACATACTTTATGCTGAATATACTCTAAGCTTTTGGCAAAGATGCAAACCCAAAGATAGTAAATTGTGTAAAGTTTAAATTAGTAAAAATAAAACAGTGTTTCTATGCCCTTGTTTTTTTTTTTTTTTTTTGGTTTTTCGAGACAGGGTTTCTCTGAATATCTCTGGCTGCCCTGGACTCGCTTTGTAGACCAGGCTGGCCTTGAACTCACAAAGATCCACCTGCCTCTGCCTCCCAAGTGCTGGGATTAAAGGCGTGTGCCACCACCGCCCGGCTGTCCTTGTTTTTTTTAAATGTGCAAATATTTGTCTTTTAGTAAAAGTGTGTTCTTTTTAAATATACCTATTTATTAATTGTTATCATTTAGCTATTAACTGTTCAGTATCAGAGCCTCATGTGTTGATAATTCCTTATGCATCTGGTAGTTTTACTAAAGAGAAGAGAGATGATGTTCATCGAAGTGCTAGATTCACTTAATCAGCTAGATATCTTGGAGGTGAGCAGATAGAAAGAGATGTTCCCTCACTGGAGAAGGTTGAGGTGTTCCTTTGAAGGTGTGTCTCCTACCTGTCTCCTTTATGTATCTCTTATTTCTGATTTCTAGCTACCATAAGGTAAGAAGGCTCTTCAGACCCACAGACCTGTCATCATGATGCTATGTCTCACTACAAGCTGGCAGTACTAGAGCCAACTGATAACTACTGATCACTCAGAGACTATGACCAAAAAAAAAAAACAAAACAAACCAAACAAAAATACCCCCCAAAAACCCCAAAACCAAAACCAAACCAAACCAAAATGAACAACAACAAAAAACTTCCTACTTTAAGTCATTTTTATCAGTTATTTTTCATAGCAAATAAAGGCTGGCATATGTTTATATACATTCTGTATATGCTTATGCCATAAATTTAGTTTGCTTGAATTATACAACTCTGTGGTAGGATTAGGTATTTTGGAAGTTTGGTATCTCAGGTGAAGGATATGGGTGGATCCAATTACAAGTTACAAATGGATGTGACTGACATTGAAGGGCTTGCTTGGAAAGCCGGCCAAAGGCAGATGACTTCTTTGATCATGGGACTGTGGACAGGGGTGTGCTGGAATCCATGCGGAGACTTCATTACAAAACAAAGGATTTAAATCCTAAGTGCACTAGGCCTTGAAGCCTTCTTTCTTCTCCTCTTGCCAGGAGGCTTCACCAAGCTCTGACCTGCCAGGAATCCATACTAGTGGAGAAGGTAAAAGCAGACCCTCCCTGGTGTTCCAGAACTTCTAACCAGAGAATTATCTCCCATCCGTGCCCCAAAGCATCAAATGGTGAGCCCAAGAAACTTTTCATCTTACAAATAATTGGGCCCTAGGACCGCAGAAGCAATTCTTGTCTGATTTAAAGGCCACCCCACTTCAATGGTCGAAACAGATTAAATTTATAAACTGCCTTAAGATCTGATGAATGAGACTCATAGACTTTAAGACTGAAAGGTTGTTGGAGACCAGTGACCTGTATGGATCCATGCCCAGAGTATTAACCTAAGAAAATATCTTTTTAAGAGACTTAAGGTAGTATTAAGTATTTGTTTTTTATAGATAGTAGAGTATTTTAGGTATTAAAATATTCTTTGTTAGGTTATAGGTTTTAGAATTAGGGTTTGGGTTTTAGGATTTAGGAACTTTATAGGCAATTGTTAGATAATTGTTAAGTATTAATAAATATAAAAGTAAAAATAAAAACTTACTGTTACACAACTCAATGCTTTCTATTATAGTCATAAAGTTGGGAAAATATCATTCTAAGTTACATTGCTACAAATCCTGCCAAAAGAAACCTTATTCACATTAATATTTTCTATATGAGCACATTTCCCTCATTCATAGTTTCCCATGTTTATTCTGTCCTGCGTGTGTGCTATTCATTCTTGACATTTTATGAAAATGAAATCACGTATTCATAATGAGGAGTGACCTGGTTTTGGATTGTGTGTGTGTGTGTGTGCCATTGTTGTAAAACTTTTCCTGGGAAAATGTGAACAAAAATCTTTTCAATGAATATAGGGATATATAAAAGACTAAAGAAATGATTCTACTCAATCTAGGTAGGTAAACAAATGAGATTATTGGAGTGATTTAGAGGGACATTTGCTATTAAAAGATAGCTGTATCACTGAAAAATACACTCCAGCATGGGTGAAGACTCATAAGAGCTCACATTGTAGGCATCTCTATTGGAGACTCTCTCCTCTATCATCATTGCTACAGCAGATACAAACTGCTCATATGAGTTATTGAACTTCTTTGTGATTCTTACAAGATTAATAAACTTCTTGAGGCTTATAAGCTTTCTAGATGCCCAATGTGTTCTTTTCCTTGAAAAATGTTTTAATTCACAGAAAAGAGTTGTGCATCAAGCATATCTAAGTATAATACACATTGTAGCATGTTTCAGTACACTATTCATTTTAACTGATAAGTTGTAATCTATTATGCTATATGACACATTCGTTTATATGTTCATCAGTTGGTGAGCATGTGGATTTTGCCAATGATTTAGCCCTTTAAAGTAATAGGTGTTCTGAAAAGTTACACATGACTTTATGTGGGAACATGTGTTTAAATATTTAATGTAGCAAAGGGTGGAACTGCTTGATCATAGGCTGCGTTTAATATGGGAGGTGCTTCCAAACACTTTCCCAATGTGGTCAATGAAACAAACAAACAGAGGTCAAATAGTCCAAAAATATTTCTGCAGTCTCTAAGGTGAGTCAGTAGAGTTTAGTAGAATTTAAGAGGGAAATGGAAGGAGCTGGATCTTGTCCCACATCTGATACTAATTAGTTGCTTGCTTGACCTTAAGCAACTCATTTGCATTCCTCTAACTTCAAGTTTCTTCATTTATAAAACTTTTCAATATAATTATTCTTATTTTACTGTAGGCTTCTGATTGTTTCCTTAAAACTGTGCTGAAATTATTTTTTCCCTTTGTTCCTGAATATAAGAGTTTAGAGCCAATCACACCTCTATTACTGTCTTCTTTTTTCCCATTTTTGTTTATTTTGTTTTTCAAGACAGGGTTTCTATGTGTATCTCTGTCTGTCCTGCATTCACTTTGTAATCTAGGCTAGCCTTGAATTTACAGAGATCTCCTTGGCTCTGCCTACCGAGTGCTGGGGTTAAAGGCATGAGCCACCATGCCCAACTATTACTGGATTCTTAATGTTGGCTGTCATGATAGAGTCTGCTGATCATCTGAAAATGGAGCCTATGGTAACAGACTTGTCCATGTTGTATAGTAATCCCAACCCTGACTCTGACTTTAATTCTAGGCTTCCTTTAACCCCAGTTTAAATCAGGGATGCTGATGAACTGACCCTGGATGCAGTTGAGATTTCAGAAGAGTGAGAGGATCAGATCATTTCCTTTCATTGCTGAAAGATAGATTGATCTGGTATGGACCTGGCCTATAGTTGTTTGATATCTAAAAGTAATTTCTCAGGATAATGAGAAATTGATAATATTATTATTACTGTAGTAGTTTACTAGGTCTGCTGTAATATAGAAACCAAAATGCAGCTTAGAAATCAAAAGTTTGTTTTCAGACCTGGAGAGTAGTAGACTGAAATGTTTAATGACAGGTTTAATCCTCCTATGACCTAAGAGAGAGAATGTGTTTTTGTTTCCTGTCTACCTTTCTAGAAGTCTTTAGCACTGTCATTCTTGTGCTATGGACATGTCAATTTGATAGATGCATAAGGAAATCTTTGTCTTCATCCAGTGTGTGAACTGCTATGTCTGAATTCACTCTTTGAATATGACGTCAGTTATATTTAGTAAGAGTCTTCACTCAAAAACTCATTTCTTATTCCATCCATAATAAATTCCATTTCCACAGAATCAGGTTCTGAGATGGTAAGCTTATGGTTTGAACTCCAACTAATTCTTAATATTTTGAAGTTGGGAGTATAACTCAGTCCATAAAATTCCAAAATAGCTTTTTCTTTGCAGGCATATGGTCATCCATCAGTGATATTTTCTCTATGACTTCCTGGTGAGTCCAAAATTGGTCCTCAATTCCTGCTTCTTGAGTTTGGCTACATAATTTGCCTTAAAGATGGAGGTACAAGGTGACACATGATAATCTCAATCTAATCTAGACCAAGCACAGGTATTTCAGCATGCTTACTCATTCATTTCCATGAGAACAACATATTTTCAACATTTTCTCTTTGTAAGTCTGCATCTAGAATAATACACATCTATAAAAAAATGTGGAATGGACAGCAGGGCTAGTTTGGTGTTGTGGAGCCTGACTGACTCCATCTTGAACAAAGATTCCATTTTTGTATTAAGTTTGACTCAGAGCTGACCTCCAGTCCCAGAACAACAACAAAATGTACCCGACCTTGTGTTCCAGGGGTGTTCCCTCATCATCACCAGATAGTCCACTCTGAGAAAGCACCCAAAAAGTCTAAATCAAACTGACCTCAGCTGGTTAGTCAGTAACAACAAGCCAATCAGAAATGGACATGACTAGCTACCCAAATGTCATCCAATCATATGGTAAAGAACCTGCTTTTTTGTCTGAGTCTCTATATAAACTCTGTACTTTTGGATCTGGGGGCTCTCAACTCAAACTGCTGTGTCAGTGAGTGTTGAGAGTACAAGCTCTGAGCTTGAATAAACAACCCTCATGTTATTTACATCGGAGTTGGCTCCTAGGTGGTCTTTGCGGTCTCGAGAACTGGGCAGAACAGTGGTAAAAGCTGTACAACATCAAGCCAGTCAACACCCTAGTATTGATAGAAAAAGGCTTTCCTGGCTTTCCATCTAGCTGAGAAGCTGATGTTAGGCTGTGGTCATTGGTGGAAGTATCAGTTTTCTTTAGGAGTTTGGGCCCTGATAGGTTGCTTGTCCTCCAGGGAACAGCACCCACTTATGGGCACACAGACTTCACTAATTGGAACAGTGGGTTAAAAAATGTTGACATGCACTTGAGAGGGGGATGAATATGTGGAAATCTGGGAGGAGTTTGAAAAGGCATGGTGGTTATTATCTAAAGAAACTGGATTTACATATCAAATTACCAAAGAGCACATAAAAATTAAGTAGAAATTTCAATCTTTGATTTCATCCAGTGTACATTTACTAGGCATTGCATAACATAAATAAGGAATTGTTTTCATCATTCTAAGCTGTTAGGATTTAAAGTCTATTTGTCGGGTTTTACAGGTTTTGTAGACACCTCATTACTAGGACTTCCCAAATGCTCTGCCTAATTCAAGTGAGATGTCCTTCCTCATGTCTTGCCCATACTATTATCATATGTATTGATACTTACGTAAGGGAATACTAGTCTGTACCCCATGTCTAGTCATTGCATCATTTTATTGACAGTATAAGAGTTCATGAAAATGTCATCCTACTCTCTATCTGCCCTACCTTTGATACTAGGAATATGCCCACAGTCTTTGTCAGGAGAAATGCTGACTACCCAGCTCTTGTAATGCGCTTGCTTCCTTCACACTTCACCCACCAGCAGCTAGTCAGTTCATCATCTATTTTCTGATTGTCAGCCGAGGCTGAAGCACTAGACTACCAAGTGTCTCATGATTTTAGGGAATGCATACCAGGTGCCAGAATTTCTTTCATGTGTTGTCTAGTTGGTTTTCTCTTCATATCTTCTTCAAGATCACCTACTGTGAGAAGCATAGTTGACTGACAGCCCCATCTGCTGTCTCTTCAATTACAGTGTTTACATCAGACCTCCACTTAGTCATTCCCAAGCAATGATTAAATAAAGTGAGTACTAATGCCAGTCCATTCTTAACTGTCAGGGAATTCTTTTAACTATGGTTGTCAAACTCAATACAGAACAGGCAATTAAATTTGAATTTCAAATCAACAAGCAATATTTAGTGTAAGTATTCCCCAAGTGTTTTCTGCATATTCTTCAAATTGCTAATTGTTAATCTGAAATTCAAATTTAGCTTGGCATCCTCCATTTTCATTTATTAATTCTACCTGTAATGACAGCAATTGCTTGGGGACATTCTAGCATCTTGGTTGAATTACTTAGAAATGTTTTATACCATGGGCTTTTTCTTGTCCAGTTTACCTTACCGTAATGGTCTTATTTGTTCTACATACTCTTGTTCCATCCCTTTATCCATAACAAGCATTTCCCCCAACACACTCTTCTATTCTTACCCAATTTTGGTATCTGCTTTTTAGAGGGTTGTAAATCCTAGACAGTCCTTTAAAACTGATAAAAATGTCTATCTTTATCTATACAGAATGTTCTATTTTTGCTTTTCTCTATGATTATTGGACTGAATAATTGTTGAATTCCTTCCAGTTGTCTACATATTATCTCAAAATTTCTCCATGAGGTATAAAAAGACCATTCTTTAAGAGCTCTAGTTTTACCATATGAAAATAAATGTAAGACGTAACTTGCTTAGGACTGACTGCTTACTCTACACCTAATATAATTCTAGGAAAGTTTCCACAGCAAAATACTGAAAATGTAGAAAAATGAGGTAATTAACCAAGTCACCTTTCTATTGTCAAATAAAAGCTACAGCCTCCAGATAACTAACCCCCAACTATAATTGCTCAGTTATAGAACTGGGTCATACATTCTGTGGCCTCCTGCCATAGTCTACTAGTTTGAACTTCAGCCTATTAGTTAAGCCAGGGCTAGGACTGACTCTTCAGTGATACATCTTAGAAATCTCTGTTTCTTTCTTGAATGTACATCAACTCTTACTTGGTATGGAGTACTAGACCATGCTCACGTGAATGATAAAGTAGAGGAGAGACACTATTGTTATGTTTCTATTTTGGATCCATTTTCTTTAATAACAGCTGTATGAAAAACAAAACATACTCTTCCTTAACATTACTTTTGTGTTATTAAAATATAAAATATAACTGGAGGATTGCCTTAGCATCCAACAAAGAGTGCTAGAATCAAACTCAGAGATCATAAAATCTGGGTTTTTAGAAATAGTCAAGTCTTACTGGTGGTAGTGTAGTATGGCTGCAATGGCATGCTGTCAGTTAAATGGGAACCCTGAGAAAAGCATGATAAACCCCATGAGGTACATGACATTCACCACTCTGCAACCTCTAAGAAAGCACATAACCTCACTGAGAACAGAAAATTAATGAGCCACACTACCACTTTGTATTGGCTTATACAATTATTATTGTAGAAAACATGACGAAATGATGTTTCAGTTTCTTTGGAAATGAGACTATTGTGTGTGTAAGAGAGAAATATTAGAGAGAATGTAAGGATTCTTACAGATGGAGATGAATAGACCACAATAGTGTGTCCTATACTTGCTGTATTTAGTTAAGCAGGAGAGGAAAGCAGCCTACATAGCGTTGTCTCTCCAGATGTGGTTTCTGGGAATGGAAGGATGTAATACAGCTTCGTCTTGTCCATCCAGATATCCACTCATCTGGTGTTGGAGTGTTCATTATTCAGATTTTGTAACTTTACCTTACTCCTTGAGATTTTTTTTTTTAACTAAACGGCATGATTCACCAAGAAATTTCAAGAGATAAGTACTTCCATTAGCATAAACTAAAGGCTAACTTCCAGCGGATACTTGTTGCAGAAGCTGGACCTATTGTCTCACATCAGAATTTTTTTACTGACATTTTTCCAAAATGCTGTTTTAGATCAGGATACCCTTAGACTTAACTATGCTCTCTGTCTTTGCCTAGCTTCATTCTCACTTTTCTACTGGCTTCAGATAGTTTCTTATAAAAATTTGCCTGAGAATCCTTATTTCAGAGCCAGGGAGAAGGCCTTATACTTTCATAGGTGCCGCATTTCTCTCACTGGCAGATGGCCAGTGATCTATCAAATGGTACTGCCTTTAAATCCTAGTTCATGTTCTCTCCAAGACAGAGTTTGTATTTCTCATGTTTCAGCATTTAATTACCTGTTGCTGAAGGCCCATCATGCCTCTCCAGGAATAAAATTCATTTGAATTCTTTCTTGATTAGAATGTGTTTTAGTGGAGGTCCAAACACTATGATCACTTCTAGAACTATGATTTCTCATCCATAAGCACTGAGGCAAAAAGTCTAATGAGAATCTCATAAATATGTTTACTTGATTAATATATCTTTTTAAAAAATTATGTTTATTTATTACTTCAAGTTACAAATCTATCACAGCCCCTTTCCTCCACCCTGCTCAATTCTATACTCTCACCCTCTACCCCCTCCTCCACCTATCCCACTGCTTTAAGTGTGGGGTGCCCCCACATCTCAGCCCCTAAGTTCATCAGTCATATAAGGGCTACAGGCTTCCTTTTGCACTGGGGGACTACATGGCAGCTCCACTAGGGTAAAGTGTCCCATTAAAAAGTAACAAAGTCCATATTCCTGTTCCTTTTGGTCTATTAGTTGTAGGAAAGTTATCCTGTACTAACTGGCTAAAATCCAGTTATAAGTGAATACATGCCATTTGCATCTTTCTGGGTCTGGGTTAGCTCACTCCACACATTAATCCCCACATATTAATAGTGGGAGACTTCAACAACCCACTCACAGCAATGGACAGGTCATCGAGACACAAACCAAGCAGAGAAATAATGAGACTAACAGATATCTACAGAACGTTTCATCCAAATACAATAACATATCTTATTTTGTGTGTATGAGTATTTGGCCTGCATGAATGTATGTGCACCACACACATGCTTGGTGGCAGAGGTTAGAAAAGGACCTTAGATCTGTTGCAATCAGAACTACGGGTGGTTATGACCCACTGTGTAGGTGCTGGGATTTGAACCTGGGTCCTTTTGAAGAGCAGTCAGTGCTATTAGCCGCTGAGCCAACTCTCCAGCCCCCAATAACATATCTTTATAGCCACTAAAGAAAAGATAATATCAGGAAGAAAATGGGACTTCCAGAGTTAGGGCATCCACATTCTTTAAAAATGCATGGAAAACTTTTACAGATTGAATAATTTATGTTTCCATCACTCTTAATAGCTTAAAGTTATTAATGTAAAGTTCCTCACATTTTTGGCTCTGTATTATCAGCTTGTCACCTGGGAAATAATATTTAGGTGTTATTACTCTCAGTAAACAAATGCTACCTGGGAAATAATATTTAGGTGTTATTACTCTCAGTAAACAAATGAGAAAAATGGCAGGAAATTTAAATCATGATCTTGTGATTTTCTGGAGCAGAAAACATATATATATATATATATATATTTAGACTGTTATATTTAGGGGAATTGCAATCCAAAATTTTAGTATTAACTTCAATAATTAAGATTGTTGGACTTTTATGTCATAGAGATATTTTTTAAAATTTTGTGAAATATTAAAATTTTCTTTCCAAGTAGCTCCTCAAATCTACTAGATTTAACTTAGTTACTATTCAGTTTTTAATAAAAAAGGAAAGGTAAAAAGGGATAAATTAGAAATAGAAAATATAGACATATCTCCTTAGCACTGAAAAGGATGAAATACCTTTATAGTGTGAAGTATATCAAGAATTTGACACTTATTTTCATGTTATATTTCAATGTTAGACAATCAACTAGGTTAATAGGTTAATATTTTTTAAAGTATGTTTCTAATGGAAAGAGAATTATATCACTCCCCTTCTTCCCTTCAGCTCTTCCTTCAGGTCTTCTCAGGTATCCTCCTCCCCTCAGCTTACATGTCTCTCTCTCTCTCTCTCTTATATATATATATATATGTGTGTGTGTGTGTGTGTGTGTGTGTGTGTGTGTGTGTGTGTATATACTTTCGAGTCTGTGCTTGATGTTTGTATATATAAGATTTTAGGGATGACCATTCTCTATTAGACAACTAATGGGATTCATCCTAAGAGAGGCAAATTGTTCTCTAAACATTCATTACATTTTGGCCTATAATTCTAGGTCTAGAAGTGGGACCCCATGGAATTTATCAACTCTACATTAATATGTCATTGATGTTGCCATTATTGTAGTGTTTATGGAGTTGTTTCTAGGATAGACTGTTTCGCATTTGCCTTTCTATTATTCTGGCTCATACATTCTTTCTGTCCCTTCTTTTGCAACATTCTCTGAACTATAAATGTGGGAGTTGTGATGTTGATCTTTTGGGGCTGGGTTCCCCATGATCTGTTGATCTCTTCATTATGTACATTGTGGTTTTCTGTGATGGTCTCCATTTATAGCAAAGAGAAGTTTCATTCACAAGGGGTGAAAGGAACACTTACTTGTGACTATAAGGATGCGATTTAGAATGTAGTAAGGAATTATGCTGCTCTAGTAAAGTAGAAAGGGTAGATTCTTTTCTAAGGCCTGAGGAATACTGGCTCAGTTCTCAGTATCAGGCATGATTTCTGTCCTGGTGGGTAGGATTTAGTCCAATTAGACAGCTATTGGTTACCACCAACACGTGAGTGGTCCTTATTACACATTTCGAGATATCTTATGCTGCTGTTCATTGTCATGATACAATAGCAGTTTTACAGATGGGTAGAATTGTTTAATTTGTTTTCTCCCTTGTAAATTCACATATAATTTCTGGTACCGTGGGAGCTGACATTACTCTAGTTGTTAAAACAATAAGATCGTCTATGAAAATTAGGAAGAACCTAATAGAAGATGCATGATTTTCTCATAGTTTATGGATTTTGGTTCATCTATTTCCTATTCCTCAGAGAAATGTTTTTTATGTTTTGCTAATATGGTTATAATGACAGTATTGTCAACAATAATTACATAATGTGAATGTGCTGCCATACTATAATGCATCACTTATTACATTTATGTCCCTTTTTATTTTATTATCTTCATGTAATAAAGTTTTAGTTTTAATCAAAAAGTTTACAGCACATTTGACAATTTCAAAATATTTCTCTGAAATAATAATATATGTTAAATATTTAATACAAAATATTTCACTAAAATAATAATGTATGTTTAATCTTCACTACCAGTTTACATAATTTTACAATCTTCCCTTCAATGCTAAAACAAGTTATTTGAGTACCTAGAATTTTATTTAATATCTAGTAAGACATTTAAATTCTTAAGCAGAAAATAGCTGATGTTCTTTAAATAACTAATAATTATTCCCAAATTTAATCACTTTATTTTATTATTTCTTTCAAAATATAAGAATATCTATAGAAAAAAATCTTCATAGCCACAGCGACTTCATGTTGTCATTTTCACAATTTAAAGGTTTTTCCTTGCATGCTGTAAAAACAATATTTTCTAATTATAACCCTTGTGTACTTTTCAGTCCTATTTACTGAATTTTGTATGGCACTTAAATTTTCTCTGTATTTACTAATGCACTCCTCCATGTCCTCTGCATCAGTTCCTGCCTCTAGGTTTATTCCCTGTTTGAGTTCCTGTTCTGACTTCCTCAGTGATAGACTATTACCTGGAAGTGTTACATAAAATAAACTCTTTCCTTCTCAACTTGGTTTTGTTTTTTTTTTTTGTTTGTTTGTTTTATTACAGCAGTAGGAACCCTAATTAAGACAGCTT
Source organism: Lophiomys imhausi (assembly GCA_907164525.1). Lineage (NCBI taxonomy): Eukaryota > Metazoa > Chordata > Mammalia > Rodentia > Muridae > Lophiomys > Lophiomys imhausi. Next base: position 9,356,457 of record CAJQZJ010004752.1, read on the forward strand.
GTATACTGTCACTTGTATAGAAATATATATATATATATATATATATATTTATACATACATATATATAGTATACTATAGAAAAAATCTTCATAGCCACAGTGACTTCATGTAGTCATATATATATATATATATATATATATAATATCATTTCAAGCTTTCTTGCAGGATTTGGGGAATAATGTATAATATAATATATTGAGGGAAGGTCTAATATCATTGCTTCTCATAGGTTAAATTCAATGCTGAGATTGGTTACTGCCCCTTCTGAGGCAGTCTCTTGATTGGTTAATAAAAGTCACTTATGGCCAATTAGCTGGGCAGAAATAGTATAGGAAGTCAGGACTTCCTGAAGTTAGAACAGGAACCCTGGGCACAAACAGAAACTCTCTCTCTTTTCGCAGGGAGACACAGAAGGAGACAGACTTCTGGAGAATGCTGGAAGGTAATTGCAGGCACATGGCAGTTTGGGATTAGGTGATCCAGGTTAACTTAGAGTAGCTAATTGAGAGTCTGCCCAGCTAAGGGCTAAGCATTAAGACACTAAAAGGTCTTGGTGTGTTTAATTATTCGGGAAAAGACTGCGGTGGCTTATAGGCCCTCAGTCCAAGTAGTCCTGGCCATTGGAATTTCAGACTCCTAGACTCCCCTGGGGCCCAAGCGAAGCTGCCACCAAGCTGCTGGTAATTCTACTGATCTAATATAACAACTTATATTAATTAACAGAGTTTAGGTTACAAGTGGTGTAGGCCACCCTTGGTCTTGGGGTTCTTTGTCCAGGATAAGTTAGGCAACTGGTTAAGGCACACAGGCCAGGCTGCTGCTCCTCTGCCAACCTGCCAGCTACTCCACCAGCCTAATCTTACAGTTTGTATTTACTAATAACTACATTAATTAATTAATTTCCAGTTTCAGGTGGTGCCCAATGTGGGTTGCCATATGTAGACATAATCATTTAAATTGTTTAACCAGTATTTATATTATGGTTAATTTGTTCAGTGGCCCTTAATCTTTATATAGCTAGACATTATAAATGAACACACAGACACATGATGGATTTCACAAGCCTTGGCCTGATTTGTGCAAACGTAGCCCATCTAAGCTAGCTTATAATTCTATTACCCAAATATGACTTCACATATACATACATCTCCTTGGACTGCTATTCTCCATGATATGCCAATATTCCTGGCCATATGGAATGAGGTTCTTTTTTCTAACCCATGGTGTGTGCCTCCTTCTTCCATTATCATTATTGGTGATTTAGCATTTTATCTGTAAATTCTTTCCTTTAAGATTATCCTAGTCTGAACTTTCTCAAAAAAGATACACAGAACCACAATTGTCAGGGTAAAAATCATTTGCATGCTAAGAGGAACAAACTCAATTGGAATCCAAATGTATTGAGGCATTATGAATCCTCCATTTTTAATCTATGCAGGTAATTCTACTCTCAAGTTCTGTTTAGAAGGCTGCCAGTTTTTTAGTACATAAGGAGAGCTAAGACTTATCTCCCTGCCTCTGCTGCAAGACAACAGCTTTTGTTATGGTAGCTGCACCTTTTAAATGCATTTGGGTTCAGTTCACTGTCTTTGGCTAGGAAACCGGCTTTCACCTGGGCCTTCTCAGAGTGTAAGCATGGATTCTAATTGCTGTAGTTGGGTGCCATATGTAGAAAAAATAATTAAATTATGTTGGGTGCCATTTGTAGAAATGGTTAATTAAATTAACAGTATTTAGATTATATTTAATTAGTTTGGTGGCAGTTAATTCTTAACCATCCATTATAATATTTTCCAAGCAATAATATTTTTTTGTAAATAGGGATAGTTTGACTTCTTCTTCCTCTATTTATATCCCTTTAATTTTCTTCTCTGGCCTTATTGTTCTATGCAATATTTCAAGAAAAATATTGCAATAGCGTGAGAATAATAGACATCCATGTCTCATTCCTGACTTTGGTTAGATTGCTTCAATCTTTTCTCAATTTTGGATGGATGGTGGTTGTGTATGGTGTTGAAGTATATTTCCACTAGTCCTACATTCTCTAGCATGTTTATCAAGAAGGCATATTAAATTCTGTCAATGGCATTTTTGGCAGCTTTTGAGATAATCCTGTGATTTTTGTCTTTATTTCTATTTATGTGATTAATAACTTACTGACATTTGTATAGTTAATCATCCCTGCATTTCATGTATAATGCTAATTTGATCTGGGTATATAATCTTTTTCATGTACATCTGTATTCTGTTTGTAAATATCATTGAGCATTGTTTGAGTCTTTGTCAGAGATACTGGCTTGTTGTTTTATTTTTCTCATTGCTCCTTTTCTTTGTGTGTGTATCTTTAACTAATTTTGATTTTAGACTGATGCTGGCTTCAAAGGATTTAAGGAATGCCACTTTTGTCTTCCTCTGTTATTCATTCATTCATTCTTTCTCCTTCTTTTTCTTCTAATATTATTACACTTATGTCCTTTCAGATTTAGGTATAAAACTATTATGCTGAAGCTATTCTTTGTAATTTTTCTTCACCCTGGGTGAGCACTTAAGCCCTGATCACTTTAGGTAATTAGTGTCTCCATTAAATCTTCTTCAACTGAGTATCTCTTCTGCTGTTTGCTATGAATCTGACTTATATTATCATCACTATTTTTCCCAGTTAAAGGCAAGGTACATATGTTTTTCCTGGTTCTTTTATGCCAAAACATGATACTTTATTTTTCTGAGTGTTAACACCATAGACAAATAGAAGCCACCATTCATCAAAAAGACAGATATGATGGACAGAAAAATAGCAGTAAAATACTCAAATTTTTCAGATCGTCTTTTGCTGTTACTGATGGAGATTCTTTTCATTTCAAGTAGAGGTTATGCTATAGTCCTATAGAGAAGAGAGGTGAACATGCAATCCCACCCCATCTAAGGAGCTGTTTACATTGATAACTATTAGAAAAGGGATAATTAATTTTCTTTAACAGTGTTGCTTTACTGGTAGGTAGACCAAGCTCCAGTTGAAGGCTACACATTCAAGAACATGTGAGTAGCACAAATTAGCTTCATTGACAGAAAATAAAAAGAAACAAAATGGGTTAGTTAAGGGGACATGGATCTGCAAGGGGTTTGGGGGTATGGGTAAATATGATCGAAATACATTGTAAAAAATTCTCAAAGAAGTACTAAAAAGTCAATAAGAGAAATATTTGATCTTGGTCTAAAATTAAGCTTTGTGATTAGAATAATTATATTATTTTAAAAGCACATAGAATTGTATTTAAAACCACCTCTAATTGTAGATAATTATGAAAAGTATTTTTCATTGGTTACCTAGTATTGTATTATAAACTACAAAACACTGCAGTGCTCAAATTGGGACACCTCTTCTATTAGTGCCACTTGTAATTCTGTCTACCACCTACAATTACATCCTTATCCAGGCCTGGAGAAGCTGCAAAGAGCATGTTTGTATTTTCATTGTGAATGTACCTTGCATGGAGGGATGTAGAAAGTGAAGCTCAGCTATTATAACTGTTCTAGTCAATCCTTGGTGGTAAAAAGAGAGCTAAAAGCCTCTGCATGCCCTCTAGCCTAAGATAAGACATCCTTTTTTTCTGAAATAACATTAGCAGTTCCCAAACAACAACAGAAGAAACTAGTTAACTCTTGAGAAATAATTTGTCCTATTTAGTCACTAAATTTAAAGTATAAAATATTGAACTGGGCCAGACATGATGGCTCATGCCTTTAATTCCAGCACTCAGGAGGAGAGGCAAGCATATCTCTGTGAGTTCAAGTCTAGCCTGGTCTACACAGTGAGTCCAGGACAGCTAGGGCTACAAAAAGAAATCGTGTCTTGAACCACCCCCCCCCCCCCAAAAAAAAAATGGAACTGAGTACATTTACATGGATAATGAGAATGTTGACAATGAAGACAGTGTTCAAAAACCTAAAACAGAAAGCAGAGGATAGCGGTGCAGGACACAGACTTGGGGCGCAAATCGGAGGTCAGGGGTGGGGTGCAGGGCACAGGCTCGAGCCAAGAGCAGAGGCCAATGGTGCAGGGCACAGGCTCAAGGACCAAAGTGAAGGCCAGCTGCATGAGGCAGAGGTCCGGAGTACAGAGCAGAGGCCAGCCCCGAGCCTGGCACAGAACAGAGGCTGGTGTGGAACCTGCCGCAGAAGCTGGCAAAAGCCACGCAAATATTCAAGAAATAGCTCCAAACCTCAGAGAGGGATACTTACCAGGATCTGGAGCACCCAGCTTCCACACCAGCATTCCATACAGGAGAACAGCAGGTTCATGAAGATTTATTTCCAGTGGAACAGCTGGCTGGGAGGCACAAGCATATCTGGGCATACCCAGAAAGGTGTTGGACGTAAAGGTCCCTCTACTGGATATACAATCACTTGGAAGAACATTGCACCCAGATAGGGCTGAGGGCTGCTCTTCTTGCACCAGTATTGTCTCCCATAGTTCTGATCACTGCAGGGTCTTGGAATGAAGCCAAACTGCCAGATAGAGGTACATCCCGGCTACCTGAGCACTTAATATTCACACGATCACTGCAGCACCCTAACGAGGACTGGCAGTGCAACTTAAATGGTCCAGAAGATATCAGGAACAATCTGCTTAGGTCAACCAGATGGCTAAAGGTCAGTGAAAGAATAAAAATCAGGGAAATATGACTCCACCGAAATTCAGTGAGGTTAAAACAGCAAGCCCTGAACATCCCACCACAGCTGAAACACATGAAAGTGATGACAAATCTATATTTAGAAAAATGATGGAGTCCTTTCAAGAAGAAATTAAATCCCTGAAAGAATACAAAGAATCCTAAATTTTACAAATGAAAGCAATGGAGAATACCATTAGAGACCTCCAAGCCAAAGCAGCCCAACATGAATGGGAAAGAGAGAAGGCAATGAAAGAGTTGAAAGATTTGAAATATTTGCAGACAAAGACAAGCAAATTGGAACAGGAAATGTATAAAATGAATAAAATTGTTCAAGACTTGAAAATGGAAGTAAAAGCAATAAATAAAACACAATCAGAGATAATCCTGGAGGTGGAAAATCAAGGGAGGAGAACATGAGCTACAGACATGAGTATCAAAAATAGGATACAAGAGATGGAGGACAGAATCTCGGGTGTGGAAGACTCAATTGAAGAAATCAGTACAGCAGCTAAAGAAAATGAGAGATCTAACAACATTCTCACCCATAGCATCCAAGAAATAAAAGACTCAATGAAAAGACACAGCCTAAGAATTATAGGCATAGAGGAAAAAGAAGACTCCCGACTCCAAGGTCCAGGATACATCTTCAACAAAATCATAGAAGAAAACTTCCCAAACCTAAAGAAAGAGATGCCAATAAAATTTCAAGAGGCATACAGAACACCAAACAGATTAGACCAGAAAAGAAATTCCTCTTGCCACCTAATAATTGAAACTCCAAATGTACAGAACAAAGAAAGAATATTAAAAACTGTAAGAGAAAAAGGTCAAGTAACATATAATGGTAGACCCATCAGAATTACACCTGACTTCACCTCAGATACTTTAAAATCCAGAAGGGCCTCAGCATCCTACAGGCCCCGAGAGAACATAGGTGCCCAGCCAGACTACTATACCCAGAAAAACTATCTATAAACATGGAGAAAACATGATACTCCTTGACAAAACCAAATTTAAATAGTATCTACCCACAAATCCAGTCCTATAGAAGATCCTAGAAGGAAAATTCCAAACCAGAGAAGATAACTACACCCAAGTAAACAGAGGAAGCAAAAAACTCCACTTCAGCTAAACCGAAAGAAATAACAACCACCACCTACACAAAAATAACAGGAAATAACAACCTTGGTCATTATTATCCATCAACATTAATGGACTCAATTCCCAATAAAAAGAAACAGGCTTATAGCATGAATCCATAAAAAGACCCATCATTTTGCTGTATACAAGAAACCCATTTCACAAACAAAGATAGATGCTACCTCATAGTAAAGGGCTGGGAAAAGGTTTTCCAAGCAAATGGACCCAAGAAGCAAGCTGGAGTAGCCATCTTAATATTAAATAAAATAGACTTTCAACTGAAGTTAATAAAAGAAGATAGAGAAAGGAACTACAACTTGTTAAAGGAAATATTCATCAAGATGACATCTCAATATTGAATATATATGCCCCAAATACAAGGGCACCTACATTTGTAAAAAAAAAAAAAAAAATTCTAAAGCTTAAACCACACATCCATCCCCACATATTGGTAGAAGGAGATTTCAACACCCCACTCACAGCAATGGACAGGTCATCAAGACAGAAACCAAACAGAGAAATATTAAGTCTAACAGAGGTAATGAACCAAATGGACCTAACAGATATCTAAAAACGTTTTACCCAAACACAAAAGAATACATCTTCTTCTCAGCACTGCACAGTACCTTCTACAAAATCGACCATATAATTGGACACAAAGCATGCCTCAACAGTTACAAGAAAATTGAAATAACCCCTTGTATGTTATCAGACCACCATGGAATAAAGCTGGAGTTCAACAATAACAGAAATAATAAAAAAACTACACATTCATGGAAACTGAACAACTCTCTACTGGATGACTACTGGATCAGGGAAGAAATAAAGAAGGAAATCAAAGACTTCTTAAAATATAATGACAATGAAGGCACAACATACCCAACCCTATGGAACACAATAAAATCTGTACTACAAGGAGAGTTCATAGCACTAAGTGCCTTCAAAAAGAAAATTATACCTCATATATGTGAATTAACAGCAGAACTGTAAGAACTGGAAAAAATCAAAAAAACAAACAATCAAAAAAAAACCACTCCCAAGAGGAGCAGAAGGGAGGAAATTATCAAATTTAGGGCTGATACCAACAATTTAAAAACAAAAAGAACAATAAAAAGGACCAATGAAACCAAGAGTTGATTCTGTCAGAAAAACAAGAAAATAGACAAACCCTTAGCCAAATTAACTAAAAGGCAGAGGGACAAAACCTAAATCAACAAAATCAAAAATGAAAAGGGAGAAATAACAACTGACATTAAGGAAAACCAGAGAAACTTTAGTTACTAATTTAAAAATCTATACTCCACCAAATTTGAAAACCTAAGTGAAATGGACTATTTTCTTGATAGATTCCACCTACTAAAGTTAAATCAAGATCAGGTTAAAAGATTAAAAAGCCCTATAACCCATAAGTAAATAGAAACAGTCATTAAAAATTTCCCAACCAAAAAAAGGCCCAGGGCAGATTGTTTAAGCACAGAATTCTATCAGACCTTCAAAGAAGAGCTATTACCAATACTCTTCAAACTCTTCCATAAAATAGAATCAGAAGGAACACTGCCAAACTCATTCTATGAGGCCACAGTCACCCTGGTTCCTAAACCACACAAAGATCCAACAAATAAAGAGAATTTCAGACTAAATTCTCTCATGAACAGGGATGCAAAAATACTTAATAAACTACTGGCAAACTGAATCAAAGAACACATCAAAAAAAATCATACACCATGATCAAGGAGGCTTCATCCCAGGAATGCAAGGGTGGTCCAACATATGAAAATCCATCAACATAATTCACCATGTAAGCAAGATGAAAGAAAAAAAAAAAACATGATCATCTGTCTAGATGCTGAGAAAGCATTTGACAATATCCAACACCACTTCATGCTAAAAGTCCTGGAGAGAATGGGAACACAAAGACCGTACCTAGAAATAATAAAGGCAATATACATCAAGCCAGTAGCCAGCATCAAATTAAATGGAGAGAAACTTAAAGCATTTCCTCTAAAATCAGTGACAAAACAAGTATGCCCACCTTTTCCATATCTCTTCAACATATAACTTGAAGTTCTTGCTAGAGCAACAAGACAGCTAAAGATCGAGGGGATACAAATTGGAAATGAAGCAGTCAAATTATCCCTATTTTCAGATGATATGATAGTAAACATAAGCGACCCCAAAAATTCCACCATAGAACTCTTACAGCTGTTAAACACTGTCAGCAAGATGGCTGGATAGAAAATTAATTCAGAAAAAAAAATTAATTCAAAAAAATCAGAAGATCTTCTTTATACAAAAAATAAATGGGCTGAGAAAGAAATTAGGGAAACAACACCCTTCACAATAGCCACAAACAATATAAAATACCTGGGGGTAACTCTAAACAAGCAAGTGAAAGACCAGAAAGACAAGAACTTCAAGTCCTTGAAGAAAGAAATTGAAGAGGACATCAGAGATGGAAAGATCTCCCATGTTCATTGACAGGTAGGATCAACATAATAAAAATGGCCATCCCACCAAAAGCAATATACAGATTCAATCCTATTCCTATCAAAATACCACCACAATTATTTACAGACCTGGAGAAAGCAATTCTCAACTTCATATTGAATAACCAAAAACCCAGAATACCTAAATCAATCCTGTACAAAAAAACAAAACAAACAAAAAACAGAAAAACAACTGGAGTTATCATCATCCCAGATTTCAAGCTGTACTACAGAGCAATAGTAATAAAAACAGCATGATATTGGTATAGAAAAAGACCAGTATATAAATGGAATTAAATTGAAGACCCAGAAATGAACCCACACACATATGGTCTCTTAATTTTTGGAAAGGAAGCCAAAAAGTACAATGGAAAAAGAACAGCATCTTCAACAAATGGTGCTTGTGCAACTGGATGTCGACATGTAAAAGAATGACATTATCCCCATACTTATCACCTTGCACAAAACGTATGTCCAATAGATCAAAGGCCTTAACATAAGGCCAGACACTATATCTATTTGAAGAGAAAATGGGGAAATCCCTTGAACTCATCAGTACAGGTGACAACTTCATGAACAGAACACCAACAGCTCAGGCTCTAAGACCAACAATCAATAAATGGGACCACATAAAACTGAAAAACTTCTGTAAGGCAAAAGACACAGTCATTCGAACAAAACGGTAACCTACATATTAGAAAAAAAACTTTACCAACCCCACATCTTACAGAGGCCTAGTATCCAAAATTTACAAAGAACTCAAGAAATTAAATGCCAAGAAACATAATAATCCAATCAAAAAATGGGGAACAGAGCTAAACAGAGAATTCACAAAGGAGAAATCCCTAATGGCTGAGAGACACTTGAAAAATGCTCAGAATCCCTAATCATCAGAGAAATGCAACTCAAGATGACTGTGAGATTCCATCTCATGCCTGTCAGAATGGCTAAGTTCAAAAACTCAAATGACAGCACATGCTGGCGAGGTTGTGGAGAAAAGGGAACACTCCTCCATTGCTGGTGGGAGTGCAAGCTTGTACAATCTCTTTGGAAATCAGTATGGTGATATCTTAGAAAATTTGGAATACCTCTATCTCAAGACCCAGCCATACCACTTCTGGGTATACATCCAAATGATCCAAACCACAGGGACATATCCTCATCTATGTTCATAGAATCCTTATTTGTAACAGCTAGAAACTCAAAACAACCCAAATTTCCCTCAATGGAGGAATGGACAAAAAAAATGTGGTACATCTACACAATGGAATACTACTCAGTCATCAGAAAAAACGAAATGCAATTTGCAGCCAAATGGACTGAACTAGAGAAGCTCATCCTGAGTGAGCCCACCCATTCTCAGAAGGATGCACATGGCATCTATTCACTTATAATCGGATTTTAGCCATACAGTACAGGATAGTTATACTACAACCAATGCACCAAAGGGAACAGGAACATAGACTTTGTTTTCTGTCAATGAGACACTTTGCCCTAGTGGTGCTGCCTGGTAGGCCCCAATGTATGAGGAGGCTCTTGGCCCTCATATGACTGCTGAACTGGGGTGGAGGACTGATATGTAGGGAACCTCCACTATGGAGGAGTAGGATGAAAGGGACGGGGGTAGGAGTGGGAGGGCAGGACTGGGAGGGCTGGAAAGAGGGCACTGTTATGGATATGTAACCTGAAGTAATAAATAAACATTTAAAAAAATCTTAAAATGAACAAAGCAAATTTAGGACTCAGCAATGGTAGGTAGTGATACATGTAGCAAGAATGTTGCTGCTAGAGGCCAGAAAGACCATAAGAACCTGTAAAAGGCCAGAGAAAGGCAGTCTGTATTTTACAGTGGCAGAAAAATTGACCAAAATAGCCTGTGATAATTTGGAAGCTACAAGCTAGAAAGAGCTTTTGAATCTGTTAGATGAGGCTTTGGAAAGATTGTTGAAAATGCCAATTGGCTTCTCATTTGATGAGATGGGAGAAGAAAGAAATGCTCTAAAAATAAAGCCATATCCTTTTTTGAGAAAATAATGAAAACCAGTATTTGTGGAGTTAGAAAATAGAATCATTTCTTATCTATATTTTTCTTAGCCAGCATAATTTGATCAAAGAAATTTGAAACCTCACCGATTATAAAATCTTTTACCAAGATTTGCGATATTTGTAAATCAGATTTAAAAAAATATTCATATGTAGATTGTGTGAAAACTCCCTCATATGTCCCAATACATAAAGAACCCTGGTTGAGGATACAATTCCAACGACAAGCAGCAACTCAGTGGTACCAATTTCAAGAAATCACCCATTTGTGTCATTTTCTATATAGTACTAGGTAACTGAAATGAGATATTCTTTATCATTATGTACAGCTAGAGGTTTATTTACACCTGGTCTATGCATTTAAAAAATTCTTATTCTCAAACATGAGACTAGAACAAACGGCATTATTTTTCATAGCTTTACGTCTCCCTGATAGGATTGTTCTGTTCAAAAGGCTTGCATCATCCTTTTCCTTTAGTAGTATAGCATGAAGCTTCAGGAAATTAGGAGATTCATCATCAGTACCAGAAACCCAGGGCTAAAATTATCTGAGGATTTGAGTGATGCTACTTTCAATATAGGAAAGAAATTTCTTGACCCAAACCGCATATTGAGATCTTCCTCTTTAGTGAATTCTTTTATCTGGACACTGATGGAAAGGCATCAAACAGGTGGCCTGTTCCCTGTCTGTTACATTTGAGATTTAGTCAAGGCCTCCCAGTGGAACCTGTGTTACCTGACACTCTTGTCTAGCCACTGCATGGATGTAGCCCAATATGAACTTGGAATAAGATTTGACCAACAGTCTGGCACTTTTTGTTAGCATTGCAAATGCCCTGAAACTGGTGATATCAGCTGAACACAGATTTCCCCCTTTCTCATGCCATACAGTTGTCAGAATGGTATTACTTTTTTAGAAGTGCTTTCTCATACTATAGAAGGCAAAGATCAGGTATAGATTAAAAAGTAAAGTTAGTGCCTGCCTTTCATTAAGACTCACTTAGAATATGAATTCTGAATTTGGTTGTTTGTGGTGTAAACACAAATATGGTAGATAAACAAATAACATTAGGATATTCAAATATTTCAGATCCCCTTTCAAACACGATCATTGTTCATAAGGCAGATCTGGATAAATAGATTAACTGTAGAGCCGTAAAAGCAGGATGCCTTTTTCTGAACTGGTCCCTTACTGGCTGGCATTGAGCAGGTGAAGGTTCCACCTACTATATAGAACCCCTGATTAAGGACCTATGATATTTAGTTTCATTGCTAAATATAGGCTATAACTTTTTTTAACCTTGCACATATAGTTATAATAATGTTGAACCTTAATGAGGAAAAGCAGTCACCTGTTTTCATCAGGTGTAATGGAGGTATCTGTTGAAATTTGTTCTTTCTAGAAAACACTAGGATTCCAGTTTGAAACAATAGTTTCCATGTGAAGGACATGAAAAGTGATGAAAATTATTTCTAGTGGATGGGCTGTTGGTATCAAAATTGATTCACTATTTAGAAGACTTGCAAAACTTATCAAGCCCCACTTAAATGTTTTATGCTCTATATAGGCTTAAGATGTTCTGTCTATGTCCAAAGTACAAGTGAAAGTGATTCTTAAAGTCCATTTTGGAGATGAAAAGGATACTGTAAGGATTTCCTGTCATAAAACCTAGAAACTGCTGTGTTCTGAAGTGTCAGTATAATACCCTCCCAAATATTTTGGTTGCTGTTTCCTCAAGAGTTGTCAAATGTGTCATGGATAATATGTCTGCATCATAGAGGTGAAAAGAGATATTAAGAACTTAATTCTCAGCACTTGTTAGTTAGGGTGTCATGAGCAGGTTAATGCAAGAACTTACTCAGTTCATCTTCATGTTTAACCAAGGTCTTGCAAAGTGATGGCTTGTGAAGTGGGAATTGTGAATTCATTGAAGATGCTCCATATTTCCATATTGCAAAATTTCCACAACCTTCAGGGGCCAAATTTCATTATCTTCCAATTTCTTAATACAGAGCTAGTGCCCATAGAGTTCACATATATTTGCAGAGCTCCTGCTTGACAATATTTCTAGGTATAGGAGTTTAGATTGACAGGTTTCAAGAAGCAGTGTTCTTGTCAGTCACCCATGATGCTTAATTCATGTTTGATGACATGTGGCATTAAGAAGGCCTAGTAAACTTGTCCCTTTCATAACATTGTAGATAAATAACACGATTATCTGTATTTCCAGAAAAATAGAGTGGCAGCTACCATCCATAGAAGGTGGTGCTGTTATTTAAGCTTTCAGCAGCATTATAGTTTGGCCTGTTGTAAATAGGAGGAATTCTGTTGCTACTAAAACTTTCATTTTATCTTCAACAGAAAAGTATTATTTTTTAAAAATGTTGTGTATATATTCTAAAGCCCTTGGGTATATGTACAAGAACACAAACAGCATTTACATATCTATTATCTATTAACTGGCATTGCATTTGCCAGGCATTTGACAAAATTAAGCAAAGGCTTGACTGAACAGATGGATCTTATATAGATCCCTAAGGGCATGTCTACATTAACTGCGCCAAGGGGAGTTAATGCACCCATTTGGCATCTGTGTGTCTTTTCTCAGAACCGTATATACATGCTATTGCTTGGTACAGTTATAAGTGGATTCATTTTTGTCCCAGAGGACTGAATGTGAAAGGATTGTGGTTTTTTCCACTTTGTTTCACTTTTCTATTTCATGTCAAATGTTTCACCATTTTTGGAATTGTTTCTGGTGAACATTTACTTGAACTGGTCTATGCAAATTTTTTTTTGTGGTTTCAAATGAATAGGACACTTTTCTTAAGGAAAACACATAGCCTTTTAATTTTATGTCTCCCTTTATGTTGTTTCCAATACTGTACTTTAGCAGTTAAAAGAGGTAAATAAAAGCAGCTCATATCTTAATAATAACACCATTAAAATGCCTGAGAAAGGAAGTATGTGTTTTTCACCAGGGCCTTCCATGATCTTTGGAGGAAAGAGATAATTCCAGAAACCAAGCAATGGATAGACTTCCATTGCTATCCGTTGGAAGTTCATATCTGTCTTTTGAAAACTAACAACTAACATGCCTAAACTATTTTCCCATGATTAAGTCTTCAGGTCTCCTTTAAAACTTCACTCAACATGGGCACAACTTAGGGCCTAGTCTGGAAGAATGAATGCTTTGACAGAGTATATGACACAGTAAAAAAGCTATAGGATGAAATAAAATATGGACAGCAAAACCCATGGGGTTAACACTATGTGATGCAGCATACACTTTATCCTTTGGGTGCTATATTGCTCTAAAGATTTGACAAACACAAGCCTCATAGGTTTCAAATTATTGCAACATGAAATTACACCACTGATTATGTAGGAGTATATACTATAGAAAAGAATAGCTCAATAGCATCCAATCATGTAAGACAGGGAAAAGTATTCAACAAAGGCAATTGTTCCATAGTCTTGTTAAATCAGGCATGAGAAGGAGAAATGAGCTGACTTTTATTTTCTCCTTTAAAAAGACTTTTCAATGTGTTTTAAAAAAATCTCTAATTGACATGTTAATTGGAGAAAATTTTACAATAGATAAATCTCTTTTTAAAATCTCTTTTCACAACCTGTGTATTTTTTTACTCACTAAAAATAACATGGTCAAAAAGAGAGAGGATCCTTTTAGAGCATCCATGAATAAATATGACACTAAAGGAATCACTTGATTGCATTGTCAATGGTCTTATTTGTCAGTGTTAGACAATGTAACCAAGTGAATGTAAGATGTACTTTGTTTAAAAAGTATATTAAAATGTCTTAGCATATTATAACTGTAATGTACAGCATTAATACATGTTTACTTTTATAGCTTCTGCTTTTCGCTCATACAGATTACCTAAGAAGAGCATTTAAACTGCAAAATTATTTTGATTAGATGTGTGTGTGTGTGTGTGTGTGTGTGTGTGTGTGTGTGTGTGTGTGTAGGAGTGTCTTGATGGTTAATTGATGTAGGAAAACTCATTCCATTGTAGGTGACAGTATTCCTTGGTCAGTGTTTCCCAAAATACACATGAAAAGGGGGAAGCTATCAGAATCAGAAACCAGCATTCTGGATGTATTCTGCCCTTGACTATGGATTTGGTGTCATTAGCTGCTTTAGTTCTTGCCTTGACTTTCTTGATTTCAATGATTTATTTCAGCCTGTAATTGTAAGGTAAATAAACTCTTTCCTCTTACAAGTTGTTTTTGGTTAGGTTGTTTAGCACATAACAAGAACCAAAATAGAACAGTTACAATATAATAAAACTTTTGCATTTTGTTCTTCTAATTAAAATACATTAAAATTTTCTAATTTTGTGTCTTTATTTATATAATTTCTAATGTTGACTATAATACATAGGAAGAGAGTAAAAGAAGCTCACATCTTAATAACAATAATAAGTACTTAAACATTAAAGTACTCAAAAAAAAGAAGTATGTGTTCTTCATCAGAGTCATGCATGACTGTGGAGTGGACAGACAACCCACACATAGTCAAAATACATTCATGTATCACACACACACACACAACCATTCTTATCTATACGTCTTTGTTGACTAGCATTAAGTTCTTTCATGGAACGGCTCAAATGTTGTCTTTACTGCATGAGACCTAGCATTATTTTTATCTAGTTAGACTGCAACAGGCATTTTAACTTCTTCTTAGGCTGTATGAAAATTATGTTGTGTGATTTATCCTGACAAGGAACTATGACTACAGTTCTGCCAAGGTTCATTATACATTTTATGTTGTGATAAAACATGCTGTTGCTCATTTGTGGAAGCTAAAAATGGATAATTTCATTTAAAAAAAAGTAGAATATTGGCCACTAAATATTGGAACAGGTAAGGAAGTGAGGAGATGGATAGAAGTTAGACACAAGGAGTAATGCATTGGTGAGGATGAACTGGTTCTAGGGTCCGATAGCACAGTTGGTAATACACTTCATAGAAAACTATAAAGCATTTCAAAATAACTGGAAAAATCTGTTTTTTTCTATTCCTTGAAACTAATAAATGCTTGAAGAGATAGAAATATTAATTACCTTAAGTAGACTGAAGCAAATGCATGCATGTATTTAAGTATATTATACCATCATAGATACACAACATATATCAAGTAAAAGGCAGAAATGTGAAAATTTAAACCTATTCCCAAATTGCTGAAACCCAAATTGCACATCATTTTAAAAAGCCACTTGATAGAGATGTAACCTGAAGCAACAAACAAATAAATTTATTAATTAAAAAAAGCAGGTTACAATTTTAAAACACTGTAAATAAAATAAAGGTTACAGCCATTCAACCTGGTTTTATAAACCTCCAAGAGTTGAAAAAACTTAGAGCTAAGGTAAAATACATGAAATGTGTGGTGTTAGCCCATGCCTTTAACTTCAGCAGAGACGGGAGGAGCACTATAGAGTTAGTTGTCTTATAAATTCTAGAGTTACACAGAACAGGGTGGTGAGGGTGCACACCCTTAATCCCATCATTCAAGAAGAGTACACCCTTAATCCCAACACACTAGAGACAGAAACAGGCAGATCTCAGAGCTCAAGGTCAGCCTGATACAAAACAAACTCTAAATAGAGAAAAACTTCGATCCAGGAGTGGTGGAACACATCTTTAATCCCTTCAGATGGGAACCACAGGTCTTTGATCCCAATAATTAGAATGCAGAGACAGACACATAGGATTTGGAAGGACCTAAGTTTAAAAGCTACTTACAAAAGGCCTACTCAATACAAACAAATTGTCCTTTGAGATCTCAAAATATATACACTAAGGCTTGTTTAGCTCCAAAATAACAAAATAATATCTTCTTTAATCCAGATTGAAAGATAATACTTTATATATTGTCAAAAAACCAAATTTGCTTCAGGAGAAATATTACCTGACCCCCCACCCACCAAAAAAGGGTAATTGTCCCAGAGTTAGGATTAGGGCAGGGCTCTGTTCTTATCTTTCCAGGAGATTTAAAGCATCCATTCAAGGAATCCAGGGACAACTGGACAACGGAAACCTCAACAGAAAACAGAATCAGACACCAAAGAAGACGAGTGGCCCAGATGATTCAGCCTTGCAGACTCCCTCAATAGCTGTTTCCATCAAAAGTCTACAACCACACAACTCAAAATCGCTAAGATCATTCAGCTCCACACACTGCCCCAGCCAGAACTTCAGTAAAGCCTGGAAGATCAGCTTCTGTCTACAAACTTCTTAGGACATCTAAACAGCTGAGCACAAAAGGACTGAACATAAAAGGATTGACCTAACATTTTTAACCATTTTTCCATTCTGGTTCAGGCCCCAAACAGGTTTACTACGACCCAAATCAGCAGGAAGTCATTTTAAGAGAGCGACGTCCATGCCCAGAGGGTTGGGAGGGTGTTTCTCCCCCCCCCTTTTTTGGTTATTTGAAGGTTAACAGAAAACTTTCTTATTTAGGGGAAGAGAATACAAGCTGTTAAATGGTCTTGTTAAATGAGTTTTGGAGGTTAGACCCAGGGACTTCTTTCTTTTTCTTTTCTATATCCTTCTTTCTCTCCTATGTAGGAGTGCACAGACTTGAGAAAAATGGGACAGAGACATAGTATGGGAAGGACCAAGAAGAAGGGACAGATTATTGAATATGCCCTTATACCTTTGTATATTGATACAAAATTAGTATTATATTTGGCTAAAGTGGTATTGACCATTGTATATTGTGCAAAATTAAGATTGTATTGGACTACATCGGTATTGATCTTTTTATATTGATACAAAATTAAGATTATAGTTGGCCACAATGGTATTAACCCTTGTTTATTGACGTAATATTAAGATTGTATTGGGCTACATAGGCATTGATCTTTGTAAATTGATACAAAATTAAGAGTATATTTGGCCACATTGGAATAGATCTTTGTATATTGATACAAAATTAAAGGTAATGCTTCTTACAGGTATTGTACCTAGTGATACTTAAAAATGAAATGTGAAGCTCTGGCCTCTTGATACCAACTGTCTTAAACCATTTAGGATAGTTAAGAAATACAAACTCCTAGTCATGCAAGTGTATCACTTTGTTAGCTACTATGAGAGTCTATTACAGATATTCTCTAAGCTACTCAGAAATCAAGTTGTTAAGAGACAAGCTACATTTGCTTATCAAAATACAAGAGATAGATAGGACATCTTCAAAAACCCCAAGAGATCTGCAGAATATGGCATTCAAAGATGTTGTCTTAAATTAAGGTTTTTTTTTTTTATATCGAGATGTATCAGCTCCTGAGAGCACCCCCTATTCTACTCCAAGTAGAAGATAAGCATCGAAGAATCTCCAGTGTGCGATGGTTGAATTAGTGGCAAGCCTATCTCTTGGCATGAAAAACCCCTTGCTTCAACTGTAGACAGACTGCTGTCCAAAAAGGACAAAACTTGGTAGCAGGGAAGTCGACAGCCTAGCTCTGCCAAGACAGTGTAGGTAAGTCCTTCCTAATCCCTGCTCTACAATCAATGTCTGTCAAAGGAATGGGACCAAAAGGCTGAAGATTGATGCTGTAACGTATGGAGAGAAAACAGGAACTGTCCAGGCAGCCACTGATATGTCATTTCTTAGTTTTGGATGACGCAGCCCCTGCAATTCCTACATAATCAGATATATTTATCCCTCTCAGGTCTCTGAGGTGGTTGAAGAATAGATAGCTAGAGTCTCATAGTTAAATTTTGAGTTGTTTAGGAATCAAGAGGGTGTTCTGGATCTAAGAAGATGTTTTTAATAGTGATGCAATTTAATATGAAAGCTGAGTCAGATATAGAACTTTAAACTCATGGAGATGGTTAGATGGTAGAATGTTAAAGTCAGGGCCAAATATGTATGAACTGGACATTGGGAATGTATGCTGGGCCATTTAACTCTCATAAATGTGGTGTATTTATTTCTGTTGTTTTGTATAGTATTTACTGTTATAAGAGAAGGAACCATTTGTTGGACTGAAAGGGGGAGTTTTTGGTTTAGTTGCTGCGGGGTTTTCTATTCCTTTTGTTTTCTTGGGTGTAGTTTTCTTCTCTGGGTTGGAATTTTCCTTCTAGGATTTTCTGTAGGGCTGGGTTTGTGGGGAGATATTGTTTAAATTTGATTTTGTCATGGAATATCTTGTTTTCTCCATCTATGTTGATAGAGAGTTTTGCTGGGTATAGTAGTCTGGCTGGTCACCTATGTTCTCTCAGGACTTGTGGGATATCTGTCCAGGCCCTTCTAGCTTTTAAAGTTTCTGAGGAGAAGTCAGCTGTAATTCTGATGGGTCTGCCATTGTATGTGACTTGACCTTTTTCTCTTACAGCTTTTAATATTCTTTCTTAGTTCTGTACATTTGGTGTTTCAATTATTATGTGACGAGAGGAGTTTCTTTTCTGATCTAATCTGTTCGGTGTTCTGTATGATTCTTGGATTTTTATTGGCATCTCTTTTTTCAGGTTTGGGAAATTTTCTTCTATGATTTTGTTGAAGATATTTCCTGGACTTTGGAGTCGGGAGTCTTCTCTTTCCTCTATGCCTATAATTCTTAGGTTCCGTCTTTTCATTGAGTCCTTGATTTCTTGGATGTTGTGGGTGAGAGATTTTTTAGCCTTTTCATTTTCTTTGGATGTTGTACTGATTTCTTCCATTGAATCTTCCATGCCTGAGATCCTGTCTTCCATCTCTTGCATCCTATTTTTGATACTCACATCCGTAGTTCCTGTTCTCTTCCCTTGATTCTCCACTTCCTCTTTTAACTCCAACTGTGTTTTCTTTATTGTTTCTATTTCTATTTTCATGTCTTGAATGGTATTGTTCGTTTTGTACATTTCCTTCTCCAGTTTGCTTGTTTTTGTCTGGTAATCTTTCATTGCTTTGTCCTTTTCCTATTCAAGCTGAGTCACCTTGACTTGGAGCTCTTTAATGGTGTTATTCATTGTTTTGACTTGTAAAATTGTGGCTTCTTTGAATTCCTTCATAGATTTAAGTTCTTCTTGAAGGGATTCTATCACTTTCCATAATGCAGAATTGTCATTGTTTTCATGTGTTTCTGCTGGTGTGAGGTCATCCGAATTGGATGAGCTAGGATAGTTCTGCATTGTTGGAGTCATATTTCCTTGATTTCTGGTTTTTTTCTTGGACCTTTGGCCATATGGATGTGTTTAGCTGTCTGCTCTCATCGTCTTCTGGGCTTGGATCCACAGGGGATGCTTTGGTGTAGCAGTCAAATTGCTTGGCTATCTGTTGTTGCTTACAGGGGGATTTCAGGGTTACTGTGTTTCTAATAGCCTGAAGCACTGTAAGCTGGTGCAGCCTATTCCCTGGTAATGTGAAATGGCCTGGGATTGTTTCACTGCTCCCAAATCAGACTTCTCTATGTTGCACACTGAGTGATCAGCCTGTAGTGGTTCTGTTTGCCCAGGCATGGATTCTGTGGACTCTGGTTGTCATCACGGAGACTGAGAGGGCCCGGCCTCACGCCTAATATGTCTGGGTTTTCCAGAATACAGCTATGGTTCCCTGGCTTCTGTCTTCCACGTTTTGGATCCCTCAGCCTCTGTGCGTCTCCGCTGCTAGCTCTGCCTCTGTGTGCCTCTGTGCGTTCCCAGCCCTGCCATTTCACTGTGCGGGCTTCCTGCTTGGCTCCTCCACCGCGGGGTGGTGCCTCTGCCCTGCCCCCCTATGCTGGTTTCCCGCTCGGCTCCTCTGCCACTCGCAGTGGCTGCAGACCTCCCTCCATGCACCCTGTTTCTGCCTTACTAAGACTTCAACTAGCCCGCAAAGTTTCCTAAATATCTATAGGTCCGCCTGAGGTGTGGGGAGCCTAGTAGGCTGGTGAGTGATCCCCATGTGGGATCTGATTCTGCCTGCTGTGTATTAGAGTCATTCTTACCAGGTGCCTCTCCAAATGGGAGTTCTCGAGTCCCGGATTTAGCGGCTTCCGTGTCTGGGAGAGATCAGGGAGAGCCATGCCCTGGGACTTTTAACAGTCCCTTGAGAGCTGTGTGTGTTCCCAGAGGGTCTAGCCCCTCTGGTTTTTGCACAGTGTCCAATAACTCTGTGCTTTTTATGGCTCTTTTCCCCAGGTTCAAAATGCATCCGTGCGGGTCGCCACCATCTTGGATCCCCCCCTCACTGCTTCATTTTAAGTTAATAAAATTAGCTTTTCAATTCTCTCAAACCATCATTGTTTGATACTCTCTTAAATGTCATTATATATTAGCTCATGTTATATCATATCAATACATTTCTATTCCTTAGATAATTATTATCTTTTAATCTTTTACATTTCCTTAAGTGAAAGGGATTTACGATTGAGAAAATTTACATGAGATTTTGTGAGATTAAGATCAAAACAGTTTTAAAAGTTTGAAAAAAAATGTAAGTGATTATATATGGAGTCAAATAAAAACAAATGTTGATATAAAGAATTCTACAGTATTTATAAAAATGTTTAATAAAGTATATGAGGTAAAATACTTTCTTTATGGAAACAAAATGCATTCAAATAATGAAGAAGGATAATGTACTTATGAAGGGTGGAACAATATACTAAAAGGGCTAAGACATGTTGAGAAGATGCTAAAGGTGGGAAGAAACATGGTGCTTCTTTTTTTAATATTTATTTATAACTTCAGATTACATATTCATCATGGTGTCCTCTTTCCACCCCTCCCAGTCCTGCCCTCCCACCCTCTACACCCTATCTCTTCTATCCCACTCCTTTGGAGTGGAGTGTCCCTGCATAGCAGTCCCCTGCCCAGGTGCTTCTGTGGGAGGATGAAACAAAGGAAAATTGTTAAATGGCCACTGTGCCATGTTTGCACTTATTTTCCATCCCTCTCTTTGATTTAAGGTACTTTCTTATTTAAAAAATAGCTAAAATCCTACTAACTATCCCCCTTACACTCCTCTTAATTTTTATCTTTTCTATATGTTTTTAATTTGTCATGTAGTGACATCTATTATGAAATTTACTTCATATTGGTTGGAAACAATCATTGGAATCATCAAGGTTAGGTTCAGTGAAGATTCAGCACATGATAGAAAGCCAGTGATTGTTGTGTGGGGAAGGTATGAAGTCTGGGCATTGAGAGGCCTATGGTGTAGAAAGTATAGACATTTCAGATATTTTATCACAAATTTATATGCTATAATTATGAAAATGTGCTTAATAGTTCTTTGAACATTTTGTAATAAATGTGGTGTGGTGCAAAAAATTAGTGAGTATTAAAATTATACAGTACTCAGAGTTTAAATAATGTGCCAGCCTGCCAAAATTTATAAAGATTTAATCTCCATAAATGGGCATAATCTCTCTGAGATTAGAAGGGAATAGAATCATAGTTTTTACTCTCTGGCAGAACTTTATTGAAACCAGAGAAGCTCTACTGTTTAGATCTGAAGGGCTTACATTATTGCAAATAAAGTTTTATTCACCACCTTGGAGATCAACTGTTGAAAATGAAAGTGCCTTTTTTGTTTTTTGAGATTATTATATAATTATATCATTTTTTTCATTTTATTAGAACATTTTTCATATAATATATGCTGATTATGGTTTTTTTCTCCATCTACTCCTATATCTTCTCCACTTCCCCTCCTATTTTGGTCCACCCCATTTCTTTTTCTCATTAGAAAACAACATGTTTCTAAGGGATAACAATATACTAATAATTAATAATATAATGTAAAAAACAAAACAGAAAGAAACACATCAGAGTAGGACAATACAAACAGAAGGAGGGATGAAACAATCCAGGTTGGAAAGTGCTTTATAAGAAATCTGCCATGTAATGAAGTTGCTCTTAACACCATTGTTAACTTTGCAAGATGAACACACATGTGTATGTATGCACACACGCACACTTACATATATATATATTCATAAATGTCAGTGTATTTAAATATAATTTCATTAGGAAATTATGTCCTACTCCTCACCTACGGAACTCTTTCATTTCAGAAGTTTCTTGGCATTTATAGTTTTTCCTTTCACATATTAATAAATATCTGTAGTCTACAGGCAATCTTTACATGAATATATTCTATGTAATTAGAATGTTGATTTAAATTCAGACCCATTGACCATGTGCTCTCTGTAAGTAAGGGTTTGTATTTACTATAACCAGCAATTGTCCATTCAAGAAGTAGTTTTCCAAAGCAGTACTTCACTTAAATATTTCCAGAATAGAAAACAGTGGAGGAAGCAACAACAACAAAACAACAACAACACGTAACTTCCAAATGAATAATATCTATTGACACCTTGTTAGCTTTACAAATGAATTCTTACCAGTATTACTGAAAGATATATATTGTACTTCAACATACATTTATCTTCTTTATACTATGTCTGGAATTTCAGTGTAAATAATAGAATGTGACAGATTTCTCTTAAACTTGAAAATATATTGATTTGGTTACACATCTAAGGAGAAACCAGTCATGATTCTGTGTAACCACAAACTACTTTTACTACACACAAGCATTTTTTTGGTGAAACTTTGAGAGCCTCTTGCAGAAAATGCAAGTTACTGTAAGAATCACATATATTTGATGATTATTTTAAATTGTTAGAAATTAACTTTACTTAAACTATAATTAAGTTTTAAATATATGTACACATAAATTCACTGTTTATGCACACTATATTTCATAAATTAAGTAAAATTGGCATTTTTCGAAAACTATTGATGATTGCACACAGGTCTGCACACCTCTTTATATAAATCCTCCTTTTACTTTGATTTTCCTGTTGATGGTAGAGAGCATTTACTGAGAATATAATTCACTTAGTTATTTTTTGGGGGGCAGTTTTGATTGTCAACTTGAGACAGTATTGATAGGATGATGTTATGCATTGTAAATGTTAATTAGCCTGATCCCATAAGCTTGCTTACTATATATCAAG
Source organism: Lophiomys imhausi (assembly GCA_907164525.1). Classification (NCBI taxonomy): domain Eukaryota; kingdom Metazoa; phylum Chordata; class Mammalia; order Rodentia; family Muridae; genus Lophiomys; species Lophiomys imhausi. The sequence continues at coordinate 9,379,759 of CAJQZJ010004752.1, forward strand.
TAATGTTGTGTTACCTTTCTTGTTAGTCATTGTCTCTGATTTGTTGAATAAATGCTGAGGCCTGACATTGGGTAAAGACAGAGGTAGGCAGGACTAAGGTATGTGGGCTTCTAAGGCAGAGCATCTTGGGTAGAGAAGAGAAGAAGCCAGAGCAGGAAGGAGGACACAGGGCAAGAGTTTTGGAAGAGAACATAATTCTGTGTGGCCTGGAACATCAGCATAGCATGGAGAGTAACAGCCCAGAGGATGTATGTATATTACTGAGGTTTCATATTTGGGGAATAGAATAGAATGAGCTAGTTTAGATGGACCAAGATTGCTTAATTCAAGTTAAGGCTTGTTAAAATCCATCAGGTGTCTGCGTGTGATTATTTAAAATCGAGGGTTAAGGTTTAACACCACGGAAAATTAACTTTAATATAAATACAGGTAAATAATTTAATTAATTACTTCTGCACAGTATAGTGGCATTGGGAAAAGGGAACTTATATTGAAGACCTGCCTTCTTCAGATTTGCCATGTGTGTGAGAGTTTACTAATAGATGGTTGATGTGGGTGGACCCAGGTCACTGTGGGAATGTATGAAACATCCGTAGGCTGTATAAGAAAGTTAACTGGCCATGAGCCAGAGAGTGAAGCTGAGACCAAGCCAGTGATCAATCTTCCCCCATAGTTCCTATTTCAGATCTTGTCTTAACTGTCCTCAGTGGTTGGTTGTTAACCTGGGAGAATAAGATAAAATAGAATTTATCCTACTTGAAGTTGCTTTTGGTTACAGCATTTAACACACACAATAAAAATACAAAACTGGAACAGTTATATGTTTAGCTCATTTACAAAATTAATCATGATAATAATAATTATAATGTTATATAATAATAATTTACATATTTCCACTTGTTTCCATAAATGGAATAAATTTAGGGATACTTTAAAATTTTGTCCTCATCTAACCCTATAGTGAGCCCCATGAGATAGCCTGAGGTATCAGTTATATATCAAGTATTTATATAATACTATAAGGCTTTAATAGCCTCAAGGTTTTCATAAACCTAAATTTCTAAAATATAAATATTTACAATGTAGCATGCATTATTATAAGAGATTGAATTATAGAATTCCTATATCCTAAACTTATCCAACACCAATCAAAATACCCATCTGATAGCACTCAATATTCTGTGTAAAAGTAATTGCCTTAGGGGCAGATGCATTTTATATGCTATCTGAAATAGCTACCATTGTTGTCTAAAATGAATGCCATTATTTACTGTTTGTGGTTAAAAACATAGAGACTATCAGGTTGAGAAAAATCTTCTAGTTTGTAAGGGGCATAATTCTCATGCAAACAAAACTATACAATACTTAAGACTCAGCTCTTGTAGATAGATAACATTCACTGGATGACTGTTGAGTGCTTCCTCTCCTTCTAGAACACGAGAGTTGTTAAAGATTATATGCTGAGCCAGCCATGCACAGTCTTATTTTCCTGAGTATAATCTAGGAGTTTATCAATTTGTTGTTTACAAATTTACCAAGTTTTATCTAACAGTACCCTTCAAATTCCATTAGAGAATAAAAGCTATGGGTCCGACTCTGTTTAAAGGGAAGAAAGCCTTCTCTGGTGAAGGTAAAATAAAATGACTTATTTGCCAGGTGGGGGGACACCTTTAATTGCAGCACTTGGGAGGCAGACTCAGGTGGATCCTGGTGAGTTAGAAGCCAGTCCTGTCTACAGAGCGAGTTCCAGGACAGCTGAGGCTACACAGAGAAAACCTGTCTGGAAATACCAAATTAATACTAAGAAAATTATTTAACAGATGCAGAGACCCACAGTCAAATGTTAGGTGAAAATCACAGACTCTTGAGGGAGGGTCAGGGGAAGGTTTGAGGGAGCTGGAGAAATCAAAGACACCACAAGGAGACCCCCACAGCCAATTAACTGGGACACAAGGGGGTTCACAGAGACAGAACCAAAAACCAAAGAACATACATGGACTGGTCCTAGGCACATAACACATATGAAGAGGATGGGCTGCTTGGTACTGAAGGGGATCACCTAACAATTGGAAAAGAGCCTATCTCTGACTTGCACAAGGTTGCTTCCCTCTAGAGCCTATTTTTCTTGCCGAACTGCCTTATCTTGCTGCAGTGGAAGGGGAGGCACTTAGTCCTGATGTGATTTGATATCCCAGAGTGGGTTGATACCTGGTTGGGGGGGGGGGGGGGGGGGGGGTTTGGGAAAGTGGGAGGAGGGAGGGGAATAGCATTTGGAGTGTAAAATAAACAAATTACAATAAAATAAAAACTATTTGATATAAAACCAGAACAAAGTTGCATTCACTGTGGGACTTTAAAGCCAGCTGTATAGGTAGAGTGCATGTAATCAAGAAAAAGGGATATTAACAAATGATAAACAACAACAACAACAAAATAGAGACCAGTCTTGCAGAGTGCTTATAATCCATGCATCCATGCTTAAAATTTAACTTTAGGAGGCTCTAAAATGGTTGAAAATTGACATTTGCATTTAAGAAATATTTGCCTGTATAAATAAATAATATGGAAATAAATATATTTCTATATAAATAAAATATAAAACAAATAAATTTCCATATAAATAAATATGGAAAGAAATTGTACAAATGTGAACTTAATGACTAAAGTCATATATAGAAGTTACTGTTTAGCCTAAAAGTCTAGAAGAAAAAGAATGTTTCCCTACATTACACATGGGAATGGCTACAAATAGACGAGCAAAGCCTTTTCTTTACTCAATGCACACTTGTAAAATGGTACTCTACTAGACATTATGACAAGAATTTGGGCTTGTACAAATAAGTGAAAATAGACAAAAACTTTGGTTTCTATGATATAGGAAGATAATGTAGGATTTTATGCAAGGGAGTGGTATAACATATTATATTTTTACATCACTCTAAGTGCTGTGTTATGTATAGAGAATCAAGTATACAAGAGGAAGAAGAGTGAAGACTGTTTCATCATAACCAACAGAGTAGTTTTGGAAATGTGATGAGAGGATATCATACTGAGGATTGGTGATCATTCAGAGTTTGGGTAGTGAGGTGAAGGTATGAAAAAAGATGAATTGTAGCAGCTAAGGAAATTGATGCCTTCTGATAAAATGAACATGGAACACTGCAAAAGGCATATTTTGTGAAGGAAGATAATCCATTTCCTTTCAATTTGAAGTTGCAAAAAGTGTCTAAGAACTGATCTACAGGAAACATTTTTGGGGGGCTAGTGTAACTCAGGAAGTTTATTTGCAATGCATTTATTTATTTAAAGTCATAGATATTTATTTGTGGTCAAACTGTTTTATAAGTTTATTAAAACACTTTGATGTAGCAAGGCCATATGACGTATATGAGCATTTGCTATATAACTGACACCTCTGGTTATCTCTTGGTGGTTCATTCCATGGTCAAACAAGGATGAATTTTAAAACTGTCCCTAAAATTGTCTAAGTTTGAAAAACAGGTTTATGAGGTAGACCTAGAAAACCAAAATTTAAAAACAATAGGTTAAAACTAGTGAGGCATATAGGGAATCAGGGAATTTGTGTCCTTAAGTTCCATGGAAGAGTATTTTTTATCTTGCTTATGCCCCATTTTAGTAAAAAAAAAAAAAATAGAAGAGTAGACAGTTTGAAAAACATTTCAGACAGTTTCTATATAGAGACCCTAGTCGGTATCATTTCCAGCTGACTGTTGGGATATAAGGCAGAGAATGCTGGCTAAGGAGATCCAAAGGGGAATGGAGAGGAAGGAGTGTACCAATAAATCCTGGCACTGAAGGAATATCAAGTACAGAGAGGGATTATGGACAGTTTACTGAGGCATCCAGGAGTTCTTGCACATCTGTCAATTTTAAGTGTGCTTACTAAATCACCCCTAAGATACAGTTATGTAGGTAGAGATAGTTAGTGTTCAGTTTTCTGTAAAAGTCTGTGAAACCTAAAATATTAAAGCAGTGGTTCTGAACCTTCCTAATATTGCAGCCCTTTAATGCAGTTCCTCATGATGTAGTGACCCTAACCATAAAATTATTTTTGTTGTTACTTCAAAACTGCAATTTTGCTATTGTTACCAATCATAATGTAAATAACCAATATAGAGTCTATCTGGTATGTCACCCTTGTGAAAGAGTCATTCAACTTCCAAAGGGATTGTATCCACAGGTTGAGAATAGCTGCACTAAAGGAAACTATAGTATGTATGAAAGAATAAAAATCCAGGTCTCAACTATAACAAATTAGTGAAGAGGTAGCATCATGGGATCGCTCACACTAACTGGTGGGAGCTGCAGTGTGTAACTAGCATGGAAGATAGCCTGGGAGGTACTCAAATCAGTGTCCAATTGATCTAGGAAATCCATATCTAGATCTATATCCAAGATCAGTAAAAGCGAATATCCATACAGAAATCCTGATATGGATGCTATATTTAACAATATCCAAGGAAGAAATCATGCAAATGCTGGAGACATTTGAGTGGATAAACTAAATGTGTTTATCTATACAACAGAATTGTTACTGTTATTGCTGTTGTTATTATTGCTCTCCTCCTGTAAAATGGTGTCTCACTCTTTTGGTTTGTGAGTATTTGAAAAAGTAATACTAAGTATATCTTTATTTGGTTACTAGCCATTTCTATCTCATATTTAGACAGATATCTAATGCAACACTTTGCTTTTAAAATTAAGACTCTGGAGTTTATATTATTGAGATGTATGAGTTACTAGCTTGTATTTGTTAATTTTCAGTTCAAACCCATCTTCATTGTGATATTATCTGCAAATTTTTCTCTGTTTTGTGTTGTTTTTCCTCTTATTTTAAAAAGAAATCTGTGACAGGTGGCCCAGGACTTACATAGGAATCCTAAGCATGTCTAATATAGTAGTATCTAAACTCATTTCTTCTTGTGGTTCTGAAATCATACACACACAAATAAGCTACATTAACAATTATGTCTTAAATAGCAGGGGTATGATGCATAGTTTTTGTACTTTCTCAGATTCTCACCTTGGCTCTCTGGTCAGATAGGAGCATTGTACATGAGCTCTGAAGCAGACCTCAAGTGCCCTTTCTTGTTGCTCCTTGTAATTATGTAGTGTTCAAACTCCAGTGGAGGAGGATGGAATTTATCACTGTCAGTGTTGACAGTATCCTCCAGGAATAATGGCTTTTATGTATACAATGCCACTTCCTAGTTTTTGTTACTGTTTAGTATAGAGCCCAGAATGCCCCAATATTTCAAAAGTTGGGGTAAGCTCAGTTCCAACTATGTATCAAAGAGGGCAACAGGTACTACCTTCTGCAAATTATTTAAGGTGATTTGAAGGAAATATTATATATCAGGATAATGCCCTCTAAACAAGAATATTATAAGAAGTACTTGCACCCTGCTCTAAGAGAAATAGTTCAGACTCTACTCAACAAGTCCCTTTATCATAGTTTTAGAGGTAAAGACTTGAAAGTCCAGTCAATACTGGTGTGAATGTATTCATGACAGTTTCAGCTCTGAGATTAATCAAAAAGGCAGTTGAGTTTGGCTTGTCATTAACTCTATTTAGGAATTTATGCAAGTGGTTTACCTATGTGTCTCAGTCTATTCTCTCATTTAGCAATAACGTTTATAGTGAGCAATGCTACTCCTAGATATAGCTAGCTGAAAAGCGAGAGGTCTAGATGAGATGACTTAATTCTGAAATCATAGGTAGCCTTCTCTATATGTATTATTTGATTTTTATTTCTGGCCTCAGCCTCTGACAGGAAATAAACTTCAATCCCAATGGGATTAACACCACAGTGACACCAATTGAGCTGTGGTTTTCATATCTAAAATGCTGGATTATACAAATTATTTATAGTCCATCTCAAAATTAGTTAATATGAACCTATTATATCCTGCAAATTTTACCAACATACCAGAATTCAAGAAGATAGATTATAATTATCTATAAGTATTTATGATCTATCATTTGATCTTTAATGTTGCAGATTCTCCAATCTGAGCTCTATATTACCATTCTGAGCTAGAAACCTGGGAATGCCAAATTTCATTTCACTCCAATGATTTTCAGGGAGCCAGTGGATTAAGCAACCCTACATAGCACAGCAAACTCTAGCTTCTGAAATCTCTGTATTTACATTTTTTCTCTATATTTTTCTGGTACCCTAGGCCACAAAGCCAATCCAAGAGCAACAGAAAACTGTTATTGAAGCAATCTGTAATCCTCTGTCTCTCTCTCTGTCTTTCTCTCTGTCTCTGTCTCTGTCTCTGTCTCTGTCTCTCTCTCTCTGTCCTTCTGTAGTGTCCATGGAATGCCCTTTCTTTGTGGTTCACTGACTTTATATTTTAGGACTCGCTCTAGAGTTATTTCCTCCTGGGCTACTTCAGACCAAAAAGAGCTGAGTTTGATGGCCTCCTTTAAGTTCTAATCATTCCATGTTTACGATCCTAACTTCCCATGGTTTTGATAAACTTCCCTATCAGTATATCTAAGCCCTATTTCACAGAATTTTCAATTGCCTACAGTCTTCAATGCTTTGATATCTTAGCTCCAAAACTATGTAGTGATTCAAAACATGTTAGGTATTTTGTTAAGCAAAATACATATATTATGCTATGCTATTGAGTTTAGACATCATCATAGCAATGTTTGTATAGGCCTTTTAATTTTTTAAGTTATGATAATGCAAGAACAACTAATTATCCTATCCTTGACATGACACCCTGCCAGACTCTGCTTTTACCTGTTTCTTTTCTGGCCCAAGATCTATCCATGTGTGATGTTTGCTTTCTTATCATTTACAATTAAGTATCCAAATAAACTCTTGTTAGTTGTATTAGTTCTACCTATAAAGATGTCCATTGCCAATTAAAAAATGTAATTTTGGACATTGTTTTAACTTGAAATTGTTGAGAATTCTTAACTCATCATTTTTTTAATGAAAATTGGAGTTGCATCTCCCCTTTGTTTTTTTTTTTCTCTAATTGGTCTAATTTACTTATGAGGGAAATTATAAAATCTAATAGATTTGCAGAACAGGTGTGAACATGCATGCTTTGATGTGTCTATGAGTAGCATGTTCCTATTTCCTTTCCTTTAGATGCATCATTACACAACTTAAGCACTGGCTTTTCCATAAAACTTACAGAACCTTTTAGAAACTTCTCTGTGACTTACAGTCTCATACTGCACTGATGTAATTTGCCTATATTGGCAGGATTTAAATAAGAAGACGCTGGATTATGGGTTTAATTTTTTTTCTTACAATGTCTAAACTTTTAGAATATACCAAGTATTCAATTTATTGTAGAAAAATGATAACTGTAAATTTAGTGCTTGCTTTAGTGTACATAAATTATGAAAAGCTAATGATAATATTTATTCCATATCATTTATATAATAGTGATATAAATACATAACCTCTAATGACTATATAGGAATCATCTATCTCTCCATGTGATAAGTAGTTTATTTAATGATATTTTATTCCTATTATCTTAAATTTGAGTTTAAACTCATCAAGGAAATACGTTTATACGTTCTAGTTAGGTAATACTTTAAAATGTCGTAGAAATTTAGATGATGAAAAGAAAAGTTGTTGACATTTGCATCTGTATTTCCTTTGCAAAATTTAGGTTATATTTTCTAAGCAAAGCCCGGGAGTTTTCTTAAATATCAGAGTAGTTTAATCATATATCATTCAGTTTAAAGTTGGATTTTTCAAAATTAGGCTACATTGAATTCATAACAATTTAAAATATTGACCATTGAAAATTTTAAAACAAGATCATTCAAATAGAATATAATTACAAATGAAACTTGCCTCTCACAGTGTATCAATGACTGCACAGAAGGCTTCATTATTTGGTAGTTTCTAAATGACATATTTTGCTTTATTTTACACATTTAACTATAAATTGCTAAGCTAGGACATTCTAGTTATGATCATGGAGTTCTTAAATCTTACATAGATATAGTGTCAAAGCTCTGATTACAGTGTACAGTTATAAATCACTTAATAGGAATATATTATAAGAAATGCATCTTAGGAAATATCTACATTATCTATGCAAACACCATTCGGTGAACTTACATAAATTTACATAATGTGTGCTACAACACTTTTAGACTACATGACACCAACATAAAGAAAATAAAAATTATATAGTTATAAAACATTTTATACATGAAATGCATGAGGCAGCTACCAAATACACCAAAACATGCATAATATGTTTTAATGATTATAAATAGGAGTATAGTTCAAATTAATTAGAATGTATAGTGAATTCTTATACCAGTAACAGTTTTTAATGATTTATTAAGTATTATGTTGTCAAAAATTTGTTGATAAATTTTGTTATGTGACAATTTCATACATTTGTAGAATCCAGTTTGGTCTTTCTCTCTCTCTACCTTTTTTTGTCTATGTGTGGTGTATTTTATTGTTCTGGATGTACAGTACATTTGTTCATACAAGCATCACCACAACAATATATACAGAGCAGCAAAGCTTTCTGCTATGATGTTGTGGTGACTTTAGAGACAGGAAATGACAGGACCTTAAACTCTATTACAATATATGGGAGCTCAGCTGTATATACTGTATGACATTGTGTGAGACATTGTAACATGGCTCATGGCTGTACGCCATTTGTTCTCACACACCCCTACTTCTGTTATAGTGTGCTCCATAGCTCCATAGCAACAGATGTCTGGGAATACAGTAGGTTCTAGGAACTCGGATATTATGACTCAACATTTACCAACTTTTCTATAATTTTGCCTTGTGATGCAGATTCCCTTGGGAAGTTGAGCCATCTCACTTGTTCCTGACTTTCCAGACATTATTTGAAATATTTTGGTTCTAATTTATGAACATATTTAAATTATTTTATACATATCATTAGCTTTATAAAAATTTGAACTAGGAAAATACATTTAGAAAATCTGCAATTGAATAATGATTGAATTATTATAACTCAGGTAATTATTTCGTTATAGAAAGTTTTCAGGCTTTGATTTAAGCCAACATACTATTTAAAAGTTTGGGATCTGGAACAGGAAGCCCTGTAGTCACATTATAGTTGATCCATTTAAAACTTTGGTAACTTGGATAAGTTTTATCATTTTCTTGTGGCTGACTCCATCTTCTCTTAACTCAGGACCATAAATATAGATAGTGATTAAATGGCTTATTGCATATATGTGGATAATAGTTCAGTATCATGCATTCAGTAAGTAGTAGTAAGTGTAGGAGATTGTCTTTATGGTTGAATTGCATGATTATCAAGAAATCATTGTACTCAAATTTATCATTTAAAAGATAACTTAAATTATAATTATATCCACTTGAATTTTTAAATTTAATGTATCAAACATAGCAATATAGATTTGTAATCATTGTCATAATAATGCTGTGGAGTCCAGTTGAATCTCTAAATCAGCTGCTAGAAATTTATGAACCAAAAGTAGAAAAACATTATGTGTTCAATATTTATAATGATCTGAAAATAAATGTGTGCAGGCATTGTCAGTTTTCATATCAAACCAAGATATTTGAAACCACAATCATTGCAATACACACATGTTTAAATTATTGCTATATAAAATGATATTAAATGAGTATCTGATTTTAATTTACATTTAATATTACCTTTAATTTGATACAAGTTAAATGTATAAAATGCCTAAAAAAGAAAGAATAATATTTTTTTTTGTTGATACAACTCACTTTCATCATAAGACAAGGTACTATTTAGAAACTGCCATTCTGGTATGGAACATTCCCATTCAACTGATAATACAAAAATGAAATAAAATGTGAAGTTATACAAATCAAATATATCAGGTATAAGTTTGTTTTCTAATGAGAGACAGATAGAGGGTAGACACTCCACTCCAAAGGAGTGTGATGGAAGGGTTAGGGGGTAGAGGGTGGGAGGGCTGGACTGGAAAGGGTTGAAAGAGGACACTATGATGGAGATGTAACTTGAAGCAATAAATAAATAAATTAAAAAAAACACCATTTAAAAAAAAGAAGGGAAAGAGGGAAAGCAACTGAAGGAAATAGAGGGAGGGCAAATCATGATCAGGATGTATTATTCAAGAAAAATCTATTTTCTTTCTGTTTTTTGTGAGGTGTTATTTTAAAAACTTTTATTTTTTTTGTTTATTTATTGCTTCAAGTTATATCTCCATCACAGTGTCCTCATTCCACCCCTCCCAGTTACACCCTCTCATCCTCTCCTCCCTCCCCTACCTTTCCCACTCCTCCGATGTGGAGTGTCCTCACATATCAGTCCCTCTCAGTTCAACAGTCATAAGAGGGCTAAGAGCTTCCCTTTGCACTGGGGTCCAACATGATGGCACTCCTACAGCAAATTGTCTCCTTAATAGTTAACAAAGTCTATGTTTCTGATCTTTTTGGTGTATTGGTTGTAGTATAATTATCCTGTACTATATGGCTAAAATCCAATTATAAGGGAGTAGATGCCATGTGCATCATTCTGAGTCTGGGTTAGTTCACTCAGGATGAGCTTTTCTAGTTCCATCAATTTGGCTGTGAACTGCATGATTTCCTTGTTTCTGATAGCTGAGCAGTATTCCATTGTGTAAATGTACCACAGTTTTTTGTTTGTTTTGTTTTTATCCATTTGTCAGTTGAAGGGCATCTGGGTTGTTTCCAGTTTCTAGCTATTACAAATAAGGCTGCTATGAACATAGATGATGTTATGTCCTTGTGGTTTGGTGAGGAATCATTTGGGTGGATACCCAGAAGTAGTACGGCTGGGTCTTGAGGTAGGGCTATTCCAAGTTTCTAAGATATTGCCAGACTGATTTCCATAGTGATAGTACAAGTTTTCACTCCTACCAACAATGGAGGAATGTTCCCCTTTCCTCACAACCTCGCCAGCATGTGCTGTTATTTGAGTTTTTGATCTTAGCCATTCTGACAGGTTTGAGATGGAATCTCAGAGTCGTCTTGAGTTGCATTTATTTCTCTGATGATTAAGGATGTTGAGCATTTCTTCAGGTGTCTCTCAGCCATTAGGGATTCCTCCTTTGTGAATTCTTGGTTTAGCTCTGTTTCCCATTTCTTTCATTGGAGTATTTGGAATATTGGTGTTTAATTTCTTTATAAATTTTGGATATTATCCCTCTGTCAGAAGTGGGGTTGGTAAAGACCTTTTCCCATTCTTTAGGTTGCAATTTTGTTTGAATGACAGTATCCTTTGCCTTACAGAAGCTTGTCAGTTTCATGAGTGTCCATTTATTGATTGTTGGTTTTAGAGCCTGAGCTATTGGTGTTCTGTTCAGAAAGTTGTTTCCTGTGCCAATGAGTTCAAGGATTTTTCCCACTTTCTCTTCTATTAGATTTAGTGTGTCAGGCCTTATGTTAAGGTCTTGGATCCATTTGGAATAAGTTTTGTGCAAGGTGATAAGCATGGTTCTAATTTCATTCTTTTAATGTCAACATCCATCTAGACCAGCACCATTTATTGAAGATGCTCTCCTTTTTCCATTGTAGAGTTTTGCCATCTTTGTCAAAAATTAAGTGATGGTAGGTGTGTGAGTTCATTTCTGGGTCAATTCGATTCCATTGATACACTGGTCTGTTCCTATACCAGTACCATGCTGTTTTTATTACTATTGCTTTGTAGTATAGCTTGAAATCTGGGATGGTGATAACTCCAGATGTTTTTTTTTTTTTTTCTGTATAGGATTGATTTAGCTATCTGTTTTTTTTAAATTCCATATGAAGTTGAGAATTATTTAAAAACAATCTATTTTCAGTAAAAGAAAAATAAAACAAAGTATTTGTTTGGTGTGAAATAATTAATATGTGTAAAAATACCATTTATTTGTGTTGAAAACCCAACAAAATTGCAATGGCATCATTGTGTAAACTAGATTTTGAGAATCAGGTGTGTGTTGATGGTTTTATATTTCTTTAAATTTTACTCTTGAAATTGTAAGAAGTCTGATATTTTCAAGAGTGACAAGATCATTTTACATAAAAAACAAGAGGAATAAACGTGTGATAGGCACACTTCATTGCCTAGATACAATCACTTACTCCTCCTACCTCTGTATTTCTATTTAGTTCTTCATAGCTACTTAGTACATCATAACTACTCCCCTCTGTATATCTGATTTAGTTCTTTATATTCATACCTCTTATCCATTTGGGGAGAATGCCTACCCCAATCTATTAATATTTTGCATTTCTTCCCTCTTTATCTATTTGTTTTTATACATGTATATTTTAAGTTAGCAAACTTTATATTTCAGTGACATTATATTCCTATAATATAACTATATATTACTAAGTTAGTATATTCCTAAGTTAGTGAAGCATTTAAATTCTGTATACTTTTCCTTGACAATGACTTCCTTGTTCAAATTACTTTTCTATAATGGCAGTGGATTGTTTGATGTGTTCATATTGATTTCAAATTAAGCCTTATTGGATACAGCAATCCAATATTAATTATTAAATGTTATATAGTTTTCAACTACTGTTTTTTTTTTGGGGGGAGTAAATTTAATGTATGTGCTCTTCATTATATTATGGAAAAATATTTGTCTCTAATTTTCTGCGTTTTTGAATTCTTAAGTTCTTTTTTTGTTTTATTTAGGAAATCTATTTCTGTCATTATCCCCCCAAAATGAATACAATCTGCTGTATTTTATTTTAAAAATAGAGCCTTTTCTTTCACATTTAAAGGACTAATTTATCTGAGATTGATTTCTGTGAGGGTGTCAGCAGTCTAATTCCACTTTTTCCATATGGATAGCCAATAGTTTCAGCACCATTTACTGAAAAATTCAAAGGCTCCCAAAGTGCAACAGTGCAAGCTCAGCCATAAATCAAGTTTTTATCAATGTGCACATTTGACCAACTTTAAAAAAATCATTGTCTTCTAATATTTTCTGTTTTCTGTGCTTCAATATTGCACTGTGTTTATTTTAGCTTTTAACATCTGGTTTTGTTCAGAGGGGTCTTTTATTGAATCTTGGATATCTTTGCTTCTTTGGTAGTTACCATCAACTTTAGATTCATATTCATTGTAAGTTCTATCATATAAAGACACAATTTTCTGTAGTAACTGCCATTGTACTCTTTTGCTATAGGAAGAGTTGGAATTATTAAACTATTGAATAATATAAAGTTGGCTTTTGCGTCTATTATCATATTGTATGAGAATGGCTTCATAAATGTAATAGAATGTTGAAGTGATGATATTTTAATCCAAAAAGAAACTAATTGTTAAATAATTCAATTTTTGCTTGGCAATACACCACACTCCATTTTATGAGCATAATAAAATGCTAGATACTACCATCCTTTTCTTTGTTTCTGATGATTTCTCTTTTTATAGTTTTTTATTTGTTTTTCTTATAGTTATCTGTTCTTTGAGATTTTTGTGTGATATATTTTGCTCATATTGACCTTCTCCTCCAACATATGCCACCATCTCTTTTCTAATGATACATTTTTTTCTTTTTAATTTTTCAAACTGTCAAGAAAAGGTTGTATCAACTATATATTCTTGAATGTGTGACCTCAGCTGCAATTTGGTGAACCAACCAGAGGCTGTACTCTCAAATGAAATTGACCTTCTCTCCTCTCTCTCATCAATTATCTCTTATTAATAACTAGGGTAGTACTTTGTGTTTATGTTTCCTTCCATACTGAAGTTTTCTCTGGCTTGAGCTTGCAGAGGTCTTGTAAATGCTGTCACAATTTCTCTAAGTTAATATGTGCAGCTGCTCTACTGTGTACAAAAACAAACAAACAAGAAAACCCCAACCAACCAACCAAACAAACAAAAAAACAAACTGAAACCCTCACACTATTTCCTTGCTGTCCACACTACCCCTGGCTCCTATAGTTTTTCTGCTTTCTTTTCCAAAAATTTTTCTGAACAGTGGGAGGAGAGGTGTAATATAGGTGTCCTGTTTAGGGCTGAGCACTCTGATGCCACTTATTCTTATACACTATCCAGTTATGGGATTTTGAATTAATCAATATATCTTGCCTCTTCCTTTGAATGTTGTATAAAAGCTTTGTAATTTGATGAGATCCTATTTATTAATTGTTGTTCTTAATGACTAGGTTATTGGGATCTTGTTCAGAAAGTCATTTACTTTGCCTAGAAATTGAAGCATTTACTTTATTTTCCCTTTTTTTCTGGGTAATCTTTTAAAAATTTAATTTATTTATTTACCCATTTAACATCCCATTCACAGCCCCTCCCTCCTCTCCTCCCAATCCTACCCTCCCAGTCTCTGCCCCCACTCTCCCTTCCCCTTCCTCTCAGAGAGGAGACTACTCATCAACCCACCACAGTACTTCATGTCACATCAGACCTAACTGAAACCTCTTCCACTGAAGCCATTCAATGCAGCTCAGCTAGGGGAAAGATATCTGCCTGTAGGCAAGGTGTCAAGGATAGCCCCTGCTCCAATTGGTAGGGGGCCACATAAAGATGAAACTGTCCCTTAACTCTTTGTATATAGGGGTCCTGAGTTCAGTCCATGTGTGCTCTTTGGTTGATGGTTCAGGCTCTGTGTGCCCCCATGGAACTGGATTATATGCCTTTGTGTTCTTTCTGTGTTGTTCTTGTTCCCTTTCAGTGCCTCTGTTCTTCCCCAAACTCTTCCACTAGACTCCCAGGTCTCTGTCCGGTGTTTGGCTGTGGGTCTCAGCATCTGTTTCCATTCTTTGCTGCATGGAGCCTTTCAGAGGACAGTAATGCTATGCTCCTGTCTGCAAGCATATCAGAGCATCATTAATAGTGTCAGGGATTGGCTCTCTCCCTTAGATTGGGCTTCAAGATGGACCAGTTGTTGGCTGACCATTCCTTCAATCTCTGATCCATTCTAATGTGTGCACGTCTTGTAGGCACGGTAGATTTTTGGGTCAAGGATTTTATGGTTAGATCGATGTCCACCTCCATCCACAGGTCGTCTCTCTTGGCTTTTGGAGATGGTCATTTCAGTTGTCATATCACCCACGGCTAAGACTCTCAGCTAGAGTTACCCATATATCCTTACAGATCTCTAGTTTGTTCCAAAGATCCTTCCCCTATCAGTTTCCCTTCTTATGTCCAAGTAGATCAAAGACCTCAACTTAAAACCAGATAAACCAAATATAATAGAAGAGAAAGTGGGGAATAGTCTTCAACACATAGTTACGGGATTCAACTTCCTGAACTGAAAACCAATAGCTCAGGTGCTAAGATCAACAATTAATAAACGGGACCTCATGAAACTGAAAGGCTTTTGTAAGGCCAAAGACACTGTTAATAGAACGAAATGGCAACCCACAGATTGGTAAAGATCTTCACCAAGCTTATGACCAACGGGGCTAATATCCAAAGTATATAAAGAACTCAAGAAATTTAACACCAGCAAAACAAATAACCTAATTAAAAAATGTGGTGCAGAGCTAAACCAAGAATTCCCAACAGAAGAATCTATAATGATCAAGAAGTATTTAAAGAAATGTTCAATGCCTTTCTTATTAGGGAAATACAAATCAAAACGACTGTGAGATTCCATTTCACATGTATGAGAATGGCTAAGATCAAAAACTCATGACAGCACATACTGGTAAGGATGTGGAGCAAGGGAAACACTCCTCTATTGCTGATGCAAACTTGTACAACCAATTTGGAAATCAATCTGGCGGTCTCTCAGAAAATTGGGAATAATTCTGCCTCAAGTTCCAGCTATACCACATCTGGGCATATACCCTAAACATGCTTCATCCTACCACAAGGACATTTGTTCAACTATGTTCATAGTAGCTTTTTTAGTAATAGCCAGAAACTGGAATCAACATTGATGTCCCTCAACTGAAGAATGGATATAAAAAATTTGGTACATTTACACAATGGAATACTACTCAGCTATTAAAAACAAGGAAATCATGAAATTTTCAGGCAAATGAATGGGACTAGAAATGACCATGCTGAGTGAGGTAATACAGGCCCAGAAAACCACAGATGGTATGGACTCACTTATAGGTGGATATTAGTCATACAGTACAGGATAACCATCATGCAATCCACAGACCCAAAGAAACTAAGTAACAAGGAGGGCCCAAGGCAAGACGTTTGAATTTCACTCAGAAAGGAAAAATATAGACATCACAAATAGATGAGGGGAGGAAACTGGGCAGGAGAAGGGTCATGAAGGGGAACAAGGGAGGGAATCAGGTGGGGACTGGGAGAGAGAAAGGATATTTTATTGTCTGATCTATTACATTTAAAGTATCAAGTCTTATTCTGAGGTTCTTGATATTCTGACTTGAGTATTGTCCAAGGTGAGAAATAACAATCAAATTTCATTCTTTTACATGTATTTCTGCAAATTAACCGACTCCATTTATTGAGGATACTCTTTTCTCCAATGTATATTTGTTTATTGTCAAAAAACAGTTGGTTCTAAGAGTGTAGGTTTTTAAATGTGTTCTCAATTTTTGATCAATTTGTCTGTTTTTATGACAGTAGTAAATGTATTGTTGTCATTATAGCTCTGCATTACCTGGAAGGTGATATCTCTTGCAGTTCTTGGTGCTGTTGCTCATGTTTGTTTTGACTATCTAGGGTCTTTTATACTTCCATATGAGATATGAACCAGAATTTTCATTTCTATGAACAATTGTCTTGGAATTTACATAGGGTTTAAATTAAATCAGTAGATTTATTTTCATAGGATGGCCATTTTAAAAATATTAATCTTCCCAATCTAAGCATGAGAAACCTTTTCATCTTCTGGTGTCTTCAATATCTCTTTTAAGTATCTCAAAGTTATATAGCAAAAAGGAGAAATAAGTTTTCTGATTCAGTCTGTTAGCATGTTTCTCTTTTTTGGAGAGTTGAAACCGTAAATATTAAAATTCATTATTGAATAATGTATATTAATTCCTGACATATTGTTGCTTTTGTAGTATTTTGTTTTGGTTCAGTGCTCTGGGATTATTTGTTTTTGTGCTTTCTTCATGTGTTTACTTTTCTCTTCAGACCTAAACATTTGTCTCAGTATCTCCTGTAGTCTTATGTCTGTTTTGTTGAATGTGTATTTGAACTCCCATTACCTCTTTTTTCAGTGTGTCAGGTGATTGACCAATTTTTTTGTCTTTGGGTTTAGTCTTTTAACCATTCCATGATCATATCTGAAAACGGTATCAGAAGTTACTCCAGATCAACTAGAGCTAAGTGAGCTTCAACTCTGAAGCCAAGGAGTAGACTTTTTACTGAGTTAAATCATTTTCATAGGCAGTCTTCAGAAGTCTGTGGATGGTTCTCTCAACATTTTCTCAGGCAAAGGATACTGATGGAGTTGGCAGACCCAGTCTAGTATCTCTATATTATAGAAGGCTGGCAGTCAGAAAGCAGGTTAAGGACATGATGTGTCACAGAGATGGTGCAGTTAATGGCCACAGTTAGATGTCTGTCTAGTGAGAGTGTCAAGTGTGCCTATTGGGGATGGCTGCAGTTTCTTTCCATCTTTATTTCTTATTTTTTATTTAGTTTTGCTTTAATATTTAGTTATGATAGAACTATTGACTTAGTGAAAAGAGAGTTGTTTTGCTTTTGTCTATATATTCTGATATAAATAGATTATACTTGTCTAATGATAATACAGTATGAGTAAATTGAAATTGTTTCTATTTAATTGGTCTTTAAAAATATTGATATATTCACTTTATTTAAACATTTATATTTTTTATCTGTTTAGGGAATGATTAATTATTTTAATCTCATAATTTTTGTGTTTTGGTTTAGTTTCAAAGTTAGTTTGGACCTCTGAAATTAGTTGTAGATTTCTTTTCCTTTTCTGAACTGGTCTGTAAGTTTTGAATTGCTTCTTGGGACTTTTAATAGAAAGTCTGTATAAAAGAATTTTAGCTTGAATTTTAACTGTTAATGTTTGACTAATAAGTCACTTTGAAAACAATAGTACTATCAAATACAAATTGATCAGTCTTAATACATACATACAAATAAAAAGAAGTTTCTTAACTTAAAATTTTTGATATTGAGACATATCAGCTCTTGACAATACCCCCCCCCCATTTTATTCCAAGTAGAGGATGAGCATCGAAGAATCTCTATTTGAAGATGGTTATATTAGTGACAAGTTTGTCACTGGGCAAGAAAAATCCCTTACTTTAATGGTAGACAGAATGCTGTCTGAAAAGGACAAAACTTGGAAGCAGGTAAGTCAACAGCCTAGCTCTGCCAAGACAGGATAGGCAAGTCCTTCATAATCCCTGCTTTATAATTAATGTCTGTCAGAGATACTAGGCTAAGAGACTGAAGATAGATGCTCTAATGTATGGAGAGAAATTGGGGACTGTCCAGGAAGCCAGTTATCCATCATTTCTTAGCTTTGGAAGCTGCTGGCTCTGCCCTTCCTATATAATCAGATATATTTATCCTTCTCAGTTCTCTGATGTGGTTCAAGACTAGATGGCTATAGCCTCACAGTTAAATTTTAAGTTATTTAGGAATTAAATGGATGTTCTAGGTCCAAAAGAAGAAGTTTTTAAGTTGGTAATTGCAAGTTAGGATGGAAATTGAGTTAGGTATAGAACTTTAAACTCATGGAGATGCATAGATAATAGAATGTTAATATCAATTGCCATATATGTATGGAATGGACATTGGAAGGTATGTTATACTTTATAATTTTCATAATTGTGGCCTAATTATTAAAAAAAGAATTAAGAGTTCTGGGAGAAGGGGGAGAGGATGGGAAGGTGGGGCCTGGAGGGGTGGCAGGAGGGGACTGTAACTTGAAGTAATAAATAAACATTATAAAAAAGTAATAGTACTATCCATATAAAGTGGTCAGTCCTAACACATGCATACAAATAAAATTAAACAGAATGAAGAATGAACGGGTTGTATTTATGTATTATGTACACACACACACACACACACACACACACACACATACAAGGGAGATAGAGACAGAGAAAGAGATAGAGAGAAAAAGAAAGAGAGAGACCTAAGTATGTAACAACATTTATTGAAATAAAGGACCATAAATTTGAAGAGAGCAAAGAGAACTACATGGGAGGATTTGGAGTTAGGAAAGGGAAGATATAAACAATTCAATTGTATTATAATCTTAAAAATAAGAGAAATAATTTAATAATAATAGTAAGATATGGAAATAAATGTCAATTTTAAATTTTATCAACCATAATTATAACTACTGTTATAAAAATTGGTTTACTAAAATATTTTTTAAAACAGTTTTTATGTAGAAGCAAGAGAGCTACAATGTTGCCTAACTTCATTATAGGACAGTTTTAGCAGAAATATATTGTTTTCTAATCAACATCCATAAATCTCAGTGTGTACCAGTGCTGAGGAAAGGATGAAAAATGAGATGATATCACAGCATATTTCACAGAAGCACTTCTAATTTGTTATGGTTCTGCTGGGAAATTTCTGTGTACTCATAGAACACTAACTGTAAGGGAGTTTGACAGACTCTGAGATAATCCAGAGGAGGGAGTGTTCGGCAAAACTCATTAAAGATGAGCCAAATTGGAAAGGCCTATCAGTGCTAAGATAAGCTACAGATTTGGTTAAGAAAAAGAAAACAGTGCTAGAATTAGAGTCATACTTCCCATGTTTTATGCGTTGAAGGATGACATAACTACCACAATGTTCTAATAATTCTGTTATTTTACTCTACATTACAAAAACTTCTGCTATAATTTGTATTTTAAATCTTCCCCAGATGTCCATAGGTTAGGGTCTTGGTTTTTATTACAGCATTTACTGGACATGGAAGCTTTAACATGTATGGCCTGAATATAGGACATTGGTTCACTCAAATTTGGGTATTTGAAGAAGACTGTTGGATCGGGTGAGTTTCTGGTTCTCCCAGTTCTCTGGCTTGAGATAAGTGGTTGTATTTCGCATGTTTTATTTGGTGCTCATAGATCAACAGTCAGCAAAAAATCATTTCAACTGACAATGGAAAAGTGTCCAAAAACTGTGAGCACAAATATTTCTGTCATAATGATACAATTAAATATTATACAATATTGTGCAATGTATTTTATTTCATATTTTGTCTTGGGATATGACACAAAGTTGAAATGATAGAACTGACAAATTTCAGGAATAGTCTGTCCTTTTATAAAATGACCTTTTCTGCTATATTTCATTCAATAAATGAGAGTATGTCTATGCCAGACAACATATAGTCAATTATCATGAAATTTGATTTAAATAATGCTGTGTAAGATTCTCACTGTTGTTACAAAAACAACTTAACAAAGGTAATATTTATTTTTTCTCCTAATTTCTGAGATTTCATCTATTGTGGAGTAGTGAACATGGGGAAGTAGGGACGCTTCCATGAAGGCAGTAAAGAAGTAGACCAGAGAACATGCTGGCTCTGCTTTTTTCTCATGGCTTTTCTTGGCAAATGTTTTAAATTCCTGGCATCTAACTCTCCTCTCAACTTGGCCAATCTGAGATTCAAGATTAAATATCAGACCTTTGTAAACTAAAACTGCATTTTCGAATTCAAATTGTTGCTATTGATCTTCCAGGAATGGAGCAACATTGGGTAACATTGCCAAGGTATCAATTAGATTTTTAAATTTCATAACAAATGTGTAAAAATAAAATCTTATTCTTGTACATGAAAAAAAGGAATACAAACAAATATGGTTGAATGTTTCTAATCTCCTACAGTAGCTGAAGGAATTCTCCATTCTCATCAGTAGCAGATGGGGGTTTCAGGTGCTGTGCATGCTCAGCAATCCTTAGTTTTCCACTTTAGGAGACATTGATATAAAGTAAATTGAGAGACAGTATTTGATGTCTGCCTATCTTATGACCCAGAGTTCTGTTGGCTTTTTTTTTCTTCTTGCTCTAGGTTGTACTATTCCCAGGTAGCCTGCACTTTTTGTATGCCAGACTAAATTTAGATTCTTGTTTCCTGTTTTGGACCTTATTTATAGCAGGAATCAGTTTTTCCTCTCCATTGTATATAATAACTTGATTTTCAGGTTTCAACTCCATGCAAATATGTCACCAGTGTCTTACTGCCCATCCTAGTGAATGTGAAATGCTTTCTCTCTTTGGAGAAATCATTAATAGAAAGTGAATCCATCATTTGCTTCTTTTTTGAAACATTGTGTTTCTTGTCAAAAAGGGCATCCTACTTTCTATTTCATGTCTTTTTTTTTTCTGTTGTTTCTCTGCTTTCAGTTTATTCTTCCTTCTATGACATGAAGCATTTAATTTCACTTGTAAACTTGACCATATTTTGGGTAGCTATTGTTTTGGTTCTAATGAGAATGACCACTGTAATCTCATAGCTACATGCTTAGTTTCCAGTTGGTGAACTGTTTCGGTAGATTTGGGAGGTGTAGCCTTGTTGGAAGAGGTGGTGGATGTGTCATTGTGAGGAACAGAAGGACTTTGAGGTTTCAAAAGCCCACACCTCATCCACTCCCCTCTTACTCCAGCTTATGGATAAGATGTGAACTCAGGTACTTTTCTTGAAATGTATTGAAAGCTTTAAGGAGGACTCTATGAGCCATCCTAGTAGAAGCATGGAAGACAGCGGTGCTGAAGGCAATATGGATTATATAGGCCCAGCCCAAGTGGTTTCAGAAGTGAAAGATATTATCAGCTGGCCTAGAGAGCATTCTTGTGATATTTTTGGTAATGAATATTGCTGGTTTCTGCCCTTTTCCAAAGAATCCTCCTGGGCTTAAATTGAAGAGTTTTGGATTAATATCCATGGCAGGGAAGATTTTAAGACAGCCTAGTATTAACTGTGTCACATGCTTACTAGTGATTACTCTTACATAGATCTGCAATGAAAATGAGTGAGTGGGACAAAGAGAAAATGTACAGCTTGAGGAGAAAAAGAACACTGGGAAATGTAATGTTGGGGCTAAGTCATGTGCTCAAAGAGGTGAGAAATTTAAAGAAAGGCCTGATATGGAATGCAATAAAGGTGGTGCTAACCCAAGGGCAAAACAACACCCAGGTAATCGTGAAAACCTCTGAAGGCAAAAGGCCTTAGGGATTTCCTAGACCTAAACAACAGAAGAAACTTTATAAAATTAAAATTTAAAGAGTAATGGATTTTCTACACCCAGCAAGCTCAGTAACTTGGCCTCTTTGGTCACTTAGTTCTAGATTCAGAGTTTTGAAGGGCATAGGATATAGCTTGTGGTTTTGATTTTTATGGGAGTGCTGTGTATATGTATGTGCGTGTATTTGTGTGTGTGTGTGTGTGTGTGTGTGTGTGTGTGTGTGCGTGTACGTGTGTGTATGTGTGTATGTATAGGTGTGTATGTAGAGTCTGCATCTATATGCACTTTTTATTATTCTTTGACTCCTCTTGTGTGGTGATTTTATCATATTATACTTTGAGTTTGATTTATATTATTATATTTTATTATTATTCTTAGATGCCTGTTTTCTATGAAGAGATCAAAAAGATATAGATCTGGATGTGGGGAGAGGGGAGGAACTAGGAATAATATGGGGAAGATAAACTCTAATAAGAATATATTGTATGAAAATATTTTAATCAAAGAAAATAATTTAAAAAATAAGGATATAAGAATGTGGTTATGGAATCTTTTTCTGCAGTTAAAGACAGCCATTGAAACCAGGCATATGGCAGGAGAGTCCTGCATGGAGGTTTGAAAAATTCATTGCATGAAGGTGTGAAAGTGAAGCCAGGATTGCACTGGATACCCCAACATGTAGGAGATACCAAAGCCATGGGATTCCCACCAAGAAAAGCTGTAAACTGAATGTGGAACTAGTCAAAAAGAGAGAAGTGTATTGCAGTAAGTGAAGCTGGAAGGAGTAGGAGACCTGGAGAATGCTTTGGTATCAGACATGGAGATGCAGAATTCAGAGTTTACCCTGATTGGTTTCAGTCTTGTTTTGTTCTATTATTTCAATGACTATATACTCAATCTTAGCATAATGTCCAGAGAATATATATGTAATAAGAAGAGAAAAGTAAAGAAAAGAAAGTATTTACTGGCCACATGTATGGATTCTTTTCAGAAATAACCAATCAGGTCCCTACTCCTTGTATTGATTGGTAGTTGTTTAGTATTTTGTTGTTGTTGTGGTTTTTTTTTTTGTTGCAGTTCTTAATTTCTTACAGAAATTAATATTCTGCCTCAAGTATGTCTGGAAAATGTGGCCAGTTTGTCAATTCTTGAATTTGTTTTCCAATCTATTGTAATACTGTTCTGAATGTTTTAGGATAGAATACATTTTAAGGCTATTTTACAGAATGTTATAAAGGCACAGGTCATACATGTAGCTGTTATTCAATATTTTAAAATACTTTATAATTAAAATGATTGATAAAGTAGGTTATCTCTTCTCATAATGCATAGTATCTTTAGTCAGAAAAATAGGTAATATAAATACATCTGAATGGGAAGGGAAAATTCTTGTTCTAAATATTTGAATGTTACTTTTGTTACTTAATCCAAAAAAAGTGGAAGGACATGTATGGGATGAAGTCACTTGAATATAAATAGTCCATTCAGTTTGGTAAACTCTTGATGACTAATGAATTTAAACATGTTTTGATGCTACAGTCCTTATAAAATTCCAAACAAGTGTCAGCCTTGCAATGGAGGGGAAGTGTTTGGGAAATTATAGGGATGTCCTAATGATTTTAATCTAAGTACATCATATGGGCTTAACACTGATTTTTGGTTAACTATATACTTCTAGTTTTCCATTTTGTGTAAAACTGAACTATTTTTATTTTACCTACTTTGTATCTTGTTAATAGTGTGGTGGTCTGATTAGCTTAGCATTTTTTCATTGCTTTAAATTTCTATTTTAATTATTTATACTTCAAAAATGTTGATACTTGCAAGATACTAAGTGTAAATGGTGTTTTTCTTCAGCATGCATTATATATAATTTCAAGCGCTTTACTTTTAATCCACATCAGAAGATGGAATCTTCTGCAACAAATGGTGTTTTTCTACACCATTTTTCTACAACAAATGGTGTTTCTCTACACCATTTTATACACCATTTTCCTACAACAAATGGTGTTTTTCTACAAATCTACAATCTTCTACAAACAAATGGTGTTTTTCTTCAGCATATATTACAGATAATTTCAAGTTCTTTACTTTTAATCCACATCAGAAGATGGAATCTTCTACAACTATCTGCTACCAATTTGAAATTGAAAAGAATAGCCCTGTGCTCATCCATCTTCCTGTCCAGCAGTTCAATGTAATACTGTTTCCATTTGTCTCATGAATCATCCCATGCATTCATTTCTAAATTACAATGTGAGTCCCTCATACTAAATCATTTTGATAATATTCTTCCCTTTGGATATTAAAGAATATAACCCTTGACTTAGTTTGAAGCAAATAATCCATTTAATGAGAAGATGAATTCAGCCATGGAGTTTCTTTAACCCCCCCCCCACTTGGGAACAAGTGTGTTAATTAGAAATGAGTCAATGGTAGCTAGAACACTTGATAGCCAATTTAATTAAATTTCCTTGAAATAACAGAGATTGGGATCTGACTCTGTGTCCTCCCAACTGCGTATTAAGAACAGTTTTGTATTATTACTGAGAATTTAAGATACCTCAAGTGGTAGCTTAACTTGATTAGATATTAGATATATTTTTTCAGGCTTGTTTTTCATTGAAGCATGAAAAATAGCATCTTTTCACAATGTCTCATATATTTGAAAATGTTTCTGACTAATTAAAATATTCTGGTAAAACCAGACAAATTTAACAACAAAAAAATGGATTAGTAAAATGAGTACTCTTTTTCTACTACCTAAAAATCTAATCTTCAAACATTTTAAAAGATTCAAGTGACCAATTGAAGGGATATTTATGCGTGGATCAAATATATTAATATACTAATGTTCTTTTTTAATCCAAACATGTAATGTGACTTGTATGAGGATTGTATTTGAGAAATTAAAGTTTAGGTTCATCTGTCAAAACTTTTAAGTATTTAACTGCTATTGATATGAGTAGCATTTGGATTTATTTTCAAAATTTGTAAGTCTTTTATTTTGCTTTAAATTTAGGAGAAGAAACTGTTAGATAATTTAATTTTTAATTTATTTATTTTCATAATTCCTTGTTCCCCTTCAGACTCATTTACTTACTTTTCTAATAAAGTTGGTTGTTATTGTTATATTTATTGAAATATGCTGTTTTTATATTTAGGACTCTTTTTCTACAAGAAATATCCTTATTCTAATCAGGAGGAAGCCATGGGAAGCTTAAAATGTCAGTGCCCTATGCATATTCCAGTAGATTTTATTAAAAACAAATGATAAAAAAGAACATAAAAAAGAGATAACTTGTTAAAATGTATGATGAACCTAAACAGAATAAATTTGTTTGTCATTCCAATTTCTGTTTGTGTATAATCTCAAAGGAAATGGATTTACTTATTTTAAATAACATTCAATTTAGATTTAATATTTAATATTATTGTATTAACCTACTTGTACATGTAGGAGCCACAGTGGTGGTGAAAATTTTCATGAAATGAAGCAAATATGATATATCTCCTTTGAAAGCTCACTTTGAGTTTTAAAATCAAGGATCTTCAGTCATTGTTATCCCTTTCATACTCAAAATTTTGGCTTATACCTGTGTAAGGAATGGTTGAATGAGTTTTTTTTTTTCCAGGATTTTAAAGGCTGGAAGTGAGAATGAAAATTAATGAGATATTTTAATGAAATTCTGCAGTTGGCCATTAGGGTCCTAATACCTTGGTGTGTGACTTTCTCAGTGGCTAAGTATCTTATGTTGTTACCCTTGTGATTTCTTGTTCTCTTTTTCTGTATCATAGCAAATGCCTGAAGCATGAAGTATGATATGGGTAAGTTAAAAGTAGGAATAAAGTTTTGAAATTGAAGTGATATTATTTCCCTCTCTTTTAAATATTTGTTTATTAATTCAAGTTATATCTAGATCACAGCTTTCTCCCTCTACCCCCTCGTTCCCACGCTCCCACCCTCTATTCCCTCTCCTATCTATTCTTTTCCTCCAATGTATGGGGTCTCCACATATAAGCCCCCTTCAGTTCATCAGTCACATGAGGGCTAAGAGTGTCTTGCTCTGGGGCCTGACATGACAGCTCAGTTAAGGTGAAGTGTCCCATTAAAAGGTAACACTGCCCATAACTGAGACTGCCCCTCCCCCATTTGCTAATCTTATGATGACAAAGTTGCCTATCATCTGTATTTGTGTAGAGGAGACTAGGTCTACTCTAAGCTTTTGTCTTCTTCTTCTTCTTCTCTTCTTCTTCTTCTTCTTCTTCTTCTTCTTCTTCTTCTTCTTCTTC
>CAJQZJ010004752.1:9406196-9442580 GCA_907164525.1 Lophiomys imhausi
TCTTCTTCTTCTTCTTCTTCTTCTTCTTCTTCTTCTTCTTCTTCTTCTTCTTTTTTTTTTAGCTTTTCAGTCTCTATAAGTCTCTAGGGGCCTAGATTGGTTGGCTCTGTTGATCTTCATATGTTGATCTTGATCCCTCTGTGTCTCTCTTTTCTTTCTCCCTGTCATATATAGGGCTCCCAAAGCTCCACTTAATGTCTGACTGTGTCTTTCAGCATCTGTTTTAATGTGATGCTGGGTGGAATTTCATATAGGATAGTTATGCTAGGTTCCTGCTCCTTTGGGTCTATGGGTTGTAGGATTGTTATCCTATGCTGTATGTGTAGAATCCAGTTATAAGTGACTACATACAATCAATATGTATCTTTCTGGGACTGGGTTAGTTCACTCAGGAGTAGCTTTTCTAGTTCCATCCATTTGGTTACAAGTTGCATGATTTCCTTATTTTTGATAGCTGAGTAGTGTGAGGATTAATATCCTAAATTTACAAAGAACTCAAGAAGTTAAACAACAAGAAACCAAATAATCCAATCAAAAATGGGGTTCAGATTTAAACTAGGAATTCACAAAATACTCTCTAAAGGCTGAGAGACACTTGAAGAAATGCTCAGGGATAAGATTTTATAGTAGAGGGGTAACCCTCCTGACATACCAACCTAAAAAGGGAACATACTTACCTATTCCTCAGTCAAAAGCAATGTTATTGTGAGAAAAACAATATTCTCCTGCATTACCTTCTCTCAATGAAGAACTTTTGTTCACCAAAGACATAGATTAAACAAAATATGAAAGTATAAGTACAGTTAATATTTGAGGGGAAAAGTCTGTCACCACAAAATGAAGCCATCAGAGAAGATATTACTCCTATCTAACTGTGTGTTAGAACCTTATCTAACTGTGTGTTAGAACCTGTCAACCAATTTCCTCACATCCTTCAGTTTCCTCTGCTCTCTACAGCCTCTGGTAGCCTGCACTCTAATCTTAATGTTTAAGTGCAACATTATCATATTCTGCATATGAGCAATGCAAAATGACACTTGTCTTTCTGTGACTGATTTCAAGTACTGAATGAGTTTTACTTCTATCAATATTGCCACATATGATATTATTTCATTCTTTTTATGGTTGACTATGAGTTACTTGTTTATATACAGCATATTTTAAAAATCTATTTAATTCAATTATTTACCACTTAGATTGTTTCCATTGGTTATTATGGATGCTGATTTAATGAACATGGTTTTGCACATATTTAACATACTAATTTATTTCATTTGGATGTATAAGCATGAAATGATTGATGAATCACACGGTAGCTTTCTTTGTAGTTTTTGAGAAACTTCTATACTAATTCATTCATATAATGTCTCTGATAGCTAGCATCCCCAAATACATTCTATAGGCTTTCTTTTTCACTCTCTCCTTAGTACACTTTGTTTTTTGTTTGTTTGTTTGTTTATCTGTTGTTCCTTGGAGTTAGGTGCTATTAGTGATAATTTTGTTTAGGGCCCCAAATGATTATGATGTTGAACATTTTTTATGTATCTCTTGGGAATATATATGGTTTCATTTTCTAAAATATTAATGTAGGTCCATTGGGCATTTTTGACAAGATTTTTTAAATTTATTTTTTATTTCTTCAAGTAACATCTCAATTGCTATCCCCTACCTACTCCCCCCTCCAGTCCCACTCTCCCACCCTTTTCCGCCTCAACCCACCCATCCCCTTCCCTTTTTTTTAGGTTTAAGGTGTATCTTTTTCCCCCCAACAGCTCCCCCTTTCAGTCCAACAAATGGCTCTTTCTATTATAACAAAAAATACAATACAAAACAACAGAAAAAATTAGGCCACAATTATGAGAGTTATATGACTTAGCATACAATCCAAATGTCCAGTCTATACATATTTGGCACCTGACTTTAACATTCTACTATCTACCCATCTCCATGAGTTTAAAGTTCTATATCCAACTCAGCTTTCATCCTAACTTTCATCACAATTTTAAAAACATCTTCTTAGATTCAGCACACCTTCTTGATTCCTAAACAACTCAAAATTTAACTATGAGACTCTAGCTATCTATTCTTCAACCACCTCAGAGTCCTAAGAGGGATAAATATATCTGATTATATAGGAAGTACATACATGGCCCACAGCTTCCAAAACTAAGAAATGACATACCAGTGGCTGCCTGGACAGTTCCCATTTTCTCTCCATATATTACAGCATCAATCTTCAGCTGTTTGGCCCCCTTTCTTCGACAGACATTGATTGTAAAGCAGGAATTATGAAGGACTTGCCTACCCTGTCTTGGCAGAGCTAGGCTGTCGACTTACCTGCTTCCAAGTATTGTCCTTTTTGGACAGCATTCTGTCTACAGTTGAAGCAAGGGCTTTTTCTTGCCAAGAGATAGGCTTGCGACTAATTCAATCATCTCCCACTGGAGATTCTTCAATGCTCATCTTCTGTTTGGAGTAGAATAGGGGGTGCTGTCAGGAGCTGATATGTCTTGATATCAAAAAATCTAAAGTTAAGAAAATATCTTTGAATGCCATATTCTGTAGATCTCTTGAGGTTTTTGAAGACGCCCTATCTATCTCTTATATTAGGATAAGCAAATGTTTCTTGTCTCTTAGCAACTTGATTTCTGATTAGCTTAGAAAATAACTATAATAGACTGTCATAGTACCTAACAAAATGACAAGCTTGCATGACTATTAGTTTGCATTTCTTAATTATCCTAAACAGTTTATGACTATTGGTAGAAAAAGGCCGAAACTTCACATTTCATTTTTTTAACCCCCAACCCTTCCATCCCACTCCTTTGGAGTAGAGTGTCCCTACATAACAGTCCCTCATCCCAGTTCAGAGGTCATATGAGGGCCAAGAGCCTCCTCATACACTGGGGGCCTACAAAGCAGTACCACCAGTGAAAAGTATCTCATTGCCAGGGAGAGAGAACTAAAAAACAAACAAACAAACAAATAAAAAATAAAAAAATAATAAATAAAAGTCTATGTCCATGTTCCCTTTGGTGTGTTGGTTGTAGTATCAATATCCTGTACTATATAGCTAAAATCCTACCATAAGTGAATAGATGCCATGTGCATCTTTCTGAGTCTTGGTTAGGTCACTCAGGATGAGATTCTCTAGTTCCATCTATTTGGCTGCAAATTGCATAATTTCATTGTTCCTTGTAGCTGAGTAATATTCCATTGTGTAGATGTACCACAGTATTTTAATCCATTCTTCATTAAAAGAAAGTCTTCTGTCTTTTGAGCCAAACTGTTAAGTAATAAGCTTCCTCTGGGAAAAGAGGGGAAACTCTTTTTGCAGTTGTACATTTCCTTCAACCAGCACAGAAGTACAGTCACTGTATACATTGAGGTGAACTTATTTTTGTGTAAGTTTTCTTAACCAATGATTTCTGCAAACTTCTTTTTCACAACTCTATTGCCAGCATGTGGACAAATGCTCAATACATTGTTGATTTGTAGTAAATTTCTAATAATACATGCTTGAATGTATTTTTGCCTTTCCTATTTGTATTATGATTTTTTTAAAATTGTTCTCTTTCTGTGAGATGCTTTACTAACCAAGTGCTTATTCACAGAGAGATTTTTTGTTCACTGGACAGTGTCTAAACCATACCCATTTCTTTCAATTATACAGTAGCTGAATTAGTAAATTGGTTGACAAATGCACAGAAGACAGATTGATGATTCTTATGGCCAAATGTTTATGCTATTCTAGTTAAAGTCAATATAAAACAAGCAAAGTCAATATTTCTGCTAAGCTACTAATGTCATGCAACAAACTTCTTACTCACTGAAATAAAAGTAATTTATTTTATTATGAAAATCTTATTTTTATACTAACTTATTTTTGGTATAACCTATTATTATACTATAATCTAGATGAAGGAAATAATATATTTTTAACTGAGATTTAATGATTATGTCATGTTTCATATTGTATAAGACTGGTGAATTGACATAAGTTGCATGTACATTTGTTAATTTTATGTATTGTTATTCAAAAGTTATAACAGCAATGTCAAGACTACATTTCCAATAAAAACATAACATGTTCCATAAATATAAAAAATAGTGTCTTAGAAAATTTCTAGTTTTTTATTACTATTGTATTAGCTCTTTGTATGTAAGAATTAAACTTTATTTAAATTCAAAGGCATCTATGTACCTCTAAGGAGTTAGTTACTGGGTTATTATCTGATAGTTTGAGAAGATAGTCAGTGGTTAGGAATTTAGGATTTGTATAGACTATTGGTAGTTTCACCATGGTAAATTAAGCTTTATATGCCTGAGTTAATATGATGTTATCCTGATAGACATTGAATTTTATTATAATCCCAACAAGCACTGCTTTGGGTTATTGTTCAGGGTATGACAGATGGAAATTGCAAAAGAGTAATAGCTACTTAATACTAATAGAATGATTGAAGAATAAAGGATCTAGGGATAAGTAGAGAGGTGACTTATGCCATTCTTTCTTTATTTTCATTCCTTGACTCCTCCATGATTACTTGAATAGGCAATGCACATTATCACAGTAAAGGAAATATATATGACTATTTGAATAAATCTAAAAGAAACAATTGACAAATCATCACAAAATGAGATAAAATCTGTCAATTGTTCTTAAAGATTTAAACATGATCTCACTATTGGCAACCACGTCCAAAACAAAGAACCCCACATAGGGTAATTACAGAGTGCTTTCTACTAAAGGCACTCACTGGTTGGGATTTTCAACTGAAAATTAAATGGCCAGTACAATGTAGGAAGTTATTTTTAAAAAATCACAATGATTGTTAGGGAAAGATGAATTAGACTTTATTGAAGGCATTAATATGTGCAAGCATGTTTTCAAAATCCACAAGTAGAAAACAGGACTAGTAAATGAAATGGTGTGCAATGTTGCATAATAAGGCATCAATATGCATAGGTCAGTTTTGTTTTCACTAATTAAATGAAAGATAATATCTATTAACATACTTAAAATGGCAACCAAAATATAAAATGGAATTAACTGTATATCTAGTGAAACATTAATGATGATAGTGATTTAGTGGGGAAAAAAAGTTAAGCTGGAATCTATGTAAATACTATATTTGTGAACTTCAAAACAATATAATTTACTTCTCAAAAAATTTCAAGTGGATTTCTAGATTTGGTAAAGTCATGGGGGGCAGTTTTGAGGAGGTTGTCAAGATTATTCTGAATTTCACATGAAAATGCTAGAATCTCATACTATCAAAACAATCTTAAGAGAATTATATAAAAAGATTGCACTACCAATTCTAAGATTCTCTTAAAAATTCAATAATCAATAAAGTGGACTATCAGTGAAAGGCTAGAGAAGACATAAGAGGAATAAACAGGATAATGAGTTTGAATGTGGATTCAGATATATAGATGCTAGAGTAAATTAAGATGTTGCTTTGAAGACAACTCAATAGCGAACTAAATGCTCAGAAAATTTATGCATTATATATGTTATATATTGACGATCCAGTTATATTCCAATTTTTTCTGAGTAGAATCTTTAGTTCACTACTCACGTGCAAAATTATCACAATTTATATTATCACGTAATGATCATAATAGATAATTATTAAAATGGATAACTGAGCCATTTCCATTTCAAATTCCTTCCTGTCTCCCTGTATTTTCTTAGATCGTGAACAATACTTTACTTTTGACAGAGTAGTGGTCAGCCAGCACTCTCTATCTTATTCAATTATTTAAATAGATCACTTGAGATTGGACAGCTTCAATATAAAGGAGGAGGGGTATGCTGAAACTGCAACCTGAAACTGAAATTTAATTAATTATTGTAGTTATTAGTAAGTATAAACTATAACATTAAGCTGGTGGAGCAGCCAGTGGCTTGGCAGAGGAGCAGGATGCCTGGCCCGTGTGCCTTAACCAGTTGCCTGATTTGTCCTAGGGAAAGAGCCCAGGACCAAGGGTGGTTTACACCAACTGTGACCTAAACTCTATACACTAATATAAGTTGTTATATTAGGCCAGTAGAATTACCTGCAGCTTGTCAGGAGATTGGCCTGGGTTTGAAGAGAGTCCAGGAATCTGGGAGTCTGATGGCTGGGGACTGCTTGGAATGAGAGCCTATAAGCCGCCCCAGTCTTTCCCTCAATAATTAAACAAACCAAGACCTTTTAATGTTAAATGCCTAGCCCTTAGCTGGGCAGACTCTCAATTAGCTACTCTAAATTAACCCAGACCACCTAATCCCAAGCTACCATGTGCCTGTGATTACCTTCCAGAGTTGTCAAGATGTCCGTCTCCTTCTATGTCTTCCCTTGGAAAGGGGCCAATTCTCTTTGTGTGCTCAGGGTTCCTGGTCTAATCTCAGGAAGTCCCACCTTCCTATACTCTTTCTGCCCAGCTAATTGGCCATAAGTGACTTTTATTAACCAATCAAGAGAATGACTCAGAAGGGGTGGTAACCAGACCTCAACATTGAAATCAACCTATCAGAAGCAATGATATTAGACCTTCTACAACATCTCCCCCTTTAAGTCTAATAAAAAGGCTCCTTTTCTTAATAACAATAAACAAAATAAAAACAATCATGAAAACTAAAAGGTGTAACATACATTCTCAATGTCCAGTCCATATGTATTTGACTAGTCAACTAGGAAATATATTCTATTGCATATCTCTTTTGATGAGTTTAAGGATCTATATCTAATTCAACTTTCATCTTAACTTACATTGTTAACTAAATCATCTTAACCTTAAAACATCCTTTTAATTCCTAGATGGATTAAAACTTATTGTGATGCTATAACCATGTAGTCTTCAGTAATATCAGAAACCTGAGAAGGATAAATATATCTGAATAGATAGGAAGTGTAGAGCAAGCAACTTCCAAAACTATGAAATGACAGACAATTGGCTACCTAGACAGTCCCCAGTTTCTATAACATTGGAGCATCATCTTCAGCCTTCTGGCCAAGCATATCTCACAGACTTAGTTTTCGAGCAGGAAATAAGATTTGCCTAATCTGTATTTGCAGAATCAGGCCATTGATTTACCTGTATTGAAGCTTTGGTCCATCTTTGGATTGTATATAGTGTGTTGAGAGAACAGGAGCATTTCTGCCCAGTAGGAATTATCTCCTGATGGAGATTTTTGATGCTCACTGTCTCCTTCCAAATCCAATGGGAACAGTCAGGAGCTGACAGTCTCATGCCAAAGAATTTTCAAAATAATAAAAATATATTTAAATGCCATATTCTACAGATCTCTTGAGGGTTTTGAAGACCATCTATCCAACTCCATTAAGTAAGCAAATCTTGCTTGTCTCTAACAACTTAATATCTGATTAACTTAGAAATCATCTGAGATTAACTAACTTAATAATCCTAATAAAATCACAAGTTTGAATGACTATCAACTTGCATTTCTTAAGTATCCTATACAGTTTGTAATAGTTACTATCAAAAGGACTAGAACTTCACATTGCAAATTTAAGAATTACATAAGTACAATACCTAATCAAAATATAGCCTTAATTTTGTATCAATATATAAAGATCTATAGGAGTATATTCAATAATCTACCCTTTTCCTATCAACCCATGTCTATAATGTTAATTTTGTATTAATAACAAGGATCTATAGGAGTAGATTCAATAACCCATCCTTTCATCTTATTAATTCTATATTATATATCCATATTCCCCCTCTTTTTTTTTTTCTTTTCAAGTCATCTTCCCCTATGTAAGAGAGAAAGAAGGATAAAGAAAAAGAGAGAAATCTCTGAGCCTAACCTCCTACACCTTACTTAACAAGACCATATAACAATTTGTAACCATTCTCCCTAAACAACACCAATAACTCATCAAATGACCAAAGAATCATCCACCACTCTTTTTAGGAATGGGACATCACTCTCTTAAAACTGCTTCCTGCTGAATTGAGACACAGAAAACCTGTTTGGGCGCCAAAAAAATGAAAAAAAATGGTTATCAATTTAATAGTAACATTTATTGTCCAGGCTCTATGTGCTCAGCAACTTGAATGTCCTGAGCAATTTGTAGTCTGAAACTGGACTTTGGGTAGGAAAGTTCAGGGCTTTATGGAAGTCCTGTCTGAAACATTCTGTGAGGCTGGACCATCTCAGCAAGGTGTTTGAAGTTGTTATGGATGTAGATTTTTGAGGAAACAGCTATTGAGGCAGTCTATGAGCCTGGATCATTTTGGTTACATGTCTTGTCTTCTTTGGACTCTGATCCCTTTATTCTGAAAATATATAATTTCTTACAAATAACATATAGTTCTGCAATTAACAAAATGCTTTGGATGTGCAAGATGCACAAGTCAATTAAGGAATATTTTCTGTTATTTGTATTTGTAAGTCTCCATTCATGCCATAAAAAGATGGCATGTAATGTCTTTCTTAGGGCAAATAGCTTTTTGGTAATAGAAGAAAAACAATTTTATTATCATCCAAAAGAACTCTTGAAAATTTGGAACTAAAATTTATCTTTTTAAAAATTTACTTATTTATTGCTTTATGTTAGATCTCCATCATAGTGTCCTCTTTCTACCCCTCCCAGCCCCGACCTCCCACTCTCTACCCCCAATCCTTCCTCCCACTCCTCTGGAGTGGAGTGTCCCTACATAACAATTCTCCACCCCAGTTAAGCAGTCATATGAGGGCCAAGAGCTTCCTTACACACTGGGGGCCTACAAGGCAGCACCACTAGGGAAAAGTCTCATTGACAGGAAAAAAAAAGTCTATGTCCATGTTCCCTTTGGTGCGTTGGGTGAAGTATAGTTATCCTGTACTATATGGCTGAAATCTGAATATGAGTGAATAGATGCCATGTGCATCCTTCTGAGTCGGGGCTAGCTCACTCAGGATGAGCTTCTCTAGTTTCATCCATTTGGCTGCAACTTGCATAATTTTATTGTTTCTGGTAGCTGGGTAGTATTCCATTGTGTAGATGTACCACAGTTTTTTAATCCATTCTTTGGTTGAGGGACATCTGGTTTGTTTCCAGTTTCTAGCTATTACAAATAAGGCTGCTATGAACATAGATGAGGAAACTTCCTTGTGATTTTGTGAGGAGTCATTTGGATGTATACCCAGCAGTGGTATGAGTAGGTCCTGAGGTAGAGCTATTCCAAGTTTTCTAAGATATTGCCAGACTGATCTCCATAGTTGTTGCACAAGCCTGCACTCCCACCAGCAATGGAGAAGGGTTCCCCTTTCTCCACACCCTCACCAGCATGTGCTGTCATA
This sequence comes from Lophiomys imhausi, assembly GCA_907164525.1. Lineage (NCBI taxonomy): Eukaryota > Metazoa > Chordata > Mammalia > Rodentia > Muridae > Lophiomys > Lophiomys imhausi. The sequence goes on from CAJQZJ010004752.1 coordinate 9,415,498, forward strand.
TGAGCTTTTGATCTTCGCCATTCTGACAGGTGTGAGATGGAATCTTCGAGTCGTCCTGAGCTGTATTTCTCTAATAATTAAGGATGCTGAGCATTACTTAAGTGTCTCTCAGCCATTAGGAATTCCTCCTTTGTGAATTCTCTGTTTAGTCCTTTTCCCCATTTTTGATTAGATTATTTAGTTTCTTGGTATTTAATTTCTTGAGTTATTTTTAAATTTGGATATTAGCCTTCTGTCAGATGTGGGGCTGGTGAAGATTTCTCCCCCCAATCTGTAAGCAGCCGTTTTGTTCAAATGACAGTGTCTTTTGCCTTACAGAAGCTTTTCAGTTTCATGAGGTCTCATTTATTGATTTTTGGTCTTATATCCTGAGCTATTGGTGTTCTGTTCAGGAAGTTGTCACCTGTGCCCATAAGTTTGAGGGTTTCCCCCACATTCTTTTCTATTAGATTTAGAGTGCTGGGCTTTATGTTAAGGTCTTTGATCCACTTGTACTTAAATTTTGTACAAGGTGAAAAGTATGGGTCTAATTTCATTCTTTTACATGTGAACATCCAGTTGGACAAGCACCACAGCCATAAACAATATAAAATACCTGGTGGTAACTCTAACCAAGTAAGTAAAAGACCTGTAAAACAAGAACTTCAAGTCCTTGAAGAAAGAAATTGAAGAGGCCATCAGAAGACGGAAAGATCTCCCATGCTTATGGATAGTTAGGATCAACATAATAAAAATCGCCATCCTACCAAAAGCAATATACAGATTCAATGTAATTCCTATCAAAATACCAACACAATTCTTTATAGACCTGGAAAAAGCTATTATCAATTTCATATGTAACAACAAAAAAACCAGAATAGCTAAATCAATCCTGTACAATAAAACAAAACAACAACAACAACAAAAAAAAAAAAACAAAAAAAACATCTGGAGGCATCACCATCCCAGATTTCAAGCTGTACTACAGAGCAATAGTTATAAAAACAGCATGGTACTGTTATAGAAACAGACCAGTAGATCAATGGAATCGAATTAAAGACCCAAAAATGAACCTATCCACCTATGGTTACTTAATTTTTGGCAAGAAGCCAAAACCACACAATGAAAAAAGGACAGCATCTTCAATAAAATTTATTTTTAAGTGTATTCAAAACATAATAATCTTAACTTTCTGTCAATATCTATTATAGCAAAACAATCTTAAATTTATATCAATATCTGTTAATATAACAAAATAATCTTAAATTTTTAACAATAAAAGAGACAAAGAAAAGAGTTGAGAGAAAGAAGAAAATCCCTGAATCCAATCCTTATTTTTACACAACACATATCATATATCCATTCATCCTAGATGACAACAAACAATTACAACACATAACAAAACACACAACAAAAAACTTCCATCCCATCTCTTGGGAATGGAGTGTAAATATTTTTTAGGTACCCTTCAAAAAATGAGATATTGGCTAATTTCCTGGAAAGTTAGCTATAACTTTTATTGTCCAGTGTCTGTAGGATCGATCATTTTTTAGGCTAGTCCTTTTAAAAATTATTTGCATGCAAAGTTTTTAGTAAAACAGTGATTGAAGCAGTATGTTAGGCTGAATCTTCTGGCCTAGTTGTCTTGTTGTTATTGTCATTCAGTCCTTGGCTCTGAAAATAAAGTTTTGCGCTAAATTTGAGCAAGTGAAAGGCATAGAACAACTAACTTTGTAAGACCATTTTAAAGCATAAACTCTATCCTTGCTGGATAAAAGATTGGAATATCATGAACACCATACAGTTAATAAAATACTCTTACCATTCAAAGACATTCATGTCAGCTAATAGGAGGTTCGTCCTGGTCATATCTAATCTTTGTAAGTTTTGTTGGTACCCACATTTTTTCATTCCCTGTAGACACATAGGCATAACCACATACTCATCTTAAAACAATTGCAGGTTTCCACTCTAAAGTTAAAACATCCTTATAATATATTGGATGGTTTAATTCCTCCATTTTTTTTTTTTTTTTTTGTATAACCCAATGTCACTCAGCAGCAGTGGTACCCTTTTCACCAACCTTTAGGAAATTCATAGTTAGGAAAGCATTGTGTAATCTATCCCTGGGATTCTTTAATTCCCCCTTTTGTTAAAAAGCATCTCTTTTAAGGTACAATTAGCTCTTTCTACAATTGATTGTTCTGTAGGATTGTATGGTATACCAGTAACATGCTTTATATTATAGTATGCAAAGAAATGCTTCATTTTATTAGATACATATGCTGGAGCAATATCAGTCTTAATTGTGCAGATACACCCATAAGTGCCATTATTTCTAATAAATGTACAAAAACATAATCAGCTTTTTCAGAACTTAAGGCAGTTGCCCATTGAAACCCTGAGTATGTATTAATGGTATGATGTACATACCTTTTTTTTTCCAAATTCTGCAAAGAGAAAAACATACATTTGCCAAATTTCATTCTTTTTAGTACCTCTAGGGTTAGGATGCTACCAGCAGGTAATTGAGTTTGGTTATACAAAGAACATGTAGGACATTTTTAAATTATTTCTTAGGCTTTCTGCCAGGTAATAGAGTATTTTTTTCTTTAAACCTGAACTGTTAACATGATGTTTCTGATGAAATTTTGAGGCTTCCAACACATTTCCTATGAGTAATTGGTCAATCTCCTCATTTCCTTGTGCCAGTAGGCCTGGCAAACCTGTTTGAGATCAAATATGGGTTATATATAACGTGTTATTTCTACTTCTGATGACCTGTTGCAATTGTATAAATAAAGAAGTTAATTATGTATTATCAGGAATAAAATCAGCAATTTCTATATGCAACACAACTGCATATAGAAAATCAGTAATTATGTTAAGAGACTCAGGAAAATCTAATAACACCATAAGGATTGCATATAATTCTGCTTTTTGAACCAAGGTATATGGACTTTTGATTACCTTGATGATTTTGTCTGTCTTATAACCTGCCATTCCCATCTTGCTAGCATCAGTATAAAAGGTTGGTGAATCAGGATTTGGTGTTCCCTTTACAATACAAGGAAGAATCCAATTAGTTCTTTTTATGAATTGTATACGTTTTCTCTTTGGACATTTGTTATTAATTTCTTCCAAATGATTACTGCAAGCTCTTTGCCAGTCTTCATTGATTACCCACAACAACATAATCTCAGCATTAGTAAGAGGCACTATGATTTTGACCAGGTCCATTCCTGATAATTGACATAGTCTTTCTTATTCCACCTTTTCCAATTAATTCAGATATCTTTTCTCTGTATGTCTTTAATATTTTACTTTGTTTATGTGGTAAGAAAATCCATTCCATAATACTATCTTCCTGTTGCATAATGAGTCCTGTAGGAGAATGAGTTGATGGTAAAATGACCAAAATACAATCAAGTTGAGGATCAATTCTATCTATGTATGCATCTTGCATCTTTGTTCTACCATCATTAATTCCTTTTCTGCCTCAGTAGTTAAACATCTTGGACTGTTTAGATTTGAATCCCCTTGTAATGTTTGAAACAAATTACTTAATTTGTAAGTACTTAAACCAAGGGTGGGCCTTAGCCAATTTATACCTCCCATTAATTTTTGAAAATCATTAAGAGTTTTCAATTGGTCTCTGTGGACTTTTGTGATCTGATTCTCTGTTGGCTGATTTTATAACCCAAATAGTTGATTGAATTTCCCCTTTGTACCTTTTCAGGAGCAATTTTTAACCCCATAGTGGTAGAATTCTTTGCATTTCCTTAAATAAGTTCTCTAAAATAACTACATCAAAATCAGACAACAAAATATCATCCATATAATGATAGATGATAGATTGAGGAAATTGATTACATATTATTTCTAATGGTTTTTGTACAAAATATTGACACAGAGTTGGACTATTCAACATTCCCCGTGGAAGTACATTCCAATGATACCTCTTGATTGGTCTACTATTATTAAAAGTAGGTATAGAGAAAGCAAACCTTTTCCTATCATTCTTATGCAATGGAATTGAGAAAAAGAAGTCTTTTAAATCAATTACTATTAAAGGCTATGACTTTGGAAATAGAGAAAGTAAACGTATACCAGGTTGCAAGGACCTATAGGTTGAATTACTCTATTCATATCTTTTAAATTTGTTACCATTCTCCATTTATCCAATTCCTTTTTTACCACAAACACAGAATTCCATAGGCTGGTAGACTCTTCTATATGACAAGCCTCTAGCTGTTCTTTTCCCAATTGCTCAAGAGCCTTCAAGTTTTCCTTTGTTATGTGCCACAGCTCCTGCCACACTGGTTTATTTGATAGCCATTTCAAGGGTAGGGCTATTGGAATTTCAGCAGTGGCCCCTAGTCTATATTTGGAAACTCAATACCTGGGGTGTCCTGTGTTTGGACACTAGACATAGCTTGCAGTTGTTGTTGAGTACTCATATCAATACCTTCCTCAAAATCATCCATCATTTCATCACTTGTTATTTCTGGCATTGCAGGAATATTAATTTGAGTACCCCATTGTTGTAAGGGATCCCTTCCCCATAAATTTATGGGTACATTAGCCACATAAGGTCTCAACTACCTTGTTTGTCCTTCTGGTCTAACACAGTTAAGCCACAGTACAGTTTGTTTTACATATGATAATTTACCATCCTATAAAATGTGTAGGAACCTTTTGAAGTGGCCAGTTTGGATGCTAAGACTCCTATGAGAGGAGAATAACATCTGATCCTGTGTCAAGCAGTCCTTCTATTTCAATATCATTCATTTGTATTTTTAATTTTGATCTCTTATCACTCACCATTGTTTGCCAATACACATGTTTTTCAGTATTTTCAACTGCTCCTGTTATGTCTATTAGAACAACCTTGCCTTTGGTGTAAGGAAACAGCAGCAGTTGGGCAATTTTGTCCCCTGCATTAATTGTCATCTGTTTCCATATGGATGTCATAATTCATAATTTTAATTTCTTCTTTGAAGTCTCCATCTATAATACCTGGATGAATAAAGAATCCTTGACAAGTTAATCCATTTTTTCCAAATATTAATCCTGTTGTCCCTGATGGTAAGGAACCATAAACACCAGTGGTTAACATATAATGTTCATCTGTTCTGGATAATGTTTTAGATTCATCTGTGGTCAAATATAAAGCTGCAATACCGTAAGTAGCCTGTAAAGATCAGCAATACTAATTTTGTTCTTCCTGCCTGCTTGTTTCCCTCTGGTTGTTGGACGAGGGCTCACATTGTTTTGGGGCGCCTGAACCAGTAGGCCTCTCCCCTCGTTTCCCTGCACAGGGTTACCTCTGACAACGGTTTCAGCTCTACAATCCTGGGACCAGTGTTTACCTCTTCCACAATGAGTACAAAATCCTGGAGACTTTAACCTTCTATTGATATTAAAAGAAATTTGTTCACTTTTACGACCATGTTCTTCAGAGTCCAAGCACCTATCATTTCGAATTCTGGAGGTTTCAGCCTTGGGATATCTTTAGAAATGACCAAGTTCACAATTTTTAAAGTACTCATTAAGACCCCTAGCAACAGCTTGTGCTATGATATTAGTCTGATGCTCCTGAAAACCAATATCAGTTGTTTCTCTTATCCATTCATCTACTGGGTCTCTTCGAGCTTTCAATGGTCTAATTGCCCTTTGACATTCAGCATTTGCATTTTCATATGCCAAGGCATTTATCAAGTCCTGTCTGGCATCAGGGTTATCTACATCTCTCTCCACAACTGAAGTCAATCTCCCTAAAAGGTCTGAGATGGTTTCCTGAGGATCTTGTATTATCTTAGTAAATGAAGTAAAGATTTTTGCAGCCTCAGAAACCATATTCCATACTCTCAGAGCTGTAACACAACATTGTTCTATCACAACATCTTCAAAGTGAGTCTGTAACCATATGTCAGCATAAGGTCCCTCACCAAGCATTTGGTTGGTTGTGACATTTATTCCCCTTGCCATATTTTGTTGCTCTAATTTTGTGGCCTCATGTGTCCACCATAACAACCATTGTAATTGCTGGCTACCTTCTAGCACAGCAGATATCAGTCCCGTCCAATCTTGGGGAATGATTCTATTTTGTATAGCCCAATTATTTAATATTTGTTTAACAAATGGTGAATGCATTCCATAAGAGATAATAGACTCCTTAAACCTTTTTGAATCCAAATGTCTATTAGATGCCATGTTAACTCCTGATTGAGTTGACCATCATTATTACCTGGCCTAAGTTCAAACTTAACTGGAAAAGCTGATGGTGATTGTACAGTACCATGCAGTTCCTCTGGGGGCACACTTGGTTCCACATTAGTACCATTACCTACTTGGTTTTCTACTGGTACACATGGTGGCTTGAAAACAACTTTGCATTTTCTCAGTTCCAGTCACTTGCCCTGGCAGATATTTTTTGAGCTCCTCAATCTGCATTTGCATACTATTTAATTGTGTATCAAACTTCTTCCATCAGATTTTTTTTTAACCACAAACACAACAGAATGCTTTCACATATTTTTGAGGTTTTTGTTTTGGGACAAATAGTTGTCTGCCTTTTTCATTTAGAACTGTGTAATTACTTTTTAAAATTAGACATTGATTAGCTAAGTAATCTTTATCATTCTCCCAAATAGGTACCAACATCACTTGTTTTAAAGAGAAAATGCAATTTTTAAGTGCTACTTCTCTTGTTTCTGGAGGAATAGATTTTACATTTACTTAATTGTAACAAGATCCTTTCTTACATGAACAAGACAAGAACATCTATCAAGAACAATGTTTTATTGTGGAAAGTATGCTACATGCATGCATGTCATTCTCCATTTACTACCTGTATTTAATGTATGCTAACCCTGGTCAGACATTTCTTCACATGGGAACACAATGTGTTCATCTCATTCCTTACTAGTTTGTCCAGGCTGACAGTGAACAAAGTTCATTAAGTGGGATTCCATTTAACAATACAGTGCTAAATATTTAAGGAAAGTCATTACCTAAATGTTTCTGGCCAAGTTTATAACTTCCATAGGCACCATTTCCACCATTCTCATTTATCTAGAACCTATGTTAGTCTAACACATGACTTTAAGACTTAGAAACATTTATTGAATGCCCTTAGGTGAGTTCTTCAATTAGGATTGTTATTAATTTAATAAAAATTCATATTGTGTGAAATAACTTAAACATGTTTGGGCTTTTTTTGTTTTTGAGAATATATGATTACATCCTTTATAGCTTCCATTTCTCCCCTCCAAATCCTATCTATTGCTTCATGAATTCTATCAAGTTTATGGCCCCTTTTATGTTACTTCTCTCTCTCTCTATCCTGTTTCTCCTCTCTCACATAAATAGAACCAGATTTTTGTATATAATGTTACTTGCATATTTCCAAGGCTGAATATCGTATTGGATATGATATCATAGTCCAATCAATTGGATAACCAATTGTTATGTTTTTCCCCTGAGAAAGAATATTTCTACCACTCTCAGAATTTCTGAGTTAAATCTTTGTATAGGGTTGAGGTCTCTTAGAGTTTCCCCTGTTCACTTTGACATGGCCATTATTGTTTTTCCTGTTCAGCTTATGTTTAGGTAATCATGTTTGGGAGACCTATGGTTGTAGCTTCCAACATCACTAGGAGACACTCTTTCAGAAAAATTTCCCTTTATTATGACTCCTACAATCTTTCTTCCCCCTCTTCCATGTTTTTTAAGCAGTAAGTATAGGAGTTGTTGTAGAGATATATGCTTTGAACTGGGCCCCACAATTCTGCATTTTAGTTGTTTGAGGTTTACTATACTGATCTCTGTCTGTTAAGAAGAAATTTGCTTGATTGGGTGAGGATTACATCTATTAGTGGGTATAACACACATATTTCACGTATAGTTAGGGATTTGCTATTTTAGCAAACTAGTGCTTACAGTGTTTCCTCCAAGATACATACTATCACTAGCCCTGGGATGTTGGATAGGTTTCTAGTATCAGACATGATTTTACTCTTGTTGAGCAACTCCACAAATGAGATTATATTTTATCTTTTTAAGAAAGTAGGCATTGGTGGGAACCAAGAGGGCAGTGACAGGTACTGATACATTCTGGCATACAGAAGGACTGTCTAGACCACGGCAGAGATATAGTACCAGGTAGCTGCAGCCTGTGAAGCAGAAGCCTATCTGGGCTCACCCAGAAAAGCAGGGGACAGAAAAAGTCCTTGTGCTGGACATACAGATACTCAGTGGAACATAGTGGCCAGACTTGGGAGCAGGGGCAGTTCCCAGTGGAGAGGAAGTGCCTGTGGGTCTGATCAATTAAGGACTCTAGCAGGAGGCTTTGACCTCCAGACAGAGGTCTTCCCTATCTTGTTGAGTTCCCACCTTCTACACAGTTATTCTGGTGCACAAAGGGGGACTAATGGAGCGACAGGGACAGTAAGATTGTGCTGACTGGTGGGTGATTGAGCTAATGGGCAGCTGAACTTGCCTGAGTCCAGGTGCTATGGAAAGGTTGTGGTCTCCATATCAGATCTTCCCTGTGAACCTTGCCCCTCAACTGGGTATCCAGGCTGCAACATTAAGAGTTCAGTCTCTGAAGCAGTGAAGCAGTTCTTGGTCATTGTGCATTGCCTGTGTGATATGGGCTGCAGGGGCTCTTAGTACTTCTGACTGAGTGGTGTAGGTTGCTCCATGGATCATCTAAGAGCCATTTGGGAGGGCCATGACTATAGACTGGACACCCGAGCTGCAGGGGAACTGCTTTAGCCTACAGTCTGCAGTCTGACAACCCTCACTGACTTTACTAGGGAAGACCAGATGGATCTCAGGAACAAGCAGGCTTGAATAACACATCCCACCCCAATCCCTGAGCTGAGTAAACAGTTGGGAAATAGTAGGAAGGGATGAGCTTCAGGAGACCCATTGAGATACAACCCAAGTCTCCACTCAGACTGCGGAGAACTCCAGGTCACCAAGACTATACAGCCTCTACACCAAAGCTCCCTCCTGGGCACAAATCCAGAAGAAACCAGGACAATCAGCTAAGAACAACTTGATGGCTAAAGTCAGTGAAAGTACAAAACAAACAAAATCAGGGAAAAATGACTCCAACAAAATTCAGCTATGCTAATACAGCAAGCCCTGGCTGTCCCACCACAGCTGAAATACAAGAAAATGATGTCAAAGCTATACTTAGATGATAATGATAGAAATGCTAGAGATCTTAAAAGAAAAAAATCCCTTAAAGAATTAAAGAAATCATAATTCAACAGATGAAAGCAATAGAGAATTCCATTAAACACCTCCAAAACAACTCAGACGAATATGAGAGGGAAAGGAATAAATCTATTAAAGAGGCCTGAAAGGAAGAAAATAAATCCCTTAAAGAATTAAAATAAATCACAATTAAACAGATGAAAGCAATGAATTCCATTAAAGACCATCAAGAAAATTCAGTCAAGCAAGAGAGGGAAAGTGACAAAGCTATTAAAGAATTGCAAGCAAAAATAAACAAATTGGAAAAGGAAATGTATAAAATGGTTCAACAGCTGAAATTGGAAATTGAAACAATATAGGAAACACAAGCAGTGACAATCCTGGATGTGGAAAAACTAAGGAAAGAAAACAGGAAGTACAGACATGATTATCACCAATAGGATACAAGAGATGGAAAACAGAATCTCAGGCATGGAAGACTTAATTGAAAATGAGAACAACAATTACAAAAAATGAGAAACCTAAAAACTTTCTCACCCATAACATCCAAGAAATCAAGGACTCAATAAAAAATCGGAACTAAGAATTATAGGCATAGATGAAAGAGAAGATTCTTAACTCCAAGGATGAGGAAATATTTTCAACAAAATCATAGAAGAATATTTCCCAACCAAAGGAAAGAGATGCTGGTAAAACTCCAAGAGGCATATAGAACAACAAATAGGTTAAACCAGAAAAGAAATTCCTCCTGCCACAAAATAATTAAAACTCCAAATATACAGAACAAAGAAAGAATATTAAAAGTTGTAAGAGAAAAAGGCTAAATAACATATAATGGCAGACTCATCAGAATTATACCTGACTTCTTAGAATCTTCAAAAGCCATAAGGGCATGGGAAGACATCCTACAAACCCTAAGAGAACACAGGTGCCAGTCCAAACTACTATTCACAGCAAAACTTTCTATCACCATATATGGAGAAAGTAGGATATTTCACAACAAAACCAAATTCAAACAATATACATCCACAAATCAGCTCTACAGGAGATCCTTAAAGGAAAATTCCAGCCCAGAGAAAATAACTATATCCAAGAAAACACAGGAAACTTATAACTGCACTGCAGCTAAAACAAAAGAAACACTCAAATGCACTACCACCACCTACATCAAAATAATAGGAAATAGTAATCTATGGTCATTAATATCTCTCAATTTCAATGGACTCATCTCCCCAGTAAAAAGACACAGACGTACAGAATGGATCTATAAACAAGAACCATCATTTTGCTGTATACAAGAAATGCATCTCACTAACAAAGATATACTCTTTCTCAGAATAAAGGACTGGGTAAAGGCTTTCCAAAAAACTGTCCAAGTAAACAAGCTGGAGTAGCCATCCTAATATCAAATAAAAATAAACTTCCAAACAAAATTAATTAAAATGATAGGGAAGAGAACTACATACTTGTCAAAGTAAAAATTCATCAAGATGCCATATCAATACTGATTATCTATGCCCCAAATACAGGAGCAACCACATTTGTAAAAGAGACACTACTAAAACTTAAACCACACATTGATCCCCACACACTAATAGTGGGAGACTAAAACATCCCACTCACACCAATGGATAGGTCATTGAGTCAGAAACCTAACAGTAATAGTTACTGTTCATGACTCACAGAGGTCATGAACTAAATGTACATAACAGATATCTACAAAACATTTCACTTAAACACAAAAGAATATACCTTCTTCTCAGCATCTCACAGAACGTTCTCCAAAACTGACCACATAGACAGTCATGAAGCAAGTCTCACCCAATACAAGAAAACTGAAATAACCCTTTGTATCTTATCAGATCACATGGATTAAAGCTGAACTTCAACAACAATAGAAACAACAAAAAGCCTACATATACATGGAAACTGAAAAACTCCCTATGCAATGACTATTGACTAAGGGAACAAATAAAGAAGGAAATCAATACTTCCTAAAATTCAATGAAAATGAAGGCACATCATACCCAAACCTATGGGACATATTGAAAGCTAAGAAGAAAGCTCATAACATTACTTGCCTTCAAAAAGAGAATGGAGGCAGCTCATATTAGCAACTTAATAGCACAACTGAAAGCTCTAAGAAAAAAACAGGAAGCAAACACTCCCAAGAGGAGCAGATGGCAGGAAATCATCAAGCTCAGGGCTGAAATCAATAATTTAGAAACAAAAGAACAATACAAAAAAGTGACTAAACCAAGTGTTACTTCTTTGAGAAAAAAAAAAAAAGGTAGACAAACCCTTAGCCAATCTAAATAAAGGCAGAGTCAAACTAATCCAAATCAACAAAATCAGAAATGAAAAGAGAGATATAACAACATACACTGAGGAAATTCAAAAAACCTTTAGGTCTTACTTCAAAAAACTCTACACCACAAAATTGGAAAACCTAAGCAAAATGGACAACTTTTTTTGACAAGGGTCACACACCAAAGTTAAATCAAGAACAGATAAACAAATTAAACAGTTCTATAATTTCTAAGCAAATGGAAGCAGTCACTTAAATTCTCCCAACCCAAAAAAGCCCAGGGCCAGACAGTATCAGCTCCTAATTCTACCATACTTTTAAACAAGAGCCAATAGCAGAACTCTTCAAACTCTTCCACAAAACAGAAACAGAAGGAGGACTTCCAGACTCATTCTATGAGGCTAAAGTTACCCTATACCTAATCCAATCAAAGACCCAATAAAGAAAGAGAATTTCAGACCAATTTCCCTCATGAACATAGATACAAAAATACTCAGTAAAATACTTGCAAACTGGACCCGAGAACACATAAAAAGTATCATACACTATTGGGGAAGATCTAATAACATTGCTTCTGATAGACAAATTTCAATGCTGAAAGTTGCTGATTGTCAATTAGCTGGGCAAAAAGAGTATAGGAAGGCGGGACTACCTGAGATTAGAACAGGAACCCTGCATTTTAAACAGAGGATTAGCTCATTCCACCAGGATACAAGGAAGTAGATAGACGTGTTTGAGAACACTGGAAGGCATTTGGTGGTTTGGGGTTAGGTGATCCGGGTTAACTTAGAGTGGCTAATTGAGAGTCTGCCCAGATAAGGGTTAAGCATTGAAACATTAAAAAGTCTTTTTTTTTAATATTGGGAAAAGGACCATGGCAGCTTATAGGCTGTCAGTCCAAGCAATCCAGGACCATTGGACTCCGGGACTCTGATCGGACCCTGGTGAATCTCCTGCCAAGCCGCCAGTAATTCTACTGGCCTAATATAACAACTTGTATTGCTTAACGGAGTTTAGGGTATAGGTGACTCTTGGTCCAGGGGCTCTTTCCCCTGGATAAATCAGGCCACCGGTTGAGGCGGGCCAGGCCTGTCAGCTAATATCCTGCCAGGCCACCACTGCTCTGCCAAGCTGCTGGCTGCTCTACCGGCCTAATCTTACAGTTTATAATTATTAATAAATACAATTGATAATTAAATTTCAGTTTCAATACACCATGATGAAATAGCCTTCATCTCAGGGATGCAGGGGTGATTCAATATATGATACATCCACTGATGTAATCCACCATATAAATCAGGTGCAAAAAAAAAAAAAAACCCCACATGATCATCTCACTAGATGATGAGAAAACATTTGACAAAATCTAGCACTCCTTCATGCTAAAGGTCTTGGAGAAATTTGGCATACAAGCACCATACCTAAATATAATAAGGGCCATATACAGTTTGCCAGTAGCCAATATCAAATTAAATGGAGAGAAACTTAAATCATCTCCTCTAAAATCAGGGACAAGAAAATGATACCCATTCACTCCATTGTACTTGAAGTTCTAGGCAGACAAGTAAGACAAGGGGATGGAGAGGAGATCAAGGGGAAAAATTCGAGAGGAAGAAGTCAAAGTATCCCTATTCACAGATGATATAGAATACATAAATAGCCCCCCCCCCAATTCCACCAGATAACTCTTACAACTGATATACACCTTCAGCAAGGTGACTGGATACAAAATTACTTCTAAAAACAAAATCAGTAGCCTTTATACAAAAAATAATTGGGCTGAGAAAGAAATTAGAGAATCAACATCCTTCACAATAGCCACAAAAATACAAAATATCTGGGGGTAACTCTAACTAAACAAGTAAAAGACCTGTATGACAAAAGCTTCAAGTCTTTGAAGAAAGACATTGAAGACTGTACCATAAGATGGAAAGATCTCCCATGCTCATGGATTTGTAGGATCAAACTAATAATAATGGCCATCCTACCAAAAGAAATATACAAATTTAATGCAATTCCTATCAAAATACCCACACAGTTCTTTACAGACCTTGAAGAAAAATTCTCAACTTCATATGGAAAAATAAAAAACCCAGTATATCTAAATCAATCCTGAATAATAATAATAATAATAATAATAATAATAATAATAAATCTAGATGTGCCACCATCCCTGACTTCAACTATACCACAGAGCAATAGTAATTAAAACAGCATGGTACTGACATAGCAACAGATCACTTGAACAATGGAACCAAATTGAAGACCCAGAAATAAACCCACACACCTATGGTCAATTAATTTTTGACAAAGAAGCCAAATATGTACAATGGAAAAAGGAAACCGTCTTCAACAAATGGTGCTGGTCTAAATGGATATCAACATGTGGAAGGACAGAAATAGGCGTTGTTTCTGATAGCTGAATAGTATTCCATCTTGTAGATGTACCACAGTTTTTAAATCCATTCTTTGGTTGAGTGACATCTGGGTTGTTTCCAGTTTCAAGCTATTACAAATAAGGCTGCTATGAACATAGATGAGGAAACGCCCTTGTGGTTTGGTGGGAAATCTTTTGGATGTATACCCAGAAGTGGTATGACTGGGTCTTGAGATAGAGCTATTTCAAGTTTTCTAAGATATCGCCAGACTGGTTTCCATAGTGGTTGTACAAGCTTGCACTCCCACCGGCAATGGAAGAGTGTTCCCCTTTCTCCACAACCTCGCCAGCATGTGCTGTCATTTGAGTTTTTGATCTTAGCCATTCTGACAGGTGTGAGATGGAATTTCAGAGTTGTCTTGAGTTGCATTTCTCTGAAGATTAAGGATGCTGAGCATTTCAAGTGTTTCTCAGCCATTAGGGATTCTTCCTTTGCGAATTCTCTGTTCAGCTCTGTTCCCCATTTTTTTATTGGATTATTTGGTTTCTTGGCATTTAATTTCTTGAGTTCTTTGTAAATTGTGGATATTAGCCCTCTGTCAGATGTGGGGTTGGTGAAGATCTTTTCCCAATCTGTAGGTTGCTGTTTTGTTCAAATGCCAGTGCCTTTTGCATTACAGAAGATTTTCAGTTTCATGAGGTTCCATTTATTGATTGTTGGTCTTAGATCCTGATCTGTTGGTGTTCTGTTCAGGAAGTTGTCACCTGTGCCTGTGAGTTCGAGGGATTTCCCCACTTTCTCTTCTAATAGATTTAGTGTGTGAGGCCTTACGTTATGGTCTTTGATCCACTTGGACTTACGTTTTGTGCAGAGTGATAAGTGTGGGTCTAATTTCATTCTTTTACATGCCAACATCCAGTTAGACCAGCACCATTTGTTGAAGATGCTCTCCTGGTTCCATTGTATTGTTTTGTCTTCTTTGTCAAAAATTAAGTGAGCATAGGTGTGTGGGTTCATTTCTGGGTCTTCAATTAGATTCCATTGATCCACTGGCCTGTTTCTATACCAGTACCATGCTGTTTTTATTACTATTGCTCTGTAGTAGAGCTTGAAATCTGGGATGGTAATGCCTCCAGATTGATAGGTAGGATCAACATAATAAAAATGGCCATCCTGCCAAAAGCAATATACAGATTCAATGCAATTCCTATCAAATTACCACCACAATTCCTTATAGACCTTGAAAAAGATAATTCTCAACTACATATGGAATAATAAATAACCCAGAATAGCTAAATCAATCCTGTACATTAAAAAGAAATATTTTTAAACCACATATGTTTTTCAGCCACAAAGACAAAAGACATCTTATTGTGAATGGGCTTGAATTTTTTGAAATGTTTAATGATCAGTTTAGGACTCAGACCTGTTACTTGTCTATGTTTGGACAAAGCATGTGTAGTTATCACACATGGGCTTAACTAGTGATAGCTTCTCTCTTCAATCTGTTCTAGGTATTTTCCCCCATATTCTGAGCTGTCCTGAATTTTTGTGATGTACTATTTGATATTTCCTGCTAGAATTGTGTGCTGTCTGTGGTCCTGTGTGTAGCTGGTGTTTATCCAAGCTTGAGAGTCCAGGGGAGTAGAATGAACTGAAGATTGGAAAATCATCTGCCACTTGTTTTTCTGTGGGAAACTCAATGGTCCATTCAATTTGTTTCCTCTTTCAGGGTCTCAAGGCTTTTTATCTGTTTTATTTTGTTATTTATCCAAATTTTAATTTATAATCAATTAGAGCTATGAGTCCTGCAGGCTTGTGCTGCTATGGGCAGTTTTCTTACATGGTATATTTCTGAAAAATACATATTTCCTTCCTACAGTGAGGTATTTATTGTAAGAGTTGCCATTTGAACCATGAAACTCAGTATCTGTAACACTCTGTGAGGTGTGTTTGATTAGAGATGGCATGGTGTTTGTGATAGTACTATATTCAGCACTGACCTGAATCCACAATTCAGTTAATTGGCACTGATCAGGATGGTGTGCCTCATGGCTGTCCAGCTGCTTGGCAGAATGTAAGGTGGCAGAAACAACTTCAGTGTTTGTTATTTTTGATTACCTATATTTATTATTTTTTTGAATTTGAGCAGCTGCCATTTCTTCTGAAGATTAGACAAACACATCTGTCTAAGAAAGCTGCTTTATTTAAGCAAGGAAAAGATTTCTGTTAAAGTAAATATTTATAAACAGCTTTAATACAACAGGTCTATCAGGAATATTTTTCATCTAGTGTATCCTCTTGACAAAAAGACAGTTTCAGTCAAATTAGTATTCTAATTAATAACTTAATAGCAAGAGGAGAGTGTTGAAGAAGTAGCTATTACAATAGCATGTGATCTTTGAATAATGGGCCCTATAGATGAATGCAGAGAATAATTAGATTTCATAAAATGTATCTAGTTCACTTGCTGCTGCTGCTGCTGATATGGCATCCTATCTATAGACCCTGTTGTTAAACTCTGTTAGGCAGCAAAATATTTTAAAACATACAGCAGTCATGGTTACCATTAATTGAATTATTCATGTTCATTTCCAGGCTGAAGATGGGGAGAAAATGATGACATCAATAAATACAGGAAATGGTTCTATTTGAATCATTCTCTGAAGATCACTGTGTGAATCTTGCAACAGTTTTCTCACCAAATCTCTCTCTCTCTCTCTCTCTCTCTCTCTCTCTCTCTCTCTCTCTCTGCTGGGCAAGATAAACTATCTCCATGAGTTTAAAGTTCTATACCTAACTCATTTTCCACCCTAACTTGCATTACCAACTTAAAAACATCTTCTTAGACCTAGAACATCCTTTTAATTCTTAAACAACTTTAAATTTCACTGTGAGACTATAACTATTTAGTCTTCAACCACATCAGAGATCTGAGAAGTCTAAATATATATGATTATATAGGAAGTGCAGAGCTAGTAGTTTCCAAAACTAAGAAATGACAACAAACTGACTGCCTGGACAGTCCCCAACTTCTCTCCTACATTAGAGCATTTATCTTCAGCCTGTTAACCTAGTATCTATGACAGACATTAATTGTAAAGCAGGAATTATGAAGGACTTACCTACCCTGTCTTGGCAGAGCTAGGCTGTTGACTTACCTGCTTCCAAGTTTTGTCCTTTTTGGACAGCATTCTGTCTACAGTTGAAGCAAGGGATTTTTCTTGCCAGTGACGTGCAGCCATCTCCAAGTGGAGATTCTTTGATGCTCATCCTCTACTTGGAGTAGAATAAGGGGTGATGTCAGGAGCTAACATGTCTCAAAATCAAAAAATCTTAAGTTAACTTGAAATAATAAAGAAACATTAAAAACGCAAGTATCTATACTAAAGTTGCATTCTGTAGTAATGAGAAATAAGACTTTTATAGATTTTTTTTCAGGAAATGTAGCTCTATTTGTAACAACAATTAGATTTTAAGACAGTACTCCAAATCAAAGATGTAACCTAGACATTTAGTAATTTAGAATGTTATTGATATTATAGAATTATTAACTTTTTATAGCAATTGTTCTTCATTATTCAATTTCTGCTGTTTTTGAATGGAATAAATAAAACTGCTGAGAATGTAATAAGACAAGTTATTTAGTATTATAAGGGCTATCTATAGTATGGTGATGATTTATTCATTTTCTCTTTATTCAAACAACAAATATTTCTGCATGCACTAGGAAAACAAACTCTAATTGAATTAATTAAGAATTGAGTTCTCCCTTTGCAAAATAGGAAGTTGTTTTCTCAGTAAATGTCCTCCTATTTTTTTCTGATCAAACCTTGGCATTTTGAATGGTTGAGATTTTTAATAAACATTTAAATTAACATCATTAAAAGGGATCAATGAAGTGCATGTTTTGCCAACAGTAAAACACATGGCCAGAAAGCTGGATATCTGCTCTGGTTTGAGCCAACGGCTGTCCTTACTCTTGTTGTGATAAAGAATGGCTTGAAGGCCTGTTGCTCTGTACTGCTTGGCTTATTGCCAACCTTACAGGAAAACACTGAGCTTGTAAAGAATTCTCACCAACATGCAGATTTTATAATGCTGAGAAAATGGCTAATCTTTGTTCACAAGAAGAAGCTAGAATAGAACTGTTGATCTTATGTGAGTTCTAGCTTTAGCTCTTTTAGAAATCACCACACTGTTTTCTTCAGCGCCTTTACACAATTATATTCCAATCAGTAGTGTACAGGAGTTTGTTCTTATCCACATGTGAAATAATATTTTACAATAGCTTATTTTAACCACTTATAAATTTCTACTTTAAAATTTCTGTTTTCTTTGCATTTGTTTTATTTTATTCATACTACAATTTATCCCTTGTAGATGATATGTCCTTTTCTAAATTGTTACAAATTGAGTTATAGCAAATGTTTTACCATTTTTGCTTTTGCTCTAGAGTTAAAGTGACTTGTATACTATCACTGTGACAGCAGAATATATTCTTTGAACATTTGATACATTTTGCATGAGTTCATTTTGTATATAGTCACTTTATTTTCATTTGTGTATCTATTTCTATAACTAGCTTTTGCATTTCTTGGATGACACATTCCTATAGCTGGCTCAGCAAAGTCTTTTCCTGAATCTCTCTTTCCTTTCAGAATGAAAAAAGGTATATTTTCTGTTATATTTCAACATTTCCTTGTTGTGTTAATAATTTTTATGTAGTTTTCATTCATATATAAAATTATATTTCATTCTCATTCACCACCTCTATACTTCCCTCCTTCATTTTCCCTGAATCCTCCTGCTAATTTTTTCTCCTCCCTTAAATTTTTCCCTTCTGATTTCATGTTGCATATGTTGTATTGCTCTTTGTTGCCAGCCCTTCTCCTTGATTTAAAATGTTTTCTCACCTTGTCACGCCACCTACCTACTTTCATGACACACTTGAAATTAGATCTAGATTGTATATATCAAGAAGACATATACTATTTACATTTGTAAATCTGGTTTATTTAACTTAAATAATTTAAATCCAGTTCTACCTATCTTTTTATCAATGTCATGATTGCATTTTTCCTTTTGTTTGAACAAAATTCTATTCATTTTATGTAGTATATTTTCCTTGTTTGTCTGTCAATGATCTTCTAGAGTGGCTCCTTTTCTTAGCTGTTGTGAGGAGATCATGCACAGAAAAGGATGTCCAGCCCTTGTTTAGACAGATCATGTGATACATAGGTCATTTTTGAAGAATCTTTTTCTTTAAGTTATTTCCTTTTAGTTCCACTAGTTTATATTCCCGTAAGTATTATTATATGAGGCTTCCTCTTCCCCCATTGACCTTACAACATTCATTTTGTGATCTCTTATAGTTTTGGTTTCCTGTCAGCACTTGGAGTATCCCATTCCTTTCTCTTCTGTGAAACACATATTCTGGGAAATCTACTTAGAGAATATCTTCTCTATGTGAGATTTTAATTTTCAATATTATTTTCTATGACTTTTGATAATTTAATTACATTGTGATTCATGATATATTTTTATTATAATGTGTGTGCTTGGTTTTATAAAATCCATAATATATGTGTTTTATATCTGATACTACTACTGGTGATGTGTACTTTATATGCACATGATATATAAAGTTGGATTGTTTCTGACTGACCTGCCTAGGTCTTCATCTCCTGCTCTAGATTTGATATGCAATCCATGCTCCCCATCATGTAGCATAATCATTACATTCCTGAGCTGCAGATTGTGTTTGGCTCTTTCAATTGATTCTGTCTTCACAGAACTTCCAGTTTTCTATGCAATGCTTATTTTTCTAGCTTTTGTCTATCCATGTTCTCTTGTAATATACCCAAGTTCTTTAAAAGTTATTACAAATTCTCTATTGGCAGTTTGTTAGTTTTCATTTCTTTGGCATCACTTACCAACAGTTCTCTCTCTCTCTCTCTCTCTCTCTTTCATTCACTCTCTGTCTCCCTCTATCTCTCTCATTCCCTCCCCCTCTCCCTATATCTCTCTCCTTCCATCCCTTCTCCCCTTCCTCCCTCCCTACATCCCATTGTCCCTCTTTTCCTCCATCTCTCCCTCCTTTGCTCTGTTTGCTAGTATGGTGGTATCAGTATTCTTATCCTTTGAACAAGTGGACATCTATTTTTGTCTACACAGATTAATTTCACCAGGGAATGACCTGAACAAATTGACCAAGCCAGTGAGTTGAATGGGGCCATCTGGCAGCTTACTGTTTTAATACTCTAGCAGGTGACACAAACATGAGTTAGCAAGTTGGTGGGCATGATATCTGTCAGCTAGAGTGCAACCTGGGTTCTTGGATACTAGCCTGTCATCTAGATCTTTGGGACAAACTTCAAGCATGAGTTAATTGCCTCAGCCTGATACTTTGTTTAATGGGCTTGTTTTTCTAAAGGAGGAAAGACCTCAGATGAGCCCATACAGGTCAGCCTAATGCCTGGTTCTACAGAGTTGAAACAAACCATTGCTGGTCCAGACCCTGAGCCTGATTATGTTGATGTTACAGTATCTCTACAATGGGCCTGTTGCCTATGTTTATGAGAAATGTCTCATGACTTGGATCTATAGGGTCTGCTTGATACAGAATCAGATTTGCCTGTGTGGCAGTTGTATGCATTTTACATTCAAAACAATAGCCCTAGAACTTGAGGATTTGAGGGGGAAGCTAATGCTGTGATCTTATGGTGGCAGTTCTGAACTCTCAGTCTTGGAGACATTGGACACACTAGAATGTTAGATTGTGGAGACCATCCTGGATTTCTATTTTTTTATGTAACTAGGTGAAACCTGGAGCCTGTATACATAAAAAGCAATTCAGGGATTACAAACAATATGTCTCCTAGAGTGAGTCTACAGTGCCTAATCTGATGCTAGACAGGCTTTTTGTTTAGTTCATAATTTATATTTAAATACACAGTAGTCTGTTAAATATACAACACTAATAAACAAGCATAAAAGCTAGAATAGCTCTTGTTGACATTAACTGCTCCTTAAGACACTTGAAAGGAAAAATATTTATCAATAAAAAGGAACAGTTCATATATCATGACACAGGAATATGAACTTAATAACAACCTCAACATAACATCCAGATAACACAATTACAAAAAATTTTACTGTAATGATCTAAAGAAACTGACAAATTGTTAATATAATTAGGCTTTTGCAATATAATAGTCATCTACTAGTAATGGATTTTCTTTAAAAATTTCAGTTTGCATTTAAAGGTGGAAGATATATTTGGCCATAAATTAGTTATATATTAGTTTTGGAAGATTTAAATGTTGTGGTTATTTTTTGTAATCACGAAATACCAAAAGACAACAGTAAATACAATGTTTTTAGATTCTATGTAAGTAGAAATTAACACATATGTAAACACTGAGTAAAAGATAAAATCTATTGATTTTTAATAAATGTATTGAAATGAATGACAAAAACCATACATATGTGCATATCAAAATTCATTGGATATAAGCAAAAATAGTTCAAAGAAATAGAATTCAAATGCTACACTTAATGCTTCTATAGACAGTGACCTAAAGATCTATATTAAGAAGTCTGTAAAACAAAAGCAAAGGGAGGAAGGAAATAATAAATTTAAAGGCAAAAATCAATGAGGTAAAAGCAGATAGATTTAGAGAAGCCAAAAATGGGTTAGTTGAAAAAGAACCAACAAAATTTATATTTTATACATCACTCAGAAAAAGTGACCACGCAATAAAGGGAG
The DNA here is from genome assembly GCA_907164525.1 of Lophiomys imhausi. Lineage (NCBI taxonomy): Eukaryota > Metazoa > Chordata > Mammalia > Rodentia > Muridae > Lophiomys > Lophiomys imhausi. The sequence continues at coordinate 9,437,165 of CAJQZJ010004752.1, forward strand.
AAGACACAAATCAATAATATCATAAATAAAAGACCAAGGTTATAACAACAGGGAGAATTCTTCATAGCCTTTTAAAAATAGGTTAGACTTCAAGGAGAGTGTATTTTTAGGGAGATTGACCTTTTGTTTAGCATTTAGTTTGTCATATTATTGGTTATAGAAATTGGGTTTTTGAAAAACAAAAACAACATAAAAAAGCCAAACCAAACCAACCAACCAACCAACTAACCAACCAAACAAACAAAAAAACTTATTTACCTATCAAGACAACCAAGTAGTCATTGTGGCATTCCAAAGGTTTATTATCAGCTTTTGCAGGCATGTTCAATATATTTGTGAATTCACTTATTATCCCCAAACTCTTAATTATTTACTTTAAAATATTTGTTAATTTAAAATAGCTCTAAAATGTATATTCATAACATTTATTTTAACCTGAATTTTAAGAGTACAATAAAACATAACATTAACTTTTAGAAGGCCTGTTATCATCTTGGGTAGCTACTAAATGCTCTTGGTAAAGACAAGTTTCATTGAAAGCTGTTAAACATCCAGATTCTTCTTCTTTTCAATTATTACAGAGTTGTGATTAACTTTTATGGGATAACTATGATTTTATGTATTTATTTTGTGGTAAAACAGAATACCATTCCTTAACCAGGTTTTGTTTGAACCTGTAGTAATTTTCCTACCTCCTTCCTTAGAGTTCTGCATAGGTCCATATGCCCAATGTGTTGACTTTGATTCACTCTTACTCTTGTAAAATAAAGTAAGGATGAAAAGCATTAATACTGGACATTTATGGATAAAATAGATCAATAAAATAATTTTAATTTGTAAATATGTAAAACCAATATATAGAGAGTATTTTGACTTCAAAAGCAAGGATTTATTACATGAGAGTCAAATATGGTCTTAAGTCTGGGATTGTCTTTATTACATAGCAAAATGTACCTCTTCTTTGTCTGCTTGTAGCAGCTACAGAACTAATCATGCTAAATATACTCGAAGAGTAGAAAACCCAACAGGACAAAGCTTAACTAATTAGAATTTATGTTTTTCTTTCAAGATGAGATTTTGTTACCTGAGCCACAAACTGTATTTCAATGATTCATGTAACTGTCCATAGTTATGATTGTCTTTCCCTTAGGAAAAAGAATGGCACATTTTGTTAACCCATCCCAAATATATTCATACATGCTGAGCTATGCAACTCTGGATTACAACTGAAAACAGCGTGTACTTGATATTGCTTAAACTTGTAAATTTGCTTTAAAATTTTCAGGATACCATCAGGGAAGATCACAATATTTCAAATCCAAGCCATCAGGGAGTTATTGAGAAGTCTCTTTCTTTCACACATTTGTCCTTTTTTCCATCTATATTTAAAGCAGGACAGTTGAAAATATTATAGTGGAGTAACAAATTGAAAGTGCTAAAATAGAGTTAAGATTTCACTGAATGAACGTTGCATCGTGTTTACACTGAAATATGTCTGTAATTAGTATTGTAACTGAGGTTGTTGAGATAAGAGGTTCTGGGAATAATTAAAAACAAGTTGTCAAAAGGCTTCATATGAAACTTGATTACTGAAGTTCTAATGAGTTGTATCAATTATCTGGTTGGATATATCATTGTATAAAGATAGATGGTAACAATGTTGCAGTTAACATTCATTTAATATTTTGGGTCAGTGATTTTGTTAAATGTTTTAATTGAGGAGATGATACTAGTGGTACTATTTTCATCCATCCCTTAGAGCTATAACTTATGACTATGACTGCAGAATTCCCAAGTTTCATATTCTGTAAGTCTTAAAGATTTCAGTAGCGTTTAGTGTGTATATCCAGTATTATTATCAAATCAATTAAAGGTCTTACTAAAAATGTAGATTTCTTATGTACACATCAGACACAAAAATAAGGTAGTATTTTAAAAAGAGCAGAGTGATTTAATATTGAGGCTTGTCATTAGGTAGGAGTATTCTAGATAATGAGGCCAGGTATCAAAGGGAAGATGCAAACTTGTGGAAAAATTGCTACATAAGCAAGAGCACTTTTCATTTGAGCATGGCCGCACAAGAAAATCACTTGGGAACTGTTAAAATGAGTGTGAGTCTTGGCTGTACCCCAGACCCATTAAATCTGGGTTCTGCCCATTACTACTTTAAAAATGCTCCCCAGACAATATTAATGAGAAGCCTGGTTGCTCACTAGCATAAAACCGTACTTTTTAAAGAAAATCTATTATCAAATTGACTCATTCTCAAACCAAGTGAGTTCCTTTGTTATTTATGTCACAGTATGCCCCTCAATGGCTTTAGACAGCTTCTGACATTCACAACAATCAAATTATATCAAATTATATGTCACACACACATATATTACCATATTATTAGTATTAGGTTGATGATAGCATACGTTTTCTTCTCCCTTATGAGCATTTCTTTAAAATTTATTTTAGTTTAGTCTAACACACACACACACACACACACACACACACACACATGCCAATGCCCATAGAGTCCAGAAGATGGCATTGAATCTACTGGAGTTAGACTCACAGGCAGCTGTGAATTGCTTCACAGGTGATGGAAAATAGACTGAGATCCTCCTCAATAGGACTGTGCTTTCTTAACTGCTCAGCTATTTATCCAGACCATGATATTGTGTTTTATAAGAACAAATTATTATGGATTTATGTTACTTGACAAATATTTACACTATATTGTCTTGCCATTATTTAAATTCATGCTAAGAGAGTATATTTTGTAAAATTATGATTCAGTTTACATAGGCAAAAGTTAATCTAAGACTATTTATATGGTTCAAGGTTAATTACCACAACAAAAGCCTTAATGCTTTAAAATCAATTGATATACTGTTGTCTATCATATGCATTTACATGGCTTTGAAATGAGGAATTCTACTTGACTTCATTTTCTAGAAGATTTCTTTTCTATCGAATATCTTGTAGATCATTTTTTTCTTTACTGTCAAAAGTCTGTTTCCCCATGAAGAAGGAGAAAGTTGGAGATAAATGAAGGCAGGAGAAGGGTTTCAAACATACCTTGGGAAATATAGGGATTTTGAAAATCCTATAATTTAACTTAAATTCAACACATATTTTATTTTAAGTAAGTTGTTTCTAACCAAAACTCAAAGAAAATATGAATCTAGAATACTTTACCAGAAATTATCTGGTAGGCATCTGTTTTGTTCATTCCATTTTATAAAATATGCTAGAACCCCTAAGTAAATGAAAATACTTTCTTTTTCCATTTAATGTAATGTTATAATATTAATATGAACAGATAGTATAATTTCATTAATTTTTTGTGGAAATTACTTGGAATTTATGGATTGCTCCCAGTAATATAACCTTCATAATATTCTGCCAACTCCTGTGGATGGGATTGCTTTCTGTATTCTGCTGGCCTCTTCAGTGGAGTTTCTTGTTATTTTAAGTATAATACAGGTCTCTCACCTCCTTAGATTACTTATTTCTATTTCTTTCTTTTTTTCTTTTTGGGGGTGGGACAATGTGAAAGCAGTTGGATTCCTGATATTTTTCTTGGCATGTTTCTTATTAGTATATAAAAAGCTACTGATTTTTTTTTAAAGATTTATTTATTATGTATACAGTGTTCTGTCTGCAGGTATATCTGCAGGCCAGAAGAGGGCACCAGATTTCATTATAGATGGTTGTGAGCCACCATGTGGTTGCTGGGAATTGAACTCAGGACCTCTGGAAGAGCAGCCAGTGCTCTTAACTGCTGAGCCATCTCTCCAGCCCCAAAGCTACTGATTTTTATACAGTCCTGTTATGTTTCATTTCTTTAGTGTGTTTATCAGATCAAAGAGTTTCTTGGTAGAGTGAGTCATTGGTGTCTCTTAACTATACAATATTATCACATACTTTTTTTTTGCATTGCCTTATTTCTCTAAGAGTTTAAGCACTATAGTGAACAAGGAAATATTGAACTTATCTTGTTCCTGATTTTGCAAAAAGTACATTTAATTTAGTATTGGCTGTAGTTGTTTCCTCTATAATTTTCTTTTCTACTCTTCTGTGGAAATAAATCAATAAGTAACATCCATTTATTCCACTCTCTTTTGTTGAGACAGGACTCACTGTGTAGTTTTAGCTTGCCTGAATCTTCCTGTATAGACCAGGATAGCCTAAAACTTATAGAGATACTCCTGACTACACCTCTCAAGTTCTGGCATTAAAGGAATGTACCACGTAACCAGCCCTAGTTTTGTTACATACAGACTTTAAAATTTTGAAGCAACTCCAACTTCTATTATTAGTAAAATTAACAGTCTCTAACTAACTATAAATTTTTTTCTTTAATATTTTGTGTTTTTATGTCTAGATAAATGTGTTTATTATTATTATTATTATTATTATTATTATTATTATTATTATTATTAATTTTCACCCTTATTTGAGAGTCTCTTACTGAACCTGGAGATGGCTGATCAGTTAGCTTAAATGCTCTGCCCTAGGAGCCTTCTGAGCTGATGCCTTTGCCTGCCCAGTACTAGGACTGCAGATCCCTGTTGGTTTACTTTCCTTTTGACAAGGATGTAGGTGCTTGAACCAGTAGGCTCATGTTTGTATAGGAAGCATTTTACTGAGAGAAACATCTCCCCAAATCGAGGTATGTTTTTAAAGACAGTCCTTAAAAGTATTTGGGAAGTGCTTCAGGAAGCTTGTTTTCAACTTGAGGTCAATCTAGACTAGATAGCTAGCTGTAGAAAATCCTAGGTGATGGAATGAAGCCCATTTCAAGAAATAAAATAATAACATCCATTTATTTTTCTCTAACGCTACTTATGCTGTTACTTGCCATGACAAATTCTTAGCATAACATATGTGTGATACTTTTTATCTATCTATCTATCTATCTATCTATCTATCTATCTATCTATCTATCATCAATTCATTTATTTTACTTTATTAACAGCACTTGGTTAAAATATTGTTTTAGAACATGCTCCATGCATGTTTCCTTTAAAGAAAGAGTGTGTGACCTACTCAAGGTCACAACCCTTAGTGTGTCTTGTCATTAGATGCCTATACTGGGCACCTATACTGGTTTTTTTGTTTTTGTTTTTGTTTTGTTTTGGTTTGGTTTTTGTCAATTTGATGCAAACTAGAGTCATCTGGGAAGAGGGAACCTCAATTGAGTAATTATCTGTATCAGATTTATAGAGGCAAGTCTGTGGGATATTTCCTTAATTAATGATTCATTTGTAAAGGCCCACTAAACCTGTGAAGGTAGTCCTGGTTTATATAAGAAAACAGGCTAAGCAAGCCAGTAAGCAGAGTCCTCCATGGTGGCTTTCTTTCTTTCTTTCTTTCTTTCTTTCTTTCTTTCTTTCTTTCTTTCTTTCTTTCTTTCTTTCTT
>CAJQZJ010004752.1:9442590-9473251 GCA_907164525.1 Lophiomys imhausi
CTTTCTTTCTTTCTTTCTTTCTTTCTTTCTTTCTTTCTTTCTTTCTTATTTCTTCCTCTACTTCCAAGTTTGAGTTCCTGGGTTGGGTTCCATTCATAATCAGTCTTTGTAAGATAACGAAATCTTTTCCACCTCAAGTAGCTTCTGATCATGTTTTTTTTTTTTATCACAGGAATAGATAGCACACTAGGACAATTCCTTATTCTATATATTTTTCAATAGCTCAATTCCCTAGCCCCTCTAAAATTATAAAGGTAACCACATGTTCCCTTGGATCTACATCTTTTATTGTAAATAATAAATTCTTTGGAAATGATAAGTATTTTGCACATATATCCTTTTGCAGTTGTACTTCATCTTTCGAGGTCTTTTATCCTCCTCTTATCCGTATCTTTTCTTTCATATTGCATCTGTAAATATTGTTTTTATTTCCTCAGATGAGGGGACGAGATAAGAGCCATACCCAAGCTTTACAAATACATGGCTTGGACAAAGCCCAGAGCATTTCTATCTAACTATCCCTAGGCCTAGGACTGGAAGCTTCTAGCCTTTATACAATCTAATCTTCTGCAAGCCAAGATCTTGAAGACTTCAGCTTACAGCCTTCATCTGCTAACCTAGGCCTAGAACGCATTCAGCCTCAGAGATTTACTGCTAAATAAACTCATCCTTTCTAATTCTATTTGAACTCTGGCTGGTTAGTTTAACTCAGCTGCTCTGGTTAAAACTCCTCTCCAAGCTGACTGATTCAAATTTACTTCTTTTGGCTTCACACAGAATTGCTCTGTGAGGAAAAATTGCCTCTGAACTGCACCAAAACCCTGAAGTGAACTCAACCAAACTACACCTCACTAAACAAACTCTACTCTAATCCTGTACTGTACTCTCCTTCTCCCTACACTCTCTTATACCGCTCTTAAGTAGATTCTCTTTCCAGTCTGTTCTCAAGAGGGTTGGGCATATCCTACTTCTTACTTATTTTGTTCGATCTTTCTGTGCTTTGTCACTTTGTCTGTCCCTCATTTAGATGTCATTGTTAGTGATTAAAGGTGTGTACTAAAGGTGTGTCTATATTTCAGTCAAAAGGATTAAAGGTGTGTATTCCAGCCAGAGGGATTAAAAGTGTATATACTAAGGGCATATCTGTATTCTCTAGGTCTTTGGATGCAATTCCTTGCCATAGTAGCCATGTTGCTGGATTAAAATTCCTTCTACATATATCCACTATCTCTCTTTTTTTATTTTTTTAATAATTTATTTTTTATTTCTTCAAGTTACATCTCAATCACAATCCCCTCCCTACTCCTCCCTCCAGTCCCACCCTTCCACCCTCCTCCCCCTCAACCCCCCCATCCTCTTCCCTTCTTTTTTTTTTTTTCGTTTAAGGTATTTATTTTTTCCCCCCAACAGCTCTCCCTTTCAGTCCAAAAAATGGTTCTTTTTCTTATAACTATAAATACAATACAAAACAACAGAAATAAATAGAGTTATATGAGTTATAAGTTATATACAATTATAAGAGTTATATGGCTTAGCATACATTCCCAAGTCCAGTCCATATGTATTTGGCAACTGACTTTAACATTCTACTATCTAACCATCTCCATGAGTTTAAAGTTCTATATCTAACTCAGCTTTCATACTAACTTGCCTCATAAATTTAAAAATATCTTCTTAGATCCAGAACACACTCTTGATTCCTAAACAACTCAAAATTTAACTATGAGACTCTAGCTATCTGTTCTTCAACCACCTCAGAGACCTGAGAGGGATAAATATATCTGATTATATAGGAAGTGCAGGGCCTGCAGCTTCCAAAACTAAAAAATGACATACCAGTGGCTGCCTGGACAGTTCCCATTTTCTCTCCATACATTACAGCATCAATCTTCAGCCATTTGGCCCCATTTCTCTGACAGACATTGATTGTAGAGCAGGAATTATGAAGGACTTACCTACCCTGTCTTGGCAGAACTAGGCTGTCGACTTATCTGCTTCCAAGTTTTGTCCACTATCTCTCTTAACTTTAGTATGAACAAACTGACAAATGCATACTTCATGAGTGTTACCTATTTCTAACAAAATATGTTTTATACTATCTTTATATGGATCATAAAGAAAACTACTAAAATTTGTGCCCAAGTCTCTACTGAAAGTCAATAAACACAAAAATTAACAATTCTTGTTTCACAGAGGAAGAGTTGAGTGAACATAGAAGTTATATTATATGTCTAAAAATAGGCAATCATTAAGGAACAGAATTAAAATTCACATAAGGAATGTATTCCCCCAAATGATTATACATCTATTTTAAATTAAGTCACTTTTGATATTTTTATTTGAAGCAAGTTCACTATTCTCCTAACAAAGTGTGACATACTTTGATGAGGATAAAAATGAAGTGGACTTTGTTTTGTTTTGTTTTGTTTTTTTTCAACCATCTTCTGTGTAGCTGTTCTGATACCTTGGTCTTTTGATTTTATTTGATTTTCACTGGAAAGAATCATCACTAAACACTTTTTTTCCTATTTTTTGAGTTATATGTTTAATTTTCTGTGTGTTCTATTATTTAATTTAGTTTTTTAAAACCTCTTTCCCTACATCCTCTCAAGTTTGATAGAAAATTCTGTCACAAGTTTGTGATATTTTAAAAATCTTACTCCTTTTGTTTATATTATGGATGCTAGGAAAATATGGATCCATTTATTGCTTTGATATTTAAGAATAAAACTTGTGTTTATTTTTATCTTAGTCTTATCTTACCCAATACATTTTTTAAAAGTTGATTACTTTAGGATAGACATCACCTATAATTTCTATGATATGACATCACATTTATTTACTTCTAATTTCTCTTTCTGGGTGTAAAGATTATTTTCATGTATTTTCTCATAGATTGCACCTCCATCATCAAGATAATTAGAGGAATATATTCCATTTTCAAAAATGTTTAAGGAATTGAAAATTTGAATTTATTTTTACTTAGTAATCATACTAGATATTTTTAATATTTAAATGCACATTGTAATAACAACATATGATGTGGAAGAATTCTTTAAAAATGAGTCTATATGCAGAAATTGATAAACTTTATCTTGTTTATCTAAGTACTTAATACATGACTATCTTGAAAAGTTCAACATTTATTTTGAATCTTCTTGTGATTTTTTTTTTTATTTGCTAGTTGGTAGTGTCACCTTTCCTAAACTTAACATGCACTGGCAGCATTTTCAACTCAGTCTTGATTTATAATATTTCACATTTAAATTGGAACACTTTCATTTTGAAATTAAAAAAAACTGTAGTTAATATATTTTGGTTATCCATGTTTAAATTATCATAAAAATAGTTGTTACTTTAATGAAAAAAATGTCATTTGGGAAAACTAATTTACATAGATTCAGTGAGTAAGTGGACTAGATCTTGAAGTTTGATGGCATAGGGATGTAGATACTGTCACTGAAATTATCTATTTATCTATTCATATTTAGAAACTTTGTCCAGCTTATCTAAATACATATATGTTGATTCCACACAAATGATACTCGTTAAAATCTGAGGATCAAGTTTAAGATCTTTGTTGTTGAAACCTGATGATCCATTGATTCATAAACAGACTTTCAGAAAAAGTGATCATTGATCTAGACTGCTGAAATAAAATAGGCAGCAAAATTGTTTTCATTTAGGAGGGCTATAATATTGCCTTCCTTTAAAACTGTAACTCTATTTGAAATAGTGTTTATGGGGATGGAAAGATTGCTCAATGGTTAAGAGCTTTTTTTGCTCCTTTACCATGATAGCAAAACAAAAGTCAAGGTGGGCAGGAATCTAAAGCAGTTGTCCACGTTGAATCTACAATAAGAAGAGAACAATCAGTCATTATGCTCAGCTATGTGTCTCCTTTTTTGTGTACAATGTAGGATCCCAGCCTAGTGAGGGGTACCACCTATCATAGATGGTTCGTCCCACTTTAATTAACCTAATGAAGTTAATACCCTACAAGTATGCCTAGAAGTCTCTTTTCAGAAGGTTTTACTTCAGATATTGACAATGGAGATTTACCTGGATAGGAATAAAAAAGAATGGAATCTCTGGAATGTTTTAAAGAAACCTGGTTCTTCTGAAATTAGAGACTGAGAGAGTGGGAGGGCTCATGATTATGTACAATTCCTAAATATAGACAGAATAAAAATGTGAGAAGACTTATGGAAGGAGACAGTTGTGGCGGCTGAATATGGTCCCTAGCCAAATGCTAAAGAGGAGACGGACCTCAGTCATTAACAGTTAAACATTAATTCTCCCAAGAGGTTAAGGGAACTTTGAGCTACATCTCCTCTATCTTATTAGAACCCTGGGATGAGGACACAGCTACAGAACACACTACTTTTTTTTTAATAATTTATTTTTTATTTCTTCAAGTTACGTCTCAATCACAATCCCCTCTCTACTCCCCCCTCCAGTCCCACCCTTCCACCATCCTCCCCCTCAACCCCCCATCCTCTTCCCTTCTTCTTTTTTTTTTTTTTTTTTAGTTTAAGGTATTTCTTTTTTCCCCCGAACAGCTCTTCCTTTCAGTCCAAAAAATGGTTCTTTTTCTTATAACTATAAATGCAATACAAAACAACAGAAATAAATAGGCCACAATTATAAGAGTTATATGGCTTAGCATACATTCCCAATGTCCAGTCCATATGTATTTGGCACCTGACTTTAACATTCTACCATCTAACCATCTCCATGAGTTTAAAGTTCTATATCTAACTCAGCTTTCATACTAACTTGCCTCATAATTTTAAAAATATCTTCTTAGATCCAGAACACCCTATTGATTCCTAAACAACTCAAAATTTAATTATGAGACTCTAGCTATCTATTCTTCAACCACCTCAGAGATCTGAGAGGGATAAATATATCTGATTATATAGGAAGTGCAGGGCCTGCAGCTTCCAAAACTAAGAAATGACATACCAGTGGCTGCCTGGACAGTTCCCATTTTCTCTCCATACATTACAGCATCAATCTTCAGCCATTTAGCCCCGTTTCTCTGACAGACATTGATTGTAAAGCAGGAATTATGAAGGACTTACCTACCCTGTCTTGGCAGAGCTAGGCTGTCGACTTATCTGCTTCCAAGTTTTGTCCTTTTTGGACAGAAGTCTGTCTACAGTTGAAGCAAGGGGTTTTTCTTGCCAAGAGAAAGGCTTACCACCAATTCAATCATCTCCCACTGGAGATTCTTCGATGCTCATCTTCTACTTGGAGTAGAATAGGGTGTGCTGTCAGGAGCTGACATTTCTCGATATCAAAAAATCTTAAGTTAAGAAAACATCTTTGAATGCCATATTCTGCAGATCTCTTGAGGTTTTTGAAGATGCCCTATCTATGTCTTATATTTAGATAAGCAAATATTGCTTGTCTCTTAGCAACTTGATTTCCGAGTAGCTTAGAAAATAACTGTGATAGACTGTCATAGTAACTAACAAAATGACACGTTTTCATGACTATTAGTTTCCGTTTCTTAATTATCCTAAACAGTTTATGTCGGTTGGTAGCAAGAAGTCAAAACTTGACATTTCATTTTTAAGTATTGCTACGAACAATACCTTTAAGAAGCGTTACCCTTAATTTTGTATCAATATACAAAGATCAACACCAATGTGGCCAAATATAATCTTAATTTTGTATCAATATACAAAGATCAATACCGATGTAGCCCAATACAATCTTAATTTTACATCAATATACAAGGGTCAATACCATTGTGGCCAAATATAATCTTAATTTTGTATCAATATACAAGGATCAATACCGATATAGCCCTATACAATCTTAATTTTGCATTAATATACAATGATCAATACCAATTTAGCCAAATATAATATTAATTTTGTATCAGTATATAAAGGTATAAGGCCATATTCAATAATCTGTCCTTTTTTTCTTGATCTTTCTTATACTATGTCTATGTCCCATTTTTCTCAAGTCTGTTCACTCCTATATAGGAGAGAAAGAAGGATACAGAAAAGAAAAAGAGAGAAGTCCCTGGGTCTAACCTCCAAAACCCATTTAACAAGTCCATTTAACAGCTTGTAGTCTTTTCCCCTAAATAACAAAATTTTCTATTATCTATCAAATAACCAAAGTGGGGGGAACCCCCTCACCACCTTCTGGGGATGGGACATTGTTCTCTTAAAATGACTTCCTGCTGATTTGGGACCTAGTAAACCTGTTTGGGGCCCTAATAAGAATGGAGAAATGGTTAAAAATGTTAATAGATTCATTTGATGTTCAGTCCTTTTGTGCTCAGCTATTTAGGTGTCCTAAGAAGTTCATAGACAGAAGCTGATCTTCAGAGCTTTACTGACAATCTGGCTGGAGTAGTCTGTGGAGCTGAACAATCTTAGCGATTTTGAGTTGTGGTTGTAGACTTTTGAGGAAACTGCTATTGAAGAAGCCTGCAAGGCTGGATCATCTGGGCCACTCGTCTTCTTTGGTGTCTGCTCTGTTTTCTGCTGAGGTTTCCATTGTCCAGTTGTCCCTGGATTCCTTGAATGGATGCTTTAAATCTCCTGGAAAGATAAGAATAGAGCCCTGCCCTAATCCTAACTCTGGGACAATTACCTTTTTTTTTTGGGGGGGGGGTTCAGGTAATATTTTTCCTGGAGCAAATTTGTTTTTTTTTGACAATATATAAAGTATTACCTTTCAATCTGGATTAAAGAAGAAATTATGAAACCGAACTTTTAGTTATTATTTAACACTTATTTATTTATTACTAAATTCACTTATAACAAACACCATTAATTTCTTAACTATTAATCCTATAAATTCCTACAACCCCTTTAACCTATCCACTAAACCTATTGATAATCATAACAACTACTTTCATACCCTTTTAGAATGATACAGTCTCTGGGGCAGGTCCTCAGTCGTCAGGAAACCAATCTCGGGGGTAGACTCTTTAACGCACTTAGCAGTCCTTTTTCTGGAATAGCTCAGACGCAGGTTCGTCAGGGTAAATTGGCTATCGAAGTCTCACTTTAAATAAGGCTTGAGGCTTTCTTCTCTCTGGGAGACCTCAGCGTCTGTAGGCCACCTTACTTCCTTCGTATCAGCAACTCTGCCGTTCTGCCTCAGTCTTTAAAGCTGGCCACAGTTCCGTTCAGGCCACTGTTCGGACAGGTCAAACCCCTCTAGGCAAAAGCTGAGCCACAGGGTTTAGTCCTTGGCCTTTTGCTGTCTTGCCGAGGCTTTCTCTGCTCACCAGCTTCCTTCTGCCTCAGGGAGATCTGGCCATTGGTCTACCAGAACTTTCTGCAGCAGGACTCTCGGAGCTCTCTCATATCGGGGGCCCTTAGCACGCACGCGTCCCTCTGGCGTCATCCACTTGTCCTTAAATAGGATCACTCCTTGTTCCACCTGCTTCAGCTTAATTTGGGCTCTACCCACTTAGCAGTTGAAAGCAATGCCAGGTCATAAAGTCTTTCCTTCTTTCACCTGGCTTCAACCTTGTTTTTCAGTCCAAAGAGACTCCCCTCATTTCACCTGACTTCATCCATAAGCTGATAAGCTAATTGCTCACAGCAGTTGATCTTCATGCCCCGAATTAAAAGACTGTATCAGAAACTTAGGTATTCACTAAATCTAACTTATATTAACCTATCAGCCCCTTCAAAATTATTTTGATATTTTGGAGCTAAACAAACCTTTAGTGTATATATTTTGACATCTCAAAGGACAATTTGTTTGAATTGCAGCCTGCCTTTTGTAAGTAGCTTTTAAACTTAAATCTTTCCAAATCCTATGTGCCTGTCTCTGCATTCTAAGTTTTGGGATCAAAGACATGTGTTTCCCAACTGATGGGATTAAAGATGTGCTCCTCCACCCCTGGATCAAAGTTTTTCTCTGTTTAGAGCTTGTTTTGTATCAGGTGGCCTTGAGCTCTGAGATCTGCCTGTTTCTGTCTCTAGTGCAGAACACACTACTTTTACCCTTGTGAGGCCCGAAAGAAAAAACCCAGCTAAGTGATTATGAGAATTTTAATTTTAAGTGGTTTCAAAAAATCTGTTATGAGTTATGATTTTAGATATATTTTGAATCAGGAATCCCCCACTTCCAGACATATACACACAGTTAATCTCTCTCTCTCTCTCTCTCTCTCTCCCTTCTTTCTTCATTTCTTTTCGATTCTCCTCATATCTCTCAGACTTTTTCAGACATGAAATTTAAATCAAAATGGCACCATTAATAGAAAATTTCATTCTCTTTCTAATGATTAAATCCTGTCTCCTCTACAGGTAAATGTTTATCTATGAATGGGTCTCCTTCATTCCTATGTATTCCTATGTTTGTTTGGTTTAGTTTGCCTTTTCTTATATTAATTATTCGTACATTCATGTTAATCTTATTATATAGCAGAGAGAAATCCAGTATTTTATTGCTCAAATTTTTCATTAACACTATTCTTATCTGAGAGGGATAAAGTACATATATAATATGCATTACTTAGTAGTATATAACTTTATTTATCCTTTGTTGTATATGTATAGGTAAATCAGTAAATCATCAAGCAGACCAGGATATAAAATATTTTCCTCTTAGGCAAATACAATTTTATGATGGATTTGTTTTGCCTAATTTTGAATAATTTTATGGGTAATAAATATGCATCACTTTTATTTATATTCTTTCACTAGATGAATCATTTTTAGATTAATCAATATACACATGTAGTATGTTTAGGTACTTAATAAAAACCCTCTTATTATCTGGGTGGAGTGCTACTTTCCTTTCTCCCAGCACTGCAGAGTCAGGTGGCTCAGTATTTCTTTTGACTATCCTGGTCTACATAGCGAATCTCAGGCCAGTCAGGGTAACATTATTAGACCCTGAAAGTCTTCTGTGACTTTGCTATTGATGTAATAGATTTTTCTATTAACAGGTATTATTATTTGTTTTCAGTTCATTGTTGTTTAACATGACATCACTATTAACTTTCTCCTCCTTTGCCTTTTATTTGTGTCTATACTTGTAGAGGGGTGGCTAATCCAAGGCTTTCCCTGAGGCCCAGATAAAGGGAAAAACAGGAAACTCCTTCTCTAAAACAGAAATATGCTCCACAGAGCCATTAATGGCCTGGTACCAAAGCTCTGGGGGAACTTCAACTTTGTATCCTGAGAACACACACTCCCCACCTTAAGAGGCTGTGGTTATTAGTCCCATAGCTGTGAGCTTGCTCTGTGACACTCAAGCTATCCTGTGTTACCTGTACATAGTATCTTTGCTTAGCCTCCCTCTGGCTTTATTCCACAGCATCATAGCTTCTGTTGACATAGTCCTATTTTCCATCTGGGAATAATGTACAAGATGCTGTACTTCTTAATAAGAGTGTTTGTCATAAGGCATAGTTTATTCAAGTCATCCTGAACCTACTTATTATATCGTGTTCCTCTGGAGCTTCATTCCCAGGACCCTGTCACTGAAGGGATGGCCTGCTGCTCCAAGTCAAACACTCATTTATTTTGAATACATATTAGAAGGGAGACTCATGGGTTATAATATCTGTCATGTGCTTAATTAAAAACTTCTAAATAGTTGCCTAAAATTGTGTATTCTTATGCTCCTCTGTGATATGGATTATTAGGGGCCAGGGAAGATATCTCAGTTAGTAAAGAACTTGGCTAGGTAAGCATGAGGACTTGAGTTATTTCCCAGAACCCATGAACAAAATCAACATATAGTGACATCTGTCTGTAATCCCAGCTCTAACTAGGCAGAGACATGTGGATCCCTTAGGGTTGTGGACCAGCCATCCTAGCCTACCTTTGAGATTCTGAAAAAAAGAAAGAAAGAAAGAAGGAAGGAAAGGAAGGAAGGAAGGAAGGAAGAAGGAGAAGAAAGAAAGAAAGAGAAAAGGAGGATGGTGGCTGAGGAACAATTAACGTTGATCTTTTCTTCCCCATACATTGAACAAACATGGACATGAACATATTTATGTAAAATATTCTAGTTTAGCTTCTTCATATTTATATATTGATTAGTATTTTAATGTTATTTTGCTTTATTCAGCTGTTCTATTATTATGTCACTTGATGCTTGTACATTCTTGTGAGTGCCATCTCTTATTCTTGGTGGAAATTAGAATATTATTTTAATAAAAGGATTTTTTGACATTTAAAGAGAGAGAAATTATACCTTATAGTAGTACTATATGTGATTTTATTGAAATTTAATCTTGTGGAAAAAGATGTAAACATATATTCATGATATTATATGATGAAATGCTCTTAAATAAGGTATATAAAGTGAATCCTAACCCAGTTTGTCTAAACATCTTACAGGAGATAATTATAATTAAATTGTGCTTAATAATTTCAGATCATAAATGTACTTTCTGAATGTTGAACTACTTCTGTTTCTTTTCTTTGCTGAATCATTCCCTTCATATTTACAAAACTTTATAGTACTTGAGCAATAGATGTTCACAAGAAAATTTGTTACATTGATAATAATTAGCAAATAATATTAACCTTTTGACCCCAGAAAATTGATAGACTATATGATGATGGACTTAGAATAAAAGAAAGAATAACATAGGGTCTTAGGGCATTAAAATTTATCTAGAATAATTTTTATTATTTTGTTTATTTTTGAGATTACAATGCAATTACATAATTTCTAGCTTCCTTATTCTACCAATAAACTCTCCCATATTCCACTGCTTGCTTTCTTACAAATTTTTGGCCTCTATATTCATTGTTGTTACAAACATGTATGCATACACATATATATTCATAAATACAACCTACTCATTCTGCATACTGTTACTTGTATGTATGTTTTCAGGGCTGACCACTTGAGATTGGATAACCAATTTGTGTGCTCTTCCCTGGAAAAGTCTATATGTTCTTCTCTGATATCTCTCCATCATCTGTAGTTCTTTGTACAGGGTTGAGCTCTCCTGAGATTTCCATCATTCTCCCTAACCATGTTAGCATGTATATTATAGTTATCATTGCTCAGCTCATGTTTAGAAAGTTTCTTTATTAAGATTTTATGGGTGTAGCTTTTGACATTATAAGGAGTAATGATCTCAGAACTAGCTCCTTCATTCTTGGACTCTTAGAGTCTTTATGCTCTCTCATTTTCAATGATTCCTGAGCCTTCAGTTCAGGACTCGTTTTCTATTTTGGTAGCATTTTATTTTATTTTTTTATATATGGGGACCATTATTCAAATTCTGTGAATTCCTAAGGACATTTTTACATGTGCATACATATGTAATAAATTAGAGTCTGGTGAATGCACAATCACCTTTTTTATGTTTATTACTTCAGGTTACATCTCCATCACAGTACCCTCTTTTCACCCCTCCCAGTCCCATCCTCCCACCCTCTACCCCTAACCCTTCCAACCCACTCTTCCAGAGTGGAGTGTCTCTACATATCAGTCCAGTCTCCTGCCCCAGTTTAGCAGTCATATGAGGCCCAAGAGCCTTCTCATATACTGGGGCCTACAAGGCAGCACCAATAGGGCAAAGTGTCTCATGGACAGGTAACAAAGTCTTGTGTTCCTGTTCCCATTGGTGCATTGGCTGTAGCATGCTGTACTATGTGACTAAAATCTGATTGTAAGTGAATAGATGCCATGTGCATTCTTCTGAGTCTTGGTTACCTCACTCAGGATGAGCTTCTTTTATTTCCATCCATTTGGCTGCAAATTGCCTGAGTTCATTGGTTCTGATGGCTGAGTAGTATTCAGACGTACTACAGTTTTTTTATCCATTCTTTGGTTGAGGGACATCTGGGTTGTTTCCAGTTTTTAGCTATTACAAATAAGGCTGCTATGAGCATAGATAAGGAAATATCCTTGTGGTTTAGTGAGGAATCATTTGGATATATACCCAGAAGTGGTATGGCTGGGTCTTGAGGCAGAGCTATTCCAAGTTTTCTTAGATATCGCCATACCGACCTCCATAGTGGTTGCACAAGCCTGCACTCCCACCAGCAATGGAGGAGTTTCCCCTTTCTCCACACCCTCGCCAGCATGTGCTGTCATTTGAGCTTTTGATCTTAGCCATTCTGACAGGTGTGAGATGGAATCTCAGAGTCCTCTTGAGTTGCATTTCTCTGATGATTAAGGATTCTGAGCATTTCTTCAAGTTTCTCTCAGCCATTAGGGATTCCTCCTTTGTGAATTCTCTGTTTGGCTCTGTTCCCCATTTTTTGATTGAATTATTTGGTTTCTTGATATGTAATTTCTTGAATTCTTTGTAAAGTTTGGATATTAGCCTTCTGTCAGATTTTTTTTTTCCACAGAAGAATGCCCCAGAAAAAGCAGTCTCAATTTTTCATCTTGATACTCAACATCATTAGTTTTGGGGACTTGAAACAATAAATTTTGAAATTTTCAAGTTCTATGGTTCTGATCTTTTCATTCATCTGGAGATAGTTTAATCCAATAAAAACAAGTGAAGACAGATTTCTTGTATATCTTAATTTACTGTTACTCTGTTTCACACTGTGAAAATGCAATATTTTCATCATATGAAATTTTAAATCATAAATGAATTAAAATAGGCATAATCTTAGGAGGTAAAATGAATTATTATTTGTCACGGTAGTATTAACACATCAATACAGTAATTTAAAAATATATTTCTTTTTTCTCTTTGTGCTTATTTCATACAAAGTCTCAGAGTTCATGTGGTATAATTTACTGTGTTATACACGATGGCCTTAAACTCACTATGATTGTCATCTGTCAGCTTCCTGAGGGTCAGGATTAAAAGGATGCATCATCTCTATAATCAAATATTTTCCTCATTCCCTGAAAGCTAGATTTTTCCTTTTATATTTAGACAGAACTTAGAGGAAAATAAACACACACACACACACATACACAAATGATTTCTGTTTTACATGTGGTTCTTAGTTTAAGCTGGTAAAGATAATTTTGGCTTCTTTGGTTTCTTCTGCTTTCTCTAAACTTTATATGAATTTTACAAGGTATCCATCTGTTACTATTGAAGACACAATGTACCACAGTTTATTTTTAATCCATTCTTCAGTTGAAGGGATCTAGATTGCTTCCAGTTTCTAGCTATTACAAATAAAGCCGCTATAAACATAGTTGAGCCAATGTCCTTGCAGTTTGGTGAATAATCTTTTGGATATATGCCCAAGAGTGGTATGGCTGAATTGTGAGGCAGAACTATTCAAAGTTTTCTGAGATATCACCAGACTGATTTCCAAAATGGTTGTACAAGTTTGCACTCTGCCCAGCAATGGAGGAGTGTTTCCCTTTCTCCACATCCTCACCAGCATGTGCTGTCAGTTGAGTTTTTGATCTTAGTGATTCTGACAATTGGTACATTTACACAATGGAATACTACTCAGCTATCAGAAACAAGGAAATCATACAATTTGAAACCAAATGGAATAGAACTAGAAAAGCACATCCTGAGTTAACTAACCCAGGTCCAGAAAGATACACATGGCATGTACTCACGTATAACTGGATTTTTTTTAGGCATAGAGTATAGGATGATGATCCCACAACCCACTGATCCACAGGAACAGGAACATAGCATAATTATCCTATGAGAAATTCCACCCAGAAGCAGAGCAAAGCAAAGGCTGAGTCACACAGTCAAACATTAGGTGGAGCTCTGGGAGTCCTATATAACAGAGGGAGGAGGACTAGAGAGACACAAATAGAACCAACCAATCTAGACCCCTAGGGGCTTACAGAGTGAAATGCTAACTAGAAAAAGAAGAAAGGAGCTTAGACTAGACCTAGACCTCTATACAAATATAGGTGATAGGCAACTTTGTCTTCAAAGAATTCCCTTAGCAACTTGGAGAAGCAGTCTCAGTGATGGACTTTGCTACCTGTTAGTGGGACAGTTTACCTAACCTAGCTGCCATGCTTGGCCCCAGAGCAAGAGGAAACTCTTAGTCTTCATGTGACAGATGAACTTAGTGGGGGCTGATATGTGGGGAACCCCATAGTGGAGGAGAAAAATAGATGGGAGAGGGAGTAGAGGGTGGGAGGGTGGGACTGGAAGGGGAGCAGGGAAGGGGCTCGGGCTGAGATGTAAGTTGAATTAATAAATAAATGTATTAAATAAAAAAGAAAAGAAAACTTGTTGCTCTTCCAGAGAATATAGCTCATCTTCCAAAACCCAAGTAAGATGTTGGAAGAGGAACTATACACCTTACAACCTCATGTCAGTCTAGTTCTTTTCACTAGTGTTTTCTGGCTTCCACAGGTACATGTCCTATTTTGTATATACCACAAGCAGACATGCACACATAAACCCAACTAAAACTAAAATTGACCTTTAAAATGATTTGCTTTTAATGCTCACTTTTAATTGATTCCTAAAAATTGTGTTTGTGTCTTAATTTAAGTTTGCTTCAGTTAGCGACAAATTATAAATAAATATGTGAACCCATTATTGAGAAAATTGATTTGAATGAAATTTTAATTATTCTTTCCATATCTGGGCCTATGCAGTGAATATTCAAACAAAGAAAGCAACAGTAGGAAGTCACTGTAGAATAGTTTCTCTTCTTTGGTCTGCAGATCATGGAACGGCTAGACATATTAGACCAGATGACATCATTTAGGAAGGGATGTTCGAAGGTAAGCAATTCCCACTTTCAGAACATAGACAACTATTTAAAATGCCAGATTGATTGTGTAGTGTTATCAGTTAAAAAGTGCCAAGAGATTCATGATAGATGCACCAGGAAAGAAGACTTCTTCATTACTGCAGTCAGAACAATATGGTTTTATGGTTAAAAAAAATGAAAACAAAAAAAGGAGAGCAAAGACCTATGAACAATGGTACTGGTGAAATGCTTCTGCAGCCATGGAAGAAATGCAAATGATGCATAAGTCAGGGGTTCAAGAAATGATAGGACAGATCCTAGGAGATAGAGAGACTATTTAAATATACATGAAGAAATATTCATTTCATCAACTAAATACACTGAGAGATGATCAATTTTTGATAAGGAGGACACACTTAGAGTCAATGTGCAGAGTGATGACAGGCAGGGACTGTGGTGTCCTGGTGCTTAGCATCCACTTTCATGCTAAGTTCTTCACTGTTTTCTGATAAGTCTGGTTATAGATTAGAAATCTGTTTTACTCATAACAACTGAGAATCCCATATATGTCTAAATGATATGAACACCATGAATCTGAGCACACATCCACCTCAGTTCTTTTGTTCACCTCTTTCCTGGAACATGGCTGTCACTCAGTAATACTTCTTTATTGAATAAATGAATGGGCTATGTTGAAATTTTGAGTTGTTTAGGAATCAAGAGGGTGTTCTGGATCTAAGAAGATGTTTTTAAAATTGTGAGGCAAGTTAGTATGAAAGCTGAGTTAGATATAGAACTTTAAACTCATGGAGATGGTTAGATAGTAGAATGTTAAAATCAGGTGCCAAATACATATGGACTGGATATTGGGAATGTATGCTAAGCCATATAACTCTCATAATTGTGGCCTATTTATTTCTGTTGTTTTGTATTGTGTTTATTGTTATAAGAGAAAGAACCATTTGTTGGACTGAAAGGGGGAGCTGTTGGGGGGAAAAAAGAAATACCTTAAACTAAAAAAAAAAAAAAAATGGAAAAGGATGGGGGTTTGAGAGGGAATAGGGTAGAAGGGTGGGACAGGAGGGGGGAGTAGGGAGGGGATTGTGATTGAGATGTAACTTGAAGAAATAAAAAATAAATTATAAAAAAAGAATTTAGATTTGTAACTGCTATGCAATAGTTCTCTCACATTTGTTCTTTTGTTTTCAAGTTCAATGAATTAATTAATCTAATTAATAATTATAGTTCTAATTTATTTGATGGTTAAGACAGAGTCTCCTCACCTTTGTTGGATATGCTTTGAATGGCTGCTATTCTTCTATGGACTCACTCAAGCTCTATTTCTCTTTAAAGGTCTTCAGATTTCTCAGAACATTGCTGAGTGCTCCTTTCCGGATAACTAACAAATGATGCTGCTGACTTTGCATGCGGTGCTGCTTCACCTTCAGAGTTTCCTCCATGCACATTCTTTTTTAACTGCTTTTTTTTTTTTTAAAGAAAAATAAGTAATGTGAGCAGGGGGAATATAGAGACTTTTCTCTTGGGGATAAACATAAGAATTGGAACTTTAAACATGTTAGAGATTCTGCCACAGAACAGCATCCACAGTCTACAATCCTTATAAGAATTAATTTGCCCTCTAGCTTTAAACTCAGTGTAGTTCAGTTCAGGCTGGTCTCACACTCAGGAAGCTCCTTCTTCATTAATAAACTTTGTTGTGCTTTATTGTTTCTTAGTTTTGTGTTCTTTAGTAGATGTTTTCTTTTGTACACATGTACTTTTACATGTGTACAAAAGAGAATTATATATGTAGCTTACTAATATTTTCTCTTCAATCTAACTTTTAAATTTTATTTTACATCCTGACTCCAGTTTCTCCTACCTCTTCCCCTTCTAATTCCTCCTCCCACATCCACTCCTTCGTTTCTCTTCAGAAAAGGGCCACCCTGGATGAACATCAACCAGTCATGACATATCAAGTTGCAGTAAGACCTCACACTCCCTCTTCTAATAAAGGTAAACATGGCAACTCAGAAGGGGGAAAGGATCCCAAAGGCAGGCAACAGAGTGTGAGATAGCTCCTGGTCCTACTATTAGGAATTCCACAAGAAGATCAAGCTACACAACTGTAAAATATGTGCAGAGGGTCTAGGTCAGGCCCATGCAGACTCCCTGACTTTCTGTTAAGTCTCTGTCCCTTTGGGCTCAAGTTAGTTGATTCTGTTAGGTATCTTGTCCTGTCCTTGACCTTTCTGGTTCCTAAAACCCTTCTTCCCCATCTTCTTTGGGATTCCCCAAGTTCTGTCTAATGTCTGGCTGTGGATCTCTGCATCTGTTTCCATTATCAACCTAATTCTTTGAAGTTCCACCAGAGAGAAATTCAATTTTGCGTGATTTATTGAAAACAGGTAATAAATCAGTGGGTCAAAAATGGCATGGTAGTATATATCATATAATTGTAATGGTGTATATTTGTAAATGATATGTGATATACAGCTGATGTTTTCTGAAAGTAAGTTTAGCTTTACTGCTTATAGAAATGATTCCTGAATGAATTTTTCAATTTCAGTTAGACACTGACATAGTCTCACACTTTGGAAATGGGGACCAAATCATTATCATAGCAAATGTTACCTCTGCTGCAGAATAACTCATTCTTGTACTATTCTTATATTAGAAAAAACAATTTTGTACAGAGATAGTAAAGTATGATTTTAATGCCACACAATTTGTTAGGGGAGAATAATTTACATTCCTATTGTTTCCTTGTGAAATGGACTTTTTCATCTTTGGTTTTGGGAGGTAGTCATAATATATTGTAATTTGATTTTACATATAATACTAGAATTATATGAGTATCTCTATGTTAGTTTTAAAGTACTTCAAGAAAATATGAGCAAACATTATAGAACTCTTTACAGAGGTTCTGAAGTGTGAAGTTCATGGTGTGATATTAGCCAGACCCTTTGACATTTCATCAGTGTTTGTACATTATACTGATAATCTTGCCCTGCTGAAGGCTGAGGTAGAAGTGTCTTGTAAGTCAAATATCCCTGTTATAAAGATGATGAAAGTCAAAAGAGTGCACATTCAAGGATACAGTGTAGGTTATTGATCTGATATTCAATTCATGCTGTTTAATGAACATCTTTAAATCTTTTTTCAGACCCAATTATTCGTGGATCATCAGTATTGACTGACAGGAAATTTATAGGCAGTTTAAAATCTAGGAATCTTTGCTGAACTGCATTTCTAGCCAGTTGTCATTTCACACACTTACTCAGAAACCAAGGTACTCTACATTTATTTATATAGAAGTACAAACTTCTTTGTTCCAGTTATGGTCATTGTGTTTTCTAACTGTCTTTAACTTTAGAGTACAGAGATCATAATTCTGACATTGTTTGTCCCATCTTCCTTAGAGAATTGGGTTCCTAAGTGCATTAATTTTTTACTTGTGCTATCCTTCATCTCAGAGAGCATATCTTAGAATGGTAGAGACAAATGGTTACTTTGAAAGGTAATACTAGAAATATAGTTTTAAAAAGTTGTTGATTTTTTTATCTCCTAATCCCAATACATTTTTATTTATAAACAAATTAATACAAATTTAATTCACAGATATGATTAAAGAATGTTCAA
Source organism: Lophiomys imhausi (assembly GCA_907164525.1). Classification (NCBI taxonomy): domain Eukaryota; kingdom Metazoa; phylum Chordata; class Mammalia; order Rodentia; family Muridae; genus Lophiomys; species Lophiomys imhausi. The sequence continues at coordinate 9,460,851 of CAJQZJ010004752.1, forward strand.
TATCTCAATGCTATTAATTTTTAAAAATCAAAAGTATGGTTTTATTTGCAATTTATAGTAAATTATCTCAACTTTAAAATAGTTATTACACACACACACACACACACACACACACACACACACACACACACACAGAAGATGTGGTGGTTTGAATAGGAATGGTTCCTTTAGACCTGTATATTTGAATGTTTTGTCACCAGGAATGAGTGGTGCTATTAGGAGGTGTGGCCTTGTTTGTGTAGTTGTTGTTTTGTTGGAGAAAGTGTTTCACTGGGGATAGGCTTTGAGGTCTCAGACCGTGAAGCCAGGACTAATGGCTTATTCTCTCATCCTGCTGCCTTAGGATCCAGATGTAGAGCTTTAAGCTGTTTCTTGCCTACCTGCTTGTTGTCATGTTTTGCTTCCCTCCATGATATGTAAACCAGCCTCAATTAAATGCCTTCCTTTATAAGATTTACACTGGGCCAGGTGGAGGTGGAATATAGCTTTTTTTTTAATGTTTATTCATCATTTCATTATGCGTCTATTGCCACCCCCTCCCGATCCTTCCATCCCACCCTCCCGATCCTTCCCTCCCACCCTGTACCACCTCTCCCATGCCTCCGGTATCAGCCCCTCTCAGTTTGTTAATCACATGAGGTCTAAGAGCTTCCCCTTGCACAGGAGGCATAAATGGCAGTTCCACTAGGGTGGGTTGTCCCACTGACAAGTGACCAAGTGACTGTTCTTGTTCTTTTATGACTGTTGATTGTAGGATGGTTATCCTATACTATAATGGTTAAAACCAGTTATAAATGAATTATGCCATGTTTATCTTTCTGAGTCTAAGTTAGCTCACTCATGATGAGCTTTTCTACTTCCATTCATTTGGTTGCAAATTGCATGATTTGCTTGTTTCTGACAGCTGAGTAGTATTCCATTGTGTAAATTTACCACAGGGTTTTTTTTTTGTTTGTTTTTTTTTATCCATTCTTTAGTTGAAGGACATCTGGGTTGTTTCCAGTTTCTAGCTATTACAAATAAAGCTGCTATGAATATAGTTGAGGAGATGTCCTTGTGGACTGGTGAGGAATCTTTTGGATATAGGCCCAGCAGTGGTATGGCTGAGTCTTGAAGTAGAGCTATTCCAAGTCTTCTAAGATATCGCCAGACTGATTTCCAGAGTGGTTGTACAAGTTTGCACTCCCACCAGCAATGTGGGCGTGTTGAGGTGGAACATGCCTTTAATCTCAGCACTCAGGAGGCAGAAGCAGGTGAATCTCTGTGTTTGAGGCCAGCCTGGTGTTCAAGAGTAGGTTCCAGGAATCTCAAGTCTATACAGAGAAACACTGCCCCCTCCCCACAAAAAAAGTGTTGCTGTGGTCATGCAGTCTCTTTACAGCAATAGAAACCCACATATGATGTATTTTGATTATGTAACCCTCCTACAATTTAACAACTTGTTAATAGTTAACAGTTTCTTCACTGTTATTCTTCATAAATTTAAGAAGTATTACAGGAGACCATATGTAAAAACAAAACTTGACTTCCTATCATTATCAGGGGGGTACAAAGATTATAAGAGCCAGAGAACAATGAGGACTCTTGTGCAATGATATCTTCTGGAAAGAACAGGCATTTTAACCCATGTACTCACAACAGATGTGGTTTCCTGTACACAACCTTTACAAGACAAATTTATTCAGTGTTTCTGAATGGATGAGAAAGGGCTCACAGAGTAACTGCACTAGATGGAGGGTTATTTATAATACCATATTATTGTATTCCATAATAAATCTTGGCTTGTAAAAATACTAGTGGAGAAAACATGAATAAAGAGTTAAATTGTGTATTTTATACATGATAAATTCTATACATTCTATTTTTCTTTTCAGCTTATGATTTCTCATATGAAGTTCAGCCATTGCTACTTGTCAACAAGAATCTCCTCAGGTGATTTGGTTTATCATAAATTATTGTGAAGATTGTTGTGGATTTTTCAGAATGCACATAAATTAATCATTTTGTAATTCTATATATCTTCAAGTACACTGATTTTATTATAAAATATTATTAACTTTTAGCTTCAGCTTGCTACTCTTCTGTTTCTTGTAATGTTCAACAGCCATGTATAAAACATCTGATGATTATGTTGTTTGAAATCTAGCTTCTAAGATTGCAATTTAAATAATTAGGGAACTGAGAAATATTTTTTTCTTACATGTCATTTAAAAAATTTTCTTTTCCAAATACTAAGACACATTTCTGTAAAACACTGTAATTGATTGCTACCAACACATACCAGGTGTCACTTCGAATTCTATTAAACCAGAACTTTTAGTTAGCCATTCAAATAAAGTATTCTTATGTGAAGATTCAGTGCCACTGTGATGTTCCCTTTGATAGGATGAGACAAGTGGTATCACCATATTGTCTATTGGATCTGATGCACAATAAATCAGATGAAAGCTCAGCTGCCATGCTATGTTCCAAAAAGAAAGACAATCAAATTTTGAGTCTTAGACCTCCTGAAAAATTGATTTTTTTATTATAGACATAAATACATAAAATAATTCTTTAATCTGCCTTCACTCTGATTTACAGTATGTTTGACTTGTTTTATTATTTTATTTAGATTTTCTACAAGGTCTCTTTGTAATGCCAATCCTAGTATGAACAGTTTATACTATTGCTCTAGTTTATAAAGGAATTAGACTTCAAGTGTCTGCCACCACTCCTGGCTATAATTTGCACATATTAATCTTATGGTATTAAATATATCTGTGACTAAAAATAGAAGTGTTCTTATTCTTATGAGAATGCTAAATATTATTTTCATACCTGAAATTTCAACAGACTATATTTTTGTTTGATCAAGTAATCATAAGTAGTGAGTAAAAAAGGGTAAACATAATTCACCATCAAAAGTATAAATACTTCCTGGTGGTACAATATATGCAATATCATTTGAGGTCTTCTGTATTCAGAGAGAACATTTAACTTGCTAGATTTAAACAGACTTACGGTTATACATCACACTTCCACTTTTGGAAATTTCATAGTAATATAGAACTAGGTTGGAGTCATAACAAATTCAAGTTTCTTAATATAATTTCATGAGGAGGACATATATAAGCAGTATATGCTGTTACTTCTGAAGAGAATGCAACTATTTTACATGAAATTCTTCTCTGTTTTCCCTGCTGCTCTTTAACTTGACATGTATTTGGATGGAGAAGGAAACCAAGTGTGACTAGCTTCTTCCTACATGCCATACCATGTGTAAGTCAAGTCAGGCATCTGCCTGTGACTATAAATCATTTACCATGTTCTTTCCTGTCATCATGATAGAATCAACCATCAGCCTACTCAACATCTACTTTGTGCTTTTATCAAATTTCTTCTACCTGATACTTTTGATGGAGTGGTTTGCCTGAGTTCAAAAAAGTTGTTGCAGTAAGCTTTAGAAATTTGTCATATATTATCTAAAAAAGAAAAATTAAACCAGTATATGTGTAAATGGTAACTGTTGATACAGAATACTGAGCTAGAACCCCTTTATTGTGGTTTTTTCTAACCCAGTGAGAAGGAGTTAGCAACTCTCTGAGGTGCCACTGAAGCACACATAGAACAGTGAACTCACAGACATTTTAACTAGCTCTATTATGCAAGAGATCTTATATGCATAAAATTATATACTTTATATTTTAAATTCATGTTCAATGTTGAAATTTGAGATTGTACAATTGGTATCTTAAGGCAATTGGAATAGGTGTTTCATTTTGGTTATTCAAACTTAAATTTCACAAAAGAGCAAGGACAGTGTTTGCATCAAAACTAGCCACAAAGAAAATTGTGTTACAACTATCTGACCTTTTTAAGGGAGTCTCAATATTCTTAAGACCCTAAAATTAAAGTTTGACCTTGGTGATATTTTCATTTTCACATCAATAACTTTTCATGGTCAGAGTTTTGCAGCATTTACTTTTTTTAATTAATGTGTTTTTATTTCTTCTCAAAAACAATCAAAGTGGGTAAAATACACCTTAATTTTATGTGATAGATGCTAAAGATTTGAAGAACAAGGAAAAGAGTGCTTTATCCAAAATTCTCACGTATAGTTCATTTGTTTTACAGAACATCACATAGCAGCCGATTTAGTTTCAACAAATAACTGCTCTGTGAAATAATAATTACCAATGCCATGTTTGCATATTTTAGATGGTTGAACAAGTACAGTTACTTGAACACTAATAAAAAGCAAAAAAAAGGAATAAATCTTGAAACAATGTAATTTACCTTGTTAGTAATCTTGAAATTAATAATTGTTATTTTATCTCAAATTTATTTGCAGCTTGGTATTCCTTTCAACTTAATTACTTACTTTTCCAATTAGTCATTTTACATTGATAATTAATTTTTATACAAATGTTTGAAAGACAAGAATTTAATTTCTTAACAATATAGATAACAGATTTCATTGAATATTTAAGTTCTCATGTAGAATACAATGCTAATTTTGTAGACTAAAATATATAAACTGAACACTGCCTGAAGAGTAGTGTTATATAAATCAAATTTGAAAGTAAAATAATACTGTGTAGAGTAGTACAAGCATTTAAGTTGCTCATAAAATAAGATCTATTTTATTGAAAACAAATATTTTAAAAGATCAAACAAAATTCCATGTTCTACAACTTTTAAATATTTATTCTTTTTCTTTTTGTTTAAAGGATATTTCTATCATTTCCCCTTATCATTTCCTCTCTCAAGAGCCATTCCATGCCCTCTCTTAATCACACTCAAATTCTTGTTCTATGGTAGCCTCTTTTTCTATGATAAATTTTAGTACATATATAGAGATAGATTAATATATAACTTTATAAATACAACCTTCTGAGTCTGTCTGGAGTGGCTTGTATGTATATGAGTTCAATGCTAACCACTTGGTATTATATCACTAGTCAGTGTATCATCCTTCAGGAAGACCAGTTCTCCCTTTTTCAGCAGTTGGTAGTTGCCTGTAGTTCTTTGTTTAGAAGAAAGATCCGGTGAAATTTCCTCCTTCCATGTTATCATGTCTATTGGTGTTGTCATTGTACAGATTTTGATTAGATAGCCATAGTGTATGGTACCATATCTCCAAATCTTTAGATGTTAGGTTGCAACCTTAAATAACCCCAGAAACCAGGAAAGCACAAAAGAACCTGGGGGAAGAGAGAGTGAAACAGCACAATACAACTTCTATGAAGGGAGGTGGAAAGAATAGGGAACGGTAGATCTTAATTGGGAAAAAGAAGAGGGAAATAAATATAGGAGAAGTTGGAGGGAAGTGGAATAAATAACAGTATAGTTGATAAATCTTTAAGAAAGCATATTATTTTATATTACTTAAAATTGCATATAATATGTATACGTATGTTTGTATGTAAGTAAAGTTTTTGCTACTTGGTCTGACAGTGCTTCCTCAAGCACTGTATACCATCTAACACAAACAACAGTAACAATCATGAGAAATTTGTTTCTGAGGCATTGATTGGTAAGGATAGTCTAAAGGATCCCCCAAACAATATAGGATATTGCTGTTGCTTTTAGTTACCTCCCAGAGGTTAAAGTTAAGTTCTTATTACTGACGATTCCTTGTAAATTTAGACACAGGACTCAGAAGATTCAAGCTGGATCTGTCCTAAAAGTCTCCTCTCTGAAGGGTTTTTTTTTTAAATAATAATAGTAGAAGTTGTTACCCAGGCTGCCAAATGGGCGAAGCAATCAACAGTTCTACCCAGCTAATATGCCTATGAACCATAACAATGACTAGCCTGTTAAAGTACAATAGTGGCATCCATATCTAGGTGGTAACCAAAACTTTCTGATTGGACTTGAAGCCACCCCAACAGAAAGTAAATCATGCCTGTTGCTGTAAAACTAGCCAACTACCCATGACTACTGAAGTCATAGATCTTAAAGGATAACCTACTGTCATCATTTCACTAAACCAACGTAATTTCTAACTGAATTCTAAAAATTATCCTAATATTACAGATAAGTGTAGCTCTTGCCTGACCACAGGAACTTTCTTTGTAGCAAACAGAGACCATAACAGGAAATCATGTTCTATAATTTTTGAGTTTAATTTTTTGTCAACACTGTTATTAAATGTAAGAAATTTTAAATGACTTTAAATCATGAGTTTATAAGCAATCATAAGGTGTTTTTATAAAAAATTCAGATGATATATTCTAAAGTTTCTCATAGACTTAACCAATTAAAAATAATCTTTCAATTTTCCATATATATATATATATATCATGTATTTTAACTGCATATATATATTTCCAGAAAATGTTCAAGGAAATATTATTTAAACAATTAATCTTTTTTTTAATTCCAGGGACAAAATAAAACAACAAACATACAAAAACTTCTCTCAAGATCCAGGAACCACTCATTATTTCTTAAGCATGGTTATTTTTTAAAATTTGTAAATCAGATGTATAAATTTGTTAAGATTTATGTGATGGCTCAAAACAACCCTGTACATGACATGTACATTTTATTTGTACATACACTTTGTGTTCAAATTATTTCAGCAATTTTATTAGTAGTTAAATAAAAACTGACTTGTTTGTTTTAAAAACTTGAAATAGCATAATAGCATTTCTTTATTGTGATATCATTTGTCCATGCTTAGATTGTAAATTGCTTGTTTTGGTTGGCTTAACTAAATCATCTCTACTATGTGAGGATTTTTTTTTTTTTGGCTGAAAAATAAAACTACCATTTCCATTAGGATATACAGTATAATTTCAGTTGATACTACAATGTACAAAAAAATGATTTCCCTAAAATAGAACCTCCTTCCTTGCTAAAAAGAATACATTTAGATAGCAGCAGCAAAGTGGCTCCATGTATTTCAAAAATAACATGATGATTCTGGCTTTTATAAGTGATGAAAGCACTAGCAAAGCATCAGAGAGTTGAGAACAGAAACATGTTCAATCTCAGTTTTCAAAGCTGTTTTGAGATTAAGGAATAGAGATTATAGATAGATCCATTGAACAAAGATATGTGTGCTCACATAATGAAACAAAGTAGTGGAACATCATTTTATTTCAGCTCATTTGTATTTTAATTTGATTTTTTTGAGTAGCAAATAATCACTACAATTCTTGTTGTGATTACAGGTAATTTTTATTAGTTTCTATTGTTATAATAATCACAGGATAAATTTCTATCATTAAAGATGTGTTGTGTTACTTCTGGTACATAAAATTGAATGGCTTTCTTGACACTTAGATGTAAAGTTCCATTTATCAGTAAATTTATCTTAAGAACATGGAAGCTTGAGTCAATGCCCTTATCTTCATTCCAAAAGACATTTATGTGAATAAACTTTTCCAGTAAAGGTTTTTCAGAAATATTTAAAAAATCACTCCAACTTCAAAGGAAAAAATGCTATTAGCAAAAATGAGTTATGTTCTAATGATATCTTGTCAAATAATTATGTCTTTGTAAAGAAAATTAAATTTGAAAATGAAAATACATAAGAAATATATTATATTATCTCAGTCAACCATATAGATAGGGAAGTTGGAAATTCTCTTGAGTATTCGATCCATTACATTTTTGTAAATCATGTTTTCTAGACGCAGATTCAAGTTGCTTATTGTTTTTAGTCATCTTAGCTCATATTTGTCTTGAATGATCTTTGCCATGTTTATATTAAATTGTTTAAAATTCAGTGGTTTTTTTCTCTTCACATGTAGTCTTGTATACATATAGAGTCTATATCTTAAAAATAATGCAAATTAATTTTCATTTCATTTTCTTATTTTAAACTAATGCTCAGTATACATAAGGACTATAAGGTGATCTGATGCAGCGGACTGTTATGTATTATATATTCTAAATGTTAATTAATCTTCTCCCAGAGACCTGTTTGCTGTGCAAGGCCATAAGCATGTACACCAAGTGATGCTGTGCTACCTTGCTTGCTAACCATTGTCTCTGATTGGTTAAATAAATGCTTCAGCATGAATAGGGCAGGGCAAAGTTTGGTAGACTTTTGGGGCAGAGAGAGAAGGATCACAGTTAAGAAGAAGCCAGGCAGGAGGAAGAAGGAAGACTTACCATAGGTTAGGTAGAAGATCATGTTTCCACGTGGCCTAGAACATTGCCATATCATGAAGAATAGCAACCTAGGGGGCATATGCCTAATATATGGGGTTTTATTGGGGAAAGAAAAGTATAAGCTATCTTAGATGGGATTAAGATTGTTCAATCCAGGCTAAGGGTTGTTAAGATTCATCAGGTGTCTATGTGATTATTTATAATGGTGGGTTAAGTATCAACACTGCTGACCAATTAACTATAATATAAATATTGCTAATTTAATTACATGATTTCAGCAGTTATCTTTTGATATTTGATGTCTGTGCAATAGTGAATGAGAAAATCTAGATTGTTAATACATCCTTTGTCCACATCATTCTTTGTGATCTTTACCAAGGTTTTAATTTTATTTTCATGCTTCAATGATTGAGTTGTAAGATTTCTGTTTATTTTTAAAAGTGATCTCTACATGTGATGTCATCCTATGTGTTCTAGCTTTGCTTCCATTGCTAGTACTTTGAGTATTACAATAAAAAAATCCAGTGTCCATTTCTTTGAGATTATCCTCTATGTTTTCTTCCAGAATTTTTATGGCTTTAGTTTATTCTGTGTACATGATCTATTTTGAGTTGGTTTTATACATATTATAAAATGAGCACCTAATTATTTATCTGCATGTCAAGATCCAGTTTCTAGTATCATTTAATGAAACTACTAGCATTCATCCTCAATAGTATTGGCAAAGATCAACTAACTTTATATACAAGGTCTATTTCTTACTTCTCTATCCTGCCCCATTGGTTTGTCTTTATGTATTGAATGTATTATTTTAATAACTATAGACTTATAATATAATTTGATATAAGAGAGTGTGAGGTCTCAAATATTTTTAAAAATACAAAATAAAAAGATTGATGAGACTGATCAGTGTATAAAGTTATTTATTGACAATCCCTGTGATTTGAGTTTGATTCCTGAGCCCAGATGGAAGGAGAGATGTGACTCACTCTAAAAAGTGGTATGGATATTCTATTAATAATAAGCTATGAATATTATTCATTTATGTGGATGCTTCCTATTTATTACTTTAGTTTCATCATCAGTATTTTCTTGTTTTTAGGGTAAGCCACGTATCTATATCACTGGTTAAATTTATTCCCAAGTCATATATATATATGTACATATATATAATTACTTCTGGCATAGATTTTTATTTGGTTGCCATTCCTTTCATTTTAAGTATTTCTGTTGGTTCCTTTTCAGTGCTCAATTTTTTAAATGTATAGTTAGTTCCTCCTCATTTTGTACTTGGTAATGTAATTTACCACCAGTTTTCTTGAATTTGTAGTTTGTTTTGTTGAGAACTTAGGGTTCCTCAGTTCCTACATCTCTTAGTCTTTTGTATCTTTTATATAATCATTAAGTTTTTTATTTGCTTTTGAGAATTCTGTGTAATGAATTATGATGATATTCAACTTCCATTGCCCAACTCTTCCCAAATATACACCTTTCCTTCCTACCAAACAGCATATCCTGCTCCTCCCCATATAGACCAATTTTTGCTACCAAAGTATTCTTGGATGTGTGATCATCCACTGGAGCATCTATATCGGGGTCTATACTTTTAGAGAAAACTGATCCTTCCTTTCTTAGCAGAGAACAGTTACCAATATATCCTCAGGTAGGGTAACAATTCCATGCCAAATTCTTCTCTTCATGCGGGGATTTGACCTGGGTTGTTATCGCACTGGGTTTGTGAATACTATCAAAGCTGCTGTGCATTCATATGTACAGCTGTGCTGCAGTACCAGAAGACACTCTTTCTTTGACTAATTTACCAACTAAAGCTCTTTGACTCTTTAACCTTTTCTTCTGCAGAGATCCCTGAATATTTGGATTGGGATATAATATTCCCTTTAGGGCTGAACATTCTGTAGTCTTTTATTGTCTGCATCTTGACAAGTTGTGGGTCTCTGTTGATAAACAAACACTATAAACATAAGTTTGTCTGTTGAGGGTTGACATGTGCCTAATTTATGGGTAAAATGATATGCCATTAAGAGTCAATATTATATTTAATGTTTTGTTCAATGTTGTTTAATATTTTGACCATTTAGCAAAATAATGAAGGTAGGTTATCTCTTAGACCCTGTGTAACTATAGGTTCTTATCAAAATAGTGGTGTCAGGTTGCTTTCATCTTATGGAGCAGGAGTTTATTCTATCAAAAAGTGTCTAGTTACCCCCATGGGGTTCATTCAACTTTTCCTATTGCATAATTGGGCACATCTTTCAAATGAACAGTGTTTACCATAGCTCACAGGATTTCAGTTGGATAAGACTGATAATTACTTTTCTCTCTCATAGTCTGCATAGCACCTTCCAGCCCTTTACAAACTAGCCTGTAGGGGTGAGCATTCCTGACCAGTAGTAAGTTCATTTCTCATTGTTTTATGACTAAATTAATTAGGTCTTCAGTAATAGAGTCTTATTTTCAATTTCTGGAGGGTATTCAAGAGAATAATAATGTATAATGTTTGAGGGTCTTTGGGAACTTATTGGTCAACATTTGCAAAGGAAGTAACACATTCCTGACTCTGGGCTTTTTATTAGTTAGTTTCTGGTATCTAGTAGGGGCATTGTTACACTGTAATAGCATAGCTCTATTTTAACTGTTTTTATGTATGTGCATAAATGCAGTTTTAGAATGCTTCTACATTTGTAGGTTTCCATATTATGTTTTGGGGAAATCATTAGTATTATTTTTTTCCAAGTTACCTCCTTCTACTCTGCCTTAACTTTTCCTGACCCTAATTTATCCTCTCTCATTTCTCAATTCTCTTTTAACATTTTATAGCAGTGCTTTCTAAATCCCTTCTTATCTAGTCCTAAGAAAATATCTAAAAATTCCATTATAAGGTATTCCAACTGAAAGAAACAGTATTTATATTTAAATGTAAGACTTTGAATTTACTCTCAAGTATTTCATCTGTCTATGTAATTGTGGATTCCACTATGGGGAAGATGGTCAGTTAGTGCTGGGTCAGGATTGGATCTGTGTTGTATTTTTCATGTTTTGTGTCTTTGTTGGAGTGGACTTGTCCTTCAGTATTAATTCCCTTTCTTTCAAATTTATTTCTATGCTTTATACTCAGTGAGTTTTCCTAAAGGAATGTTTGCATAAATTACTGTTATGAGTACTATTGAAATTTTATTAAGTGGAGTGGTTGAGTTGGTCTGTATTTGCCTATATACCAATAGAACTAAATGTAGGATTACATGCTGACCAGCAAGGTGACACAGTGAAATGGAAACCTTAGTCACATTTGAATTCAGTGAACTTTCTGGGATTAGGGAACTTCCTGAAGAAGGATGGAGTCCAAGTGTAAGCACCACCAGAGTCTGTCATCTGGCTGAGGGTAGCAGTCAAAACCACAATTCTTGAGAGGACCTCTTAAGTAATTGGAGCATAGATTCCTACTTGGTCTTTCAATGATGACTGAGACCTCAAAAGTCAAAACATCCCCCTGTTTGGGATCACAGGAATCCACATTCTTATCTTTTAGGGGACATTTTGCCCACTAAAGCTAATATCATAGTCTGTGCAGTCTTATATGAAACAGAGTTGTTGTGTATGCATGAAGTCAGCTCTGCTCATAGTCATTTGCAAAGGTAGAACAAATATTAATGTTTTATCAAGGTGAAATACATAAGAAACAGTATTACCTTCTTACAAGTACAATTGTTTAAATATTTAGGTATCATTTTCCTAAATACATTTCAGGAAGGGGCTTATAGTGGTAGGAAGCATTAGAAAGCCAATAGAAGTTAAAATTTGTTGAACTCCATGAGTAATTTGTTGATTAGGTTGATCTATATTTTTTATGAGGAATGAAAAGTGTGAGTGTTTTAAAATAGAAGTCTGTACTAAAAAAAATACAAGATAATACCAAAAGAACAATAGTCTCAAGGAATAGATCCTGAGACCATTTTGAACAAGCTTTTTTTTGAGTTTGCTATGACATTGAACTGAATATTTTAAGCATACAGCTGTATGCATGAGTCAGATAGTTGTATGAGAGGCCTGGGATGCCGAAAAAAATGTCTGCCATCAGCACATCACTACTTTATTGACCCATCTGGAAATCAGTGATGTACAATCCAAAATGGTTTTATTTTTATCCATTTATTGCTTTTGAGAAAGAAAAGAAGCCCCCTCAGCTGTCAGCTGAGAGCTGACCTTGCATTAACAGCCAGGGCATAGTGTTCTACTGAAAAATACCATGTGACAGAATACTAATATCAGACAAG
>CAJQZJ010004752.1:9473261-9510856 GCA_907164525.1 Lophiomys imhausi
AGATATTCTGCTATTTATCAGATGCATAGCCTTGCTCTGCATTTGTTGCCTTCTAGTGAAAATAAGATACCTAAATACTATACAATCCTTACTACTACATGTAGTCTTTTCTAGAACAAACCAGTTCTGTTTCTGACATGTAAAACAGTTTTATATTGTTTTACATCCAACATTTTTGTTCTCTTGAAGTGGTTTTGTCATCAAATCTTGCCTTAGGGAGTCCAGTGATAGGTGGAATTACAGTCATCTACAATTGGCTAAAAGAAAAATCCTTAGTGGGCCAAAATGTAAGGATTATATATGTGGTATTTATACCTATTCTTTGATTCTATTACAATATCCTTTCTATTGTTTATTCTCCATTCTTCATGGATAAGTCTGGTGTACTATTATGTAAGAAGTGGCGCATGAAACCCTTCCATTTCCTTCCTTTCTCATCTCTTACATCTCATACACGTGTCTTCACACATGACATTTCTTAGACTAGACAACACCCTTTGGCATTAGTGATGATGTAAGAAAAATGTTTATTTTTAACATGTGAGAAAAGAAGCCATAAACACATAAATATATCATTCTAAATGTTCTGTCTAGTACAGGATTGACTAGCAACAAGTAACTATTGAAATTAAAATGATATACAATTGAATACCATAACTTTGACACTTATAGTTATATTTCAAGTTTATTGTTATTTTTTATTCATTTTTGTTTTTTTAAGATAGGATTTCTCTATGTAGTAGCCCTAGCTGTCCTGGAACTCACTTTTTCAGACAGGCTGGCCTTGAACTCATAGAGGTCTGCCTGCCTTTGCCTCCTGAATGCTGAGAATAAAGGGATATGCCACCACCCAGCTTTGCTTTTTAATTTTAATATTGTAATATTTGTGTTTAATTTAATTTTTTAGCATTTGTTTATTTTTTAATTAATTTATTTATTACTTCAGGTTACATCTCCATAATATAATGTAACTTTAATTTAATTTAATTCCATGTCCTTCTTCTTGTTCCTCCCTCTAAACCTTGCCATATACTCCTTTTTGTTCTTTAAATTCATGGACTCTTTCTTCACTAATTGTTATTACATGCATATATGAGCAAGATTACACATATATGTTCCTAAATATAACCTTCCAGCCCATGCATGGTTAGTGGGTACCATATTGAATACATTATAGAGAAAAAATTTCAATGATACCTGAATATTTTATTATATTGACTCTAAAGAAAGAGACATTGGTTGGGTTGAAAAATGGGTAGATGAGCAGGTTCACAGACATAATATGTAGTATGACAAATGGGTAATAAATTACCAGAAACATAGGTCTGAAAACAATAAATATTTGGTCAGAAGTCTGGATGTGATTTGGCTGGACCCCTATTCAGAATTCTTCAAATGACTAGAAAGGTATTAGTCCATCTGTGGTTTTTTGTTTGTTTGTTTGTTGGGGATTTGAGAAAGGTTTATGATAACACTAACTTGTTTGGCATAATTCTGGTGTTTGTTGTTTATTTGCTTTTTAAGGGTGATGTGATGATTCACTGATTGCCTTTGGAGCATATGATTAAGGGGTACATCCTGCTCTTACCACCCATATGTATATAGTTACTCACCCTGTGATTCCCATAGGCATGGCTAGTGCCTTCTTCTAGGATATTGGGAATATATCTCAGACTTCCTTGATTGGCAGAAGTAAACATTACATTAATGTAGCACTACATTAAAATAAAATTAACATAACATTAATCCCTCATAAATGCGTCTGGCTACACATGGTCAGGCCAACTGCCTTTTTGCCAGTTTATAAATCATAGGAACGGTGTTTCCTTTTTACAAGGTTCACTCAGAATTAATGCATTGGCTAGTTTCAAACCCCAAATTCTCTGTGTTCTTGAAGGGGATATTTGGATCCCAAATATGACCATTTTATTAACAATATTATACAGTTTATACAAAGAAATGTGAGATATTTGATTTAGACTGTAGACACATTTGTCAGATTTGTGATATGTTCATTTGTACTCCTTAAAAGCAAAATAGTAGTTAAACATAAGTAGAGAGAATGACAAAGATTACAGGTAAAAACTAAGAATTAATCTAGGAAATCAAACAGTTAAGGGATAGATGCAGTGAAACTGTGAAATAAAGAACTAAAGAAAGATTTTCTGTCATATCAAAGAAGCAACTGAATAAAATGTCTCAAGGTAAGAAATCTTCACAACACTAAAATTTAAGATAACTTTGGACATTAATGAGAACCATTGGATTGATAGTGACTTAACTGGATATAAAAGAATAATGGAGGAAAGATCTTCTGCGGTAGGTGAAGAAGAGATACATATGTACAGTGTTTAGTTAAATTGAGTGTGTAAACCAAGCTCACAATATTTCAATTTCATTCTGCATTAAATATGTGCTACTTCCTTGTGATATGAAAAAAAGATTGATTATGCTTCTAGTAAGTAATAAAGAAATGGGTAAATATTTGGCAGATTCAGGAATTGATATGGACTAGTTAGTAAATTAAAATTTGGCAAAAAGACAGAAGGAAGGTTAAATGTTCAAGCATGACACATCTTTATAAGGGTGAAGAAATAGCACCATCTGTCTCAAAACTGAGTAAAGAGAATAAAAACATTCAGACTGTTTTTAATTTTCTGAATAAATTTGTAAAGAGACACACTACTTATTGAGAAGAGAGTTAAAGGTAATGAACGAGATGATTGTGTGTGTGTGTGTGTTTCTTTTGTCTTGTTAATATAGTGGATTACATTGAAGGATTTTCAAATTTTGAGCCACCTCTGCATCCCTGGGACAAAGCCTACTTGATTATGGTGTATGATACTTTTGATGTGTTCTTGAATTCAGGTTACAAGTATTTTATTGAGTATCTTTGCATCGATGTTCATAAGGGAAATTGGTCAGAAATTCTCTTTGTTGGGTCTTTGTGTGTTTTAGGTATCAGGGTGGCTGAGGCCTCATAGAATGAGTTTGGCAGTGTTCCTTCTGTTTCTATTTTGTAGAAGAGTTTGAGTATTGGTATTGGCCCTCCTTTGAAGATCTGATAGAATTCTATGCTGAAACCATTTGGCCCTGGGCTTTTTTTGGTTGGGAGACTTTTAATGACTGCATCTATCTCCTTAGGGGTTGTAGGACTATTTAATTTGTTTGCCTGATTTTCATTTAACCTTGGTATGTGGAATCTATCCAAAAATTGTCCATTTCACTTAGGTTGTCTAATTTTTTGCAGTACAGGTTTTTATAGTAAGACCTAATAATTCTTTGGATTTCCTCAGTGTCTGTTGTTATTTCCCCCTTCTCATTTCTGATTTTGTTGATTTGGATATTTTCCCTTTGTCTTTTAGTTTTTTTTGGCTAAGGGTTATGTTCATAGTAGCTTTATTTGTAATAGCCAGAAACTGGAAACACTCCAGATGTCCTTCAACCAAAGAATGGATAAAACAAACAAACAAATAAACAAAAACTGTGGTATATTTACACAAAGGAATAGCTATGAGAAACAAAGAAATCATAAAATTTGTAACCAAATGGATGGAACTAGAAAAGTTAATTCCATAGTGAGCTAACCCAGACCCAGAAAGATATATATGGTATGTACTCACTTATAACTGGATATTAACCATATAGCACACGACAACCATCCTACAAACCACAGACCCAAACAAAAAGAAAGGTAGCAACAAAACTCCACTCAGCAGCAAGTCATGGACCATGTTGACTGTTAGTGGAACACATTGCTCTAGCTGGGTTGCCATTTTAGGCCCCAGCAGGAAGAAGCTCTTAGTCCTTATGTTACTGATGGATTGAGCAGGGGTGGTTGATATATGGTGGGCACTCTCATCTGGGGAGAAGGAGAGGAAAGAGTGGGGAAAGGGGGGGGGGGGGGGGGACCTGGAAAGAAGAAGGGAGGAAACTTTGACTGAGCTGTAACTTGAAAAAATATTAAAAAAATTGTTAAATATAAAAAAGATAATGAATGAGAAACTTTAATAGTATAATAAGAGTTTGTAAAAATGCATGGCAACTATGTTTTGAAAGTTAAAGAAATGATAGATGGTACTGCTGCAAGAATGGAAGGGTAGCCTGGCATGGTGGCTCACACTTTTAATCTCAGAACTCAGGAGGCAGAGCCAGGGCCAGCCTGGTCTACAAAGTGTGTCCAGGACAGCCAGGGATACACAGAGAAACCCTGACTCGAAAAACAAACAAACAAAAACAAAAAAAAGAAAAAAAATTGAATGGAAGTGTAGATTAGATTATGAGTGGAATTTTTTAGTATTCTACTGGTTAATCATATGTATAAAATCTGGAGCACAGCTGCTGCATTTGCTAAGTGTTTGTGATTGTTTTGCTTTTTTAAGACTATAAAATAGGAATATAGGGGAACAGCAGAAAATCCCATGTAAGATAAAAGGAGAAAGAGGAATTGTTAGAAGTATACTAATAGAACCCACAGGGATGGAAAGGTAAATATTGGGTGAGGTTAAGTATGTAACAACCTTGGTTGAATAACAAGTGAGGAAATGTAATTAGACTTATCTAATTTTTGTTTCTTTGGTTGTTATGAAATTTTATAGGTTTTTTTTTTGCTTATTGCACATATGAGCCTTACCAAAATTTTAATTTGTCAAAAAAATAGCATTCTGTTTCTGCCTTAATATGCCTATAGAATATGTAGAATCACTAAAGAAAATTATTAAACATTCTCAAGGAACTGAAATAATCTATAATTGCCTACTTTTATGTGACAATGATTATAGAACCAGACAGGAACATTCAAAGATAGTAGTGTTACTTTGCCAAGTGGATAATAAAGAGTCTGGGGCATGACATTTTGTAAGGATTAGGTGCTGACTCATGTTACTAGCTTCTTGCAGATAGCCAGTGGGGATAGTTTTATGAAGAGAGGGAACTGACAGGATAGATAAATGAATATTTCTAAATCATGAAATGATGCCTTCTCCTTTAATGATCAAATTTTTCCAAAGATTATAAACTTGTCTTTTATGCTGAAACATCATAACCATTTTAATGGAAACTCATAAAAATGGAACATTTAAAAAACATACAGTGCAGTTTAAAAACATTATTAAAATATATTATTAAAACAAATTCTGATCCTAATTTAACATAACCACATCAAGAAAGCATATTAATTCTCTAACAGACAATTTAATGGAAATTTCTAATGAAAATGAAATTGCTACATTTCATCTTGACTATGGAGGTTCAAAAATGAAAGTTATTTTGTATTTCACTGCACTGATGTCAAAGGACAATAATAAAAAACTCAATGAGAGAAAATCAAAAGAAAATAATATGCTCTCTAGAATTAGCATATATTTAAGATATGAAAGCAATGACTTGTTTTATTCTCAACCACATTAGCTTAATTTCACATGCATGTTTTCTTTTCTAAGTAAATATACACTTGATGTACCTTTGCATAATGAGGACTATTTTTGTGTGTAATTATAGTCAACCTCTGTGTCTTTGTGCTGATGTTTCAAATTGGATTATGCCTTTTACCCAATGTCCCACTTTCTATAGATGTGTAATAAATCATTACTTAAACTAGAATCTACCAGATAGATTTGCATTGTATTTGAGGAACTCTAAAATATTGTATTTCTAATATAATACTGTATGAATAAAATATTAAGTTCATTTTTTTTCGATGTGTACATTTTGCTATAACGGAATGATTCTCAAGAAGAAATAGAGAGAATTAGATAAATCTGATAAAATTTTGATGAAGATTTCTCTTTGTAGCACAATTTCTAAAATGTCTTTGAAAAAATCAATATATTTTAACTAATTCTTTGCTCATATTCCTCCTACTATCTCTGAAATCTACCCCAAAGCTCTCTCTATTCTCCAAACTTCATGTCTGTTAAAAACAAAACAAAAAATCACTAAACTCAATTTAGGATGACCATATAATAAAATATAGTTAATTTAGAGAGGATCACATCCTTAAAGAAAATAAACTTTCCTCCACCGAAGCTCCTTAGTTCAAGGTTGGAACTCATGAACTTGAATTCTTTTCCATGGAAAAATGTTGACTGGCTAAATCTTTGGCAGGCAACTATAGTTGCTATGAGCTGATGATTACAGGGGTCCTATGATGTCTAGATGATATTGTTCTCTTTTTAGGACTCCTTAACTTCTGGCTATTATAAATTTTCTGTCTGTTCTTTCAAGATTATCACTGAGTCTTGTGCAAGAGGTATACTATAGAGGTCCTATTTATGGACTAAGAATTCTAAATGTTCTTATTTTCTGTACATTGCCCAATGTGAGTTTCAGAGTTAACTGCTCTCCAGTGTATACAAAAATAAGGGAGGTAAAAGAATGCATTCATATATTGGTATAATGATATTAATGTAGTGTATATCTTGACACAATGCCCATTTAGCAAAATATTGTTAATAGATTCGTCCTTGGGGTCCATGAGCTCATCAATCATGGATAGGCATAATAATAGTGCAAGGAATACAATTCTTATTACTCTTGTGCAGATGAGTTTAAATCTAATCTGGAAGTAGTCGGTTACTTCCATAAAATGTGTGCCACAGTACACCCAGGGGGTTATCTTACTGTACCATTAAGTGTTGTAGCTCACAGGGTTCACAAACAGGTTAAGATTGTTGATGACATTTTTCTCCAGAAGCCTATGTACCACTTTCGTGTCCCATAAAAACTAGACAGCTGGGAAGAAAATTACTGCTTAGTACCCACTTTATTTGTCCATGTCCTGTGATCAAAGGGTATGATACATTCAGCAAAAGGATGTTATTAGTGAAGTTCTGCTACAAAGGCTTTTTCTTAATAAAAAGCATAATGTATGTTCATACATTTTTAAAAAAATATGTTTTAGTATAAAGACACAACTATATAAATCTTGGTGCATTATCCTAAATCTATAATTCAAGTCAAAGAACAGGTTTGTTTTCATCTTTATTTTTTTTCACATTTTAAGTTTAAAAATACCAAACTATCCTTATTCTAATATAAGCTGCAGAGAAGTCTCTAAATTCTATCAATGAAAGATGAAATATTCTAAAATATCAATACTCTCCTTTCTTAATATTGAGAGTTGTACTACTCTGTTTAATAGTTGCCTTTAGACATTAAACTATGATAATCTTTTTAATGAATCAATGTTAAAATTATTTTAGATATTATTTTCATTTTTATGTATGGGCACATTAATATGAGTAGAGTACTCAAGAAGGCCAGAAGGCATAATTTCACTTGAAGCTGGAATTACAGCTGCTTGTGGGCTATAAGATGTGGATGCTCAAAACTACTCCTGTCTTCTATAAGAGGAGTATGCATATATTGTCATCTTCTGAGCCATCTTTCTAGTCCCTGTTCAACATATATGAATAGTCACTCTTCAAGAAAACCTCATGTTTTTTTCCAGTTTGTATCAACTATTTGACTGAAATTGCTTAATTCCTTCAGCTCTGTTCTTAATTTTAATTTTGTATAATTTAAATTTAAATGAATCCCCTTGTGTCTAGTTTTATGATATATATAGGTTGATTTTTAAAACTTAAACTATTGTTAGCAATATAAAATTATTCAGGTAGTATCTGCATATAAGAATGATCTTTATTTGTAGGGGGGATGCATTTGAACATCACTGAACATATCTAGTTCTGTGAAGAAAGAATTTTCAGAAGGACACTTACAATAGTCAGTCATCAGTTTAAAACACACACCAGACTCTGTGACATTGGCCTATGTAATGCACCACTTAATATAACAGAGACTAAATAAAATAGAAGCTGAGCAAATATTTCTAAGTTAAAATTACAGTCTACAGGAGCAAAGTATCACAGCGATTTTAGTCTTTAGAGCACAGTAGTCAGTGATGAAGGCAGAACTAGACAAAGAATGCCTGATATTTACCTTACACTGAAGTAGATTGAGAACGTGTCCATTCATAGGCCTCTGTTCTTCTCTGGGAGGGACTATGTCAGGCTTTGATGCAGATAGCAGCAGTGACATCCTCCTTAGCCCCCACAATGGAAGTCCAGCATGCCATAGGCCCTAGTTCTTTGTATGAAAAGTGAATTTTTATTTTTCAGTTTTGTTTTATTATTTAGAACAATATGCTTCTCTTCACTTATTCTAGACCTTTTTAAAAATTTAATTAAAATGTAATTTCATTTCCTCCCACCACTCCAACCTGTCCCATTTTTTCTACATAACTACTCCCTTTCAAATTTATGTCCTCTTATTATTTTTAACTACTAATGTTATAAAGAGACACACAGAATAATTCAAATATAAATGGAACCTGTGGAATCTATTTAGGTTTGTTTAGAAGTTATATTATTTTTAGGGCTGAACATTTGGAATTGGAGAACCATTTAGGGGTTTATCTTTAAAGAACATTATTTATCCATCTTTCAGAAATCATCAGTTGCTTGTAGTTCATTATCTAGATGAGAGCTGTCTCCCATCCATACTGTCATGTGAACTGATAATGTCATTGTCTGGGTATTTAAACAATTAGGTTTTGTGATTTTGTAATACAGAATGTAGATCCCCTGTAATACCGATAAGATATTTTCTCATACCAGATATCTTTCTGTCTTTTCTTCCATGATGTTCCTTGAGACCTAGATATATAGAGGTTGTATTGCACATTTTTCAACTGTGGCTGGGCATGTGATAGTCTGCTGTGTTCATTTTTTACCAGTTGTGCATTTTTATAAGGGCTTCCATCTGTTGCAAAAAGACGATTCTTTTGTGAGAAGTATCTACACTTGTTTATGCATTTAAGGAAACATATTTAGAATACAATTAGGAATTATATTGCTTTAGGAAAATAGCAGTAATTGGATCTCCTGAGATCTATGATACTACTAATCAGGAGAAGTTGGGTACATTAGAGTACCAGGCATGATTTTCCTCCTGTTTGGCAGATTTTAAGCCCAATTAGACAAGTGGTGGTTATTCCCACAATACAAGTGGTACATTATACCACTATTTTACCTTGGCTATGGTTCACAGGTGTCAATTCTGGGTGTAACAAGCACTTTTGGGTTCTGTGAATGCTGGAACTAGCTGTTAGGTCACATCTACCTCAACTCCTCTGAGTCCTCTGTCCAATGTGTATTATTTCTTTACCAATAGCAACTTACCTTAAACTCTGAGGAGTAAAACAAGGGTAAGAGCAATAGCTTATATTGTTTTGACAGTCTTTTGGATATGTTTGATCAACAATTCAAAAGGAGGTTTCTTGGTTGGTATTTTTTTATTTTGGATATGACTGCTTTCATTTCTATGACGTAAATTCAGGCATTAATTGATGTAGGTAGGACAACTAAAATTGAATTTTCATGCAGTAGATAATACAGCATAGAGATCTAACCCAAAGAAGCAGAATCATCTGTGTTCAACAGAGTTTTCTGTTTTGGGTACCAGCTCCAGGAAAGCAATCAATTATTTTCTGAGTTTGTGTTTAAAGGGTTCCAGCAAAAACTGTTCTTTGTGTGGGGAGTCTTCTAAAAATTGATTAACAATCAATTCAGACTGGGGCATGAAAATCTGCTACAAAACATCTGCAGCTATGGCTGTACCACTGACAGAGACTTTTTTTCATTCTCCAAGTTTCAGTTTCTTTATTTATAAACTTAGGATAATAATAAGCTTCCAAGAAATGTTTCAATGAGTCAAACGTTAATGCTTGTGATATACTACCAGAACTTCATAGGAAATTATATGTTGAATATCCACATTACTTTTCTATTTCTAGTATTATTTAAGACAGAAATACTTATTATTTAATCAATTCTTAGAATTTTATACATTTCTTTCCTGAATTTTTATAGTTTTATATCTCAGTAATCCTAATGACTGCCACTGAGTTATTTTGATGTCATCCAAAGTGTAAATATAGAAAATATTTACTTGGATTGACTTAAAAGATGCTTGGTAACATATAGCGATTTTTCCATGGATGTGTTAAACTTCTTGGCATATCACTGTGCTTGACAATATCTACAAGCACTTGAAGTTTTGTTTTATTTATTCTACTTATATCTTATAAATGTTACTTATTAAAGCTTACATTGTTTGTTTAAAGTTTTCTGACTTGACAGGAATAACAGTCCAATCATCTCACAGTTGAATATAGGTCTTGCCTTTTCATTCAGCATTTTTTAAACACTCTTAAGTGTCATGTTTCTATAATGTAAGTCAGCTCTGCCTGTCATTCATACTTAGCCGCATGTTTATAAAGAACTATGGTTTCTTTCATTTTAAAAACATGTAAGTTGCAGTACTTAAATCTGCCACAACCATTTTTGCAAATTATATTAATAACATTAATATTAATTACATGTAATCTCCCATTAGTTATAGATGTAATTGACATTTTAGTCAAGTTCATTTCTCCAGTTTGTTTTAAAATACTCCCATAAAATAATAAAGATTTAATGTGTACAAACTGAGCAGGTTGTATTTAGTTATATACATATATATATATATATTCATATGTATATATGTGTGTGTATATAATTACATATGTATATACATATAATATATCTATAACTTAAAAACAGTAGCAATATCAATTTTGTGGCTTCCCCACACCCATCACCCTTTGTGTACCATAGGTCTCATCTCTGGATGCAGAGAAGCAGGATCTCTGGCAGCAGTGAGTACAATGGGTATAAACAACCTGGGAATCTGCAGGAGAACAGTATTGAAATAGTGGGCCTAGATTATATAGCTCAAGCCCGAGGAGACAGAAGGAAAAAGACAAGCCAAGTAAGGTTCACCTAATTTGCATATATAGACCTGGTTGAAGCTGGGCAAACATTAATGACACACTAATTCAAATACCATAAGCATGCGGGAGGAATCAGGTACTTTCCAAGCTCATAGTAAGATTAACAGAGTGCAGGTCATATGATTTCTGAGAAGACAGTTTTCTGGCAGGGAAACAGAATCCTAACTGGGTTTATCATAACATGGCCTTTGTCTTTCTGGGGTTAGGTAGTCCCAAGCTTTACTTGGCTACTCCAGCCTTGCTCTCTGGGAGCTGTCCACTGTGTGGGTGGCACTCTACCATCCCTCATCTGGCTTGGAAACCCAAACATTTAAATAAAACAAATTATAAATTTGAAATACAGCAAGGGAGGATATATGAAAAGATTCAGGGGGAAGATAGGTAAGGGAAGAATGATATAGTTATATCCTCAAAAATATTAAAATGGTAGATGACATTTATTAAACTGCTTAGAGATTTTCAAATTCTATTTTTTTGAAATATTTTTAGCTTTTTTTCTAAAGCTTTGTAATTTATGCTCATGCAAAAGTGTTCATACCTATGAATCTCAAAGGTTAGACAATGTATGATATATGGAGTATTGATTTAGGTTAGCTATAGACATATTATCTATTCAGAACACAGCAGGAAGGCAGTGAAGCAAATTAAGCAGTTGATATTAGCTTATAAGGCTGTTCTTCATGTGTCCATGGTAATGCATTTGTTTGCTCACAAATTATTAGCATTTTGACTCAGTGAATGTTGCTAAAAAGACACATTAGTTTTCTAAGAATTTGACAAACATATACACATGTATACATATATACACACACACACACACACACACACACACACACACACACATCAATGAGATAGTTGATTAAAGGTACTACATTACATAATGTGTTTTATTTTCCAGGATATATATCCCCCTGGTATACACATATATTATATTAATACCTTGCTTGTTATTATGAAGTCATGTTCTCTATTTCCAAGCTCCTTATATTTGTGAAGACCTCAGTCCTACAAACCATTAGATATTTCATACAGTGTTGCAATGGATTAAGTACTTCATGAAAACTGTTACTCTACAATGCACACTGATATACAATTTATGAAAATCTTCCCATTTCTCCTACAGAAATGAACATCAAGATAATTTATGTGTATTGCTATTGTCCACTTCCATATCTGTTTCCTGGAAGAATTATTACTATATGATATATAATATTTTTATGCTTTATTGAATCCACACTTTCTGCAACTTCCTTTAGTTTTTATACCTTTTCTTAAATTGCTTATTTTTAAACCTTTTTAAAGTAAATTCTCCCAAGTTTGAAGTAAAAATTTTAATATTCCCTCATCTTTTGTTTCATTCAATTTTTTATTTTATGAATATTTTCATAAAATTTCATGATGCTTCACATTTACGTTTTATATTAATGGTCCAATTTATGAACTGTGAAATAATTTATTTTCACATGATTAAAGAGAAAACTGAAGAGCTTTGAAATTGTGTAACTTGCTTTAATTTCAAATTTAATCAATGATATAGTGGTCTTCTAATATTTATTTTCTCCCTAACACATCCCAAAATTAACTAATGATCTGTGGCTTTTAAATAGAGTACAACAAAATGCATAGGTTGTTTATCAGGTTCCTGGTTTTTTTTTTATTTTTTTTTTACTTTATTTTTTATTTCTTCAAATTACATCTCAATCGCAATCCCCTCCCTACTCCCCCTCCATTCCCATGCTCCTACCCTCTTCGGCCTCAACCCACCCATCCCCTTCCTTTTTTTTTTAAGTTTAAGGTATATCTTTTCCCCCTCAACGGCTCCCCCTTTCAGTCCAACAAATGGCTCTTTCTCTTATAATAATAAATACAATACAAAACAACAAAGGTAATTAGGCCACAATTATGAGAGTTATAAGGCTTAGCATACAATCACAATGTCCAGTCTATACATATTTGGCACCTGACTTTAACATTCTATTGTCTACCCATCTCCATGAGTTTAAAGTTCTATACCCAACTCAACTTTCATCCTAACTTTCATCACATTTTTAAAAACATCTTCTTAGATCCAGAACACCCTCTTGATTCATGAACAACTCATAATTTAACTATGAAACCCTAGCTATCTATTCTTCAAACACCTCAGAGACTTGAGAGGGATAAATATATCTGATTAAATAGGAAGTACAGGGCCCGCAGCTTCCAAAACTAAGAAATGCCATACTAGTGGCTGCCTGGATAGTTCCCATTTTATCTCCATACATTACAGCATCAATCTTCAGTCGTTTGGCCCCATTTCTCTGACAGACATTGATGGTAGACCAGGAATTGTGAAGGACTTGCCTACCCTGTCTTGGCAGAGCTAGGCTGTCGACTACCTGCTTCCAAGTTTGTCCTTTTTGGACAGCATTCTGTCTACAGTTAGAGCAAGGGGTTTTTCCTACCAAGATATAGGCTTGCCACTAATTCAATCATCTCCCACTGGAGATTCTTCGATGCTCATCTTCTACTTGGAGTAGAATATGGGGTGCTGTCAGGAGTTGACCTGTCTCGATATCAAAATAATCTAAAGTTAACATCTTTGAATGCCATATTCTGCAGATCTCTTGAGGTTTTTGAAGACACCCTATCTATCTCTTATATTAGGATAAGCAAATGTTGCTTGCCTCTTAGCAACTTGATTTCTGATTAGCTTAGAAAATAACTATAATAGATTGTCATAGTACCTAACAGAAAGACAGGCTTGCATGACTTTTTGTTTGCATTTCTTAATTATCCTAAACAGTTTACGACAATTAGTAGCAAAAGGCCGAAACTTCACATTTCATTTTTTTTCTTTACCCCCTAACCCTTCCATCCCACTTCTCTGGAGTGGAGTGTCCCTATATAACAGTCCCTACCCCAATTCAGAGGTCATATGAGGGCCAAGAGCCTCCTCATACGCTGAGGGTCTATGAGGAAGTACCACCAGTGAAAAGTGTCTCATTGCCCGGGAGAGAGAACTAAAAAACAAACAAACAAATAAACAGACAAACAGATAAAACAGAATAAAAAATAAAAAGTCTATGTCCATGTTCCCTTTGGTGTGTTGGTTGTAGTGATATCCTCTACTATATAGCTAAAATCCTACTATAAGTGAATAGATGCCATATGCATCCTTCTGAGTCTGGGTTAGTTCACTCAGGATGAGCTTCTCTAGTTCCATCCATTTGGCTGCAAATTGTATGATTTCATTGTTCCTGATAGCTGAATAATATTCTATTGTGTAGAGGTACCACAGTTTTTTAATCCATTCTTCAGTTGAGGGACATCTAGGTTGTTTCCAGTTTCTAGCTATTACAAATAAGGCTGCTATGAACATAGATGAGGAAATAGATTTTATATATATATATATATATAAAATCTATTTATATATAATATAATATATAATATATATAATATATATATATTATAGGCATTATAGGCAACTTGGTCTTCATACAGATCTCTTAGCAAGTTGAGGGAGGTGGCCTCTGTTGCCTGTTAGTGGGACACCTTACCCTAGCTGGGCTGCGATGTTGGGCCCCAGAGCTAGAGGAAACTTTTATCCCTCATGTGACTGATTAACTAAAGGGGCCCCCTCACCTAAGGAGACGGATAGTAGGGAGAGGAGGAAGAGGGTGGGAGGTTGGACTGGGAGAGGAGGAAGGAGGGGGTGTGATCTAGATGTTACTTAAATAAATTTAAAAAATGTTGAAAAAATCCAAGAAGAAAAAATATAGAGTAAATTTACATTCCACAGAATCAGACAATATGCTCTTTCAGTGAAATGAAAATATTCATTTACCATGATCAAACATATCTGTAAGTCAGAATGGAATTACCTGACAAGTTTCTTCTGTATCAGTGACAAAGACAAAGAATGAGAAAAGAGTAAAAATATAGTCATAATCTTTTATCTAGAATGGTAACTGAAATTAAATTCAAGTATATGAAGTGAGAAAAGGATGGGTAGAATCCTGAAAAGTTGAGCAAAAAATTTTATCCTAAACATGGGTGAAATATTTACATTTATTTAAGTTAATTATTTACATTTATTTAAACTGAATTTTAATAATGGCATTTCTTCCTTCTCTTCTCTCTCTACACACTCTCCCATATACCCATCCACTGGGTCTGTCAATTTCATGGCCACTATTTTCATCAGTTGTTTTTGTATGCATATATGTATTTGTGTGTGTGTGTGTGTGTGTGTGTGTGCGCATTTCTCAATATAACCTGTTGAGTCCTTATGATGTTACTTCTATGTGTGTTTGCAAGGCTGAAGTTCTAGGATTGGACAACAAATTGGTAGGTATGTTCCTTCCTGGGAAGAGCCACCTCCCCCCACTCAAAATTTACTCAGTTGCTTATATTTCTTTGCATATGGTTGAAATTTTTGAAAAAAAAAACCACACACACACATGTCTCGTAATAAGTCTCGGATAATGAATAGCTAGATGGTATATGCCTCAACAAAATAAAAAGGAATATATAAGACAACCATAACTAAATAGACAATATCTTGAAACAATCCAGCTGAACTAAGGAATGTGATAGGGAAGTCCATTATCTTCACTTTGTCCTAAAATACAACTCAGGTGTGGGGTGCCCTATATATCAGCTCCCTTCAATTCAGCAGTTATAGAAGGGCTAAAAGCTGGGAGAAGAGGGAGAGGGTGAGAGGGTGGGAAGATAAGAGGGTGGGAGGGTGGACCCATCAGGGGTGGAGGGGGGAGACTGTGATGGAGATGCAACTTGAAATAATAAATAAACTTAAAAAATACAACTCAGGTACTGATCATGGCATTAGTTTTGCTGTGGTCTGGATGTTTATGTCTTCTCAGATTGTGATGGCATGCACCTTTAATCCAGTAGTTCGGAAGCAGGCAGATCTCTGTGAGTTCAAGGCCAACCTGGTCTACAAAGTGAGTCTAGTTCAGCCATGCAGTTACACAGAGAAAGCCTGTCTTGAAACAAACAAACAAACAAAGATTTACTGTGCAAATATTTATTGCGAAAGTGATGGCATTAGGAGATGGGCCTACAGGAAGTTGTATTTTATTACAGGGATTTGGTTTTTGGTTGTGTTTGTCTGTGCACCATATATAGGGGCTAGAGGCAAAATATTGTGTTCTGGTTTGCCACTATATACTTTATTTTGTTAGCGACTGACACTGAGCCTACAGCTCAGTGAGGGCTTTCAGCCAGATAAAATATCAAAGTATCAAAGTAATTTGTACTCCCCTTATGATTAATAATGTCTCTGTCTTACACACACACACACACACACACACACACACACAGTTTTGTCAATTGTGTTATTTCTCCATTTAATGTCACGCACCATATCTTGAGTTGTTTGTTCTCTTGGTGCTTACTTTTTTGCATATTCTAGACATAAATATGAACCATTAAAACTGTGGTTGTATCACTGATAGGCAATAATGCAAGTTCTACTCTTTTGTTAAGCAGACATACTATGAAATTCTCCCTTAAATACTTATTTTTATGTCAATAGATCAGTGAAGCTCTCCCTCCTCCTAGAGTAGCTACTCTTTGTCATTGATAACAATTAATACAGAGATATATAGCAGATCACTGTGCAAAGAATGAGAGGATGTTGATTGTGGGTGGCCTGAAATGAGACATCTACATCACAATCATATTCCTCAAAAGCTCAGAGATTATATCAGTTAATGGGGTAAAAGTATAAACCCCAGAGGTTCTTGTCAGTGGTGGTAAAAAAAAAGTTTTCTGAACATGATAGGGCCATCACATATGAATTCAACAGTAGACATGGCTGAATGCAAAAAATCAGCAGAAAATAAAGCTATACAAATCCCAGCAAGAGAGGCTCATGAAGTCTTACTTCTGGCAAAGTGTCAGTTTTATTCCAAGATGGAACACTTGGTAGGGTGCATATGGACCTACATCATGTACATACTAGCAGAAGTAAACAAAATTGGTATGTTAAAAAAACCATGAAATTGAAGGGGGTGGTCAGAGTTGTTTTGATTAAAACTCTTTATAAACATTCATGAAATTTTTATACAATGAAATGTAAAACTTAGAAGAGACTGTATAAACAAGTTAAATATCTTGGGTAGTGAGGAGTTGACAATGAAATTTTTGGTCCCACTTGTCAGAATGTTATATGTCAGAATCCATGAAAGCACAGATGGTACCACTTTCATGGTGTTGACATCTGCAAAAACTCAATCATCATTATTTTCCCACAGGCCTACATTGCTATCATCATAGAGCTATGGATTTTTATTTAAAATATTTAAATAAAAATTACCTAGGAATTTAGTCCTTGGACACACTAATCAAAAGAACAACTGTAACTATCCCTCATCAATAAATAAAGATTGCATTTCAAAGAGAGTGTTCAATTTGAAGTTTTCAATGTAAAATGTCCTCAATTAATAAACGAGAATATTTGTCATATATATATATACATATTTATGTACACATATATACATATTCATATATACACACACATACGCATATGTATGAGATGATTCTTATGCTCCAATGCTTGGCTCTCCATCCATGTGTGAACTGGGAGAAGTAAATGGATTTAGTTGGTTTCAAAAGGGGTACATAAAATTGGAAGGGAAATCAGTAGGGAGGAGGGGAGGAAAGGCTGTGGCTTTGATTAAAAAAAAAACTTGATAATGTGTGTTTGTGTGTGAATGAGGGGCATAAAAATTTTTACCATCAAAATAAAATATTCCAAAATAGGCTTTACTCTTTAAATGCTAATTCTTAGACACTTTCCATGTTTCATTTTGATCACTCTAAGCACATGGCAAATGAGGTTGATTTTGAAAATAATCTGAAGCTCAAAATGTAGAATATTCTTTATACATTGAAACTTCAAGCTATATTTTATTTTCCCTCCTTATGTGAGAACTGAATTTCAGTTCAGGAGGAAATTACTGCCTTTTTGTCCTCACAATAATATCACGGAGATATGCTCAAATTTCAAGGTAATTTCAAAATGATAAGCTGTTAAATTTGATGTTTGTCACAGCTAGTATACACCTTTCAGGACATCCACCACCACATGTAGTTCTTTGAAGCAATATCAAATGGACATATTGTTAAACATAATCAGATCTTCCCTTATACAGTGTTGAACAAAGGAAGCTTAGGGCATTTTCTGTTTCAATACAATATACCTCCCTCTATCTCCTGCAAGAACAAGTCCTAGTATATCTCTTTTTTTCCTGTATAGAAGTATTAAAGTAAATGCTTCACATATTTCAGGAATATTGTAGAATCAAGAAACATTCCCTAAAGGTTTTAGATCCATTTCATTTTACTAGCAGGATAGTAAAATGAGAGAAAAGCTTATCAGTTCAATCATATGACCTAGAAAGCATTAAACACAAAGAATTTATAGACAGGTCAATACAACATAGTTTTATTTATTGATATATTGAACAGAAACAAGGCTAAATATCGTTCATTATGTCAAGGAATCTATGGTGGATGAAAACTCTAGTACATTAAAAACAAAATAATATAAAAAAAACTGGGGAAAAAACAGATGAATGAGGTCACTAAAAGTGAGAAGCAGGGATCTTCACTTCAACATAAGAGTTTTAAATTTTTCTTTCTCTGTGGATATTTAAGACTAATTCTTCACATTTTGAGTGAAGTGATGCTACTTTAAGAGTAATTGATTTGAAATGTGTCTTTCACTATAATGAGTTATGCATTCTAGATAATTATAGAAAATATGTGAGATTTTTTTTAATTCAGGAAGTACAAGATTATAATCACTCAGAGAAAAGACCCTCTTAATCACTCAGAGAAGAGAACCTCTCAAAGGGAGTGCCCTGGGGACCCTGTTCTCTACCTCTAAACAAATTGTGACACAGAAGTAGAAAATGAGCTGAGATGGTAGCCTTGCTGAGATGAGGAAACAAATATCAGACAGGATAATGCTGCAGGTTTTAACCATGTCCCCTTGTTATTAGCAACAGAAAATTAGTGATTGTGTACAGCTGTTTTTTAGAATTATGCACTAGAAATTGATATGTAAGTAATCTTTTTTTAAATGTTTATTTATCACTTCAAGTTACATCTCCATCATATGCCCTCTTTCCATCCCTCCCGGTTCCACCCACCCACCCTCTCCTCCCTCTCCCACCCATCCCACTTATCCCATGTAGAGTGTCCCTACATGTGGGCCCCTCTCAGTTGAACAGTCATATGAGAACTAAGAGCTTCACCTTGCACTAGAGGCCTACATGGTAGCACCCCTAGGGCAAGTTGTCCCATTATAGGTAACAAAGTCTATGTTCCTTATCCTTTTGGTGTGTTGGTTGTAGGATAGTTATCCTGTACTATGTGTTTAAATTCCAATTATAAGTGAGTAGATGCCATGTGCATCTTTCTGAGTCTGGGTTAGTTCACTCAGGATGAGGTTTTCCAGTTCCATCCATTTGACTGCGAATTGCATGATTTTCTTGTTTCTGATGGCTGAGTAGTATTCCATTGTGTAGATGTACCACAGCTTTTTTATCCATTTGTCAGTTGAGAGACATCTGGGTTGCTTCCAGTTTCTAGCTAATACGAACAAGGCTGCTATGAACATAGATGAGGAGTCATCCTTGTGGTTTGGTGAGGAATCATTTGAGTGGATACGCAGAAGTGGTATGGCTGAGTCTTGAGGAAGGGCTATTGAAAGTTTTGTAAGATATTGCTAAACTGATTTCCATAGTGGTTGCACAAGTCTGCACTTCCACCAGCAATGGTGTATGTAATCTTTTTCCTAGGAAGACTGTAATTCCAAATACTCATTTTGAAACAATGGGGCTTCTTATTTTCTGAGAAGAGGCATCTTCCTCTGGATGTCTGACAGTTGGAGGTAGTTTAAAAACCCATACTTCCTTGAATCACTAATCACCTTTAGTCCTTCCTTTGGAATAAATTAAAAAAGTTTGTGGGTATCTCTCTTTTTTGATCTCTGATGGATCTCAGTGTGAGACTATTTTAAGTTGATAGTTCTTCTTGGACTTATTATTTTTACATCCACAGCTCTATATTTCACTGCTGCTTCCTTTAGTTTTCTAACAACTATTTCTTCTCACTTGCTATAGCAGATTGTCTTTGACATATTAAAAGTTGCCTTAGTTTTTTTAATCAGAAAGGCCACAGTCTTAAAAATGAATAATTACTCATATGTGTTCTTACACAAAAACTTACAAAAATTGATTTTTGATATTTTCAATTTATGTAGTTGTCATAACTTGAATTGGAATAGAAATGACAGAAGTCAGAATAACAACTCTTGTTCAGGATAAACCTCTTTCATAAAATTTGAAAATTATTTTCAATATGTATAGATTTATTGTGTGAGTGTGTATTTGTGAATCATATGTGTGCCTGGTGTATATGAAGATTATTTTCAATATGTATAAGTTTATTGTGTCAGTGTGTATTTGTGAATCATATGTGTGCCTGGTGTATATGAAGGCAAAAGGATGGCATCATATTTCCTGGGAATGGAAATAATGATGGTTTCAAGCTGCTATGTGGTTGAATTTTTGAATAAAAATTTGGCCTGATAGAAATTCTTCCAGAAGTCTTAATCAATCAGCAATCTCTTCAGTGCTGCAAAGTACTTTTTTTTATTGTTCTTTCCTTGTATTGAAAATAGATTTGGACTTTTTTCTCGTATACTATATTGTCATTATGGTTTTCACTCCCTCTACTCACAAAAGTTCCTCCCCACATTCTCTTCCATCCAGATACACTTCCTTTATGTCTCTCATTAGAGAGCAACAGGCTTGTATAGGTATTTCATAAAATATAACAAAATAAAACACAATAAGATAAAAAAATCTATATCATCAATGTTGAACAACGCAAACAGAGGAAAAAGAGAACAAGAGAAGGCAGAAGAATCATAGCCCCACTCATTTACCACTCAGGAATTCCCATAAAAGCACTGAACCGGAAGCCATAATATATACCCAGAGGACCTGGTACAGACCCATGCAGGCCTTGTGCATTGTTTCGGTCTCTGTAAGTTCGTATGAGCTTTACTCATATAGAGTCCTTGGCATCGTCTATTACCCTTGATAAGACTTTATGGGTGTGTTTCTGATATTACTAGAGGATATGCTTTCTGAGCAAGCTCCCTAATGTTCTGGATCTTATAATCTTTCTGCTTCCTCATCTGAAATGTCACCTGAACCTTATGTACAAGGGTATTTTGTAGATCTATCCACAACCTTGGATCTCCCACCTTGCACTTTGATTGCTTGTGGTTACAGCAAGCACCCAAAACAAACACCAACGTAAATGCTGAAAAACTAAAAACAATTCCACTAAAAGCAGGAAAAAGACACTCATTCTCTACATACCTATTCAATATAGTACTTTAAGTCTTAACTAGAGCAATAAGAAAACTGAGGTTCAAGTGGATACAAATTGGAAAGGAATAAGTCAAAGTATCTTTATTTCCAGATGATATGATAGTATCATAGTGCAATATGATTTAGATTTTTTCTCATATATTTACAAATTATAGACAGGCTAAGAAATAAATCATGGAAATAACACCTTTGAGAATAGTCACAAATAATATAAGTTAATATAAGATATCTTGGGGGTAACTCTGACTAAGCAAGTAAAAGACTTTTATGATAGAAGCTTGAAATTATTAAAGAAATAATTGAAGAAGATATCAGAAGATGGAAAGATCTCCCATACTCATTGATCAATGGGGTTAATATAGTAAAATGGCCACCCCACCAAAGACAATCTACATTTCAGTGCAATCCCCATCAAAATCCCAAGATAATTATTCCCAGATATTGAAAAGATAGTTTTTCATTTTCATATGGAAACACACATGTAGGCATAAGGTTATTGGATAATTCAAATGCTGATTTCTGTAACCCCATATCTGATTGCCATCCTTGTTCTAAGAATCTCATGTCTCAATGTTGTGTAAATACTGCTCTCCAATTGTCCCCTGATATACCAATAAATCAGCTTAGAGTCCATCACTCACCAGGGAGAGAATAGGGCTAGACTTCCAGGCATCCAAAGGAGAAAGAATGAGAGGAGGAAGTGGGATTGAGCCAAAGGCAGTTGTGCAGAAGACATCAGGAGAAAGCCAAGTGAAGCAGGAAAACCACAAAATATAAGTATCTCTGGGATTTAGTTGGGGCGGGGAGTTAGATTAGTTTAGGGGTTAAGAATAACACAGAACCAGAAAGTCATACATGGTATGCACTCACTCATGAGCAGATATTAGCCATTAAATACAGGATAACCATGCTACAATTCACAGACCCAAAGAAACTAAGTAACAAGGTGGACTCAAGAGAGGATGTTTAAATTCCTCTAAGTAGGGTAAACAATATAGACATCAGACGTGGATAGAGAGAAGGAACTGGACAGGAACCTAATATAACTGCCATCTGAGAGGCTTTATTCAACAGATAATGGAAATAGATGAAGAGACCCATAGCCAAACATTAGGTAAAACTCAGGGAATCTTGTGGGACAATTAGGGGGGAGATTTGAGGGAGATGGAGGAGTCAAGGATACCACAAGAATACCTACATAGACAATTAATTTGGGCACAGGTGGGCTTTTAGAAACTGAACCACCAACCATAGAACATGCATAGACTGGCCTTATGCCCACTACACATATGAAGCTTATGGGCTGTTTGGTCCTCAGGTAGATCTCCTAACAATTGGCGCAGGACCTATCTCTGACTTGGTCTCTGTTGCCTCCCTCTGGCACCCATTTTACTAACAGAGCTGCCTTGTCTTGCCTCAGTGGAAGAGGAGACATTTAGTCCTGATGTGATTTTGTGCGCCATAGTGGGTTAGTACCTGGTGTGGGTGGGAATGTGGGAATAGGAAGAGAGGAGGGAGGGGGTTTGTGATTGAGATGTAAAAAATAAATATCTATACTACAACCAACACACCAAAGGGAACACGGACATAGACTTTTTCTTTTTCTCCCTGTCATTGAGACACTTTGCCCTAGTGGTGCTGCCTTGTAGGCCCCCAGTGTATGAAGAGGCTCTTGGCCCTCATATGACTGCTGAACTGGGGCAGGGGATCATTAGGTAGGGACACTCCACTCCAGAGAAGTGGGATGGAAGTGTTAGGGGGTAGAGGGTGGGAGGGTGGGACTGGAAGAGGTGGAAAGAGGACAATATGATGGAGATGTAACCTGAAGCAATAAATAAATAAACTAAAAAATTAATTAATTAATGAAGAAAAAAGAACAGAATGATAACTGCTCATTTCTTCTGTTGTGAAACTTGTTTAACAAATAATATAATAGAATCTCAATTATTTGGGTGATACCCATGTTAGGAGAGAAAGTGTGAAACAAACACAATTTTGTAGAGTTATACTAACACACACATAGACACACACACAAACACACACACACACACACACACACACAGAGAGAGAGAGAGAGAGAGAGAGAGAGAGAGAGAGAGAGAGAAAGAGAGAATACACGGACAGTTAAAACTGAACAATGAAAGAACTGAAGGAAGTATCTCACCATTTCCTTGTTTGAGTTGGAGTAGAAAGCTATTCTAATAAAAATGGAATCATATTTGGTCACCAAACAAACAAACAAACACACAAATCCCCAAACTACTTGTTTATCAATGGAATTGAATTGAAGACCAAGACATAAATCCATACATCTCTGGATACCTGATTTTTTTTTATAATGAGGCTAGAATTGCACACTGGGAACAAAGATAGCTTCTTCAACAAATGGTGTTAGTTAAACAGAATGGCTGCAAGAATCAAACAAAACAACACAACTGGCAAAACAAAAGAACAAAAAAAAACAAAAGAAAATTAATGGAACAATTCCTAATGATATTTTGCTATACTCACACATTGATGCCTTGTCCAGTCATCATCAGAGGTTTCCTTTGGCAGCTGATGAGAGAAGGTGCAAAGATCCTTAGTCAGAGATTATGTGGATGGAGAGTTTAAAATGGAGTTCTCCTTGGGACTGTCCCCTTCCTTGGAGGTCAGAGAACTCCATGGAAAAGGGGGAGGAAAATTGTATGACTCAGACGGGATGGAGGACACCTGAAAAACATGGCCCACCAAATTAACTAAACATGGCTCTCATGGGCTCATAGGGACTGGAGCAGCAAGCACAGAGACTGCATGGGTGTGTACCAGGTTCTCTACATATGTATTATGACTCTTAGACCGGTGTTTTTGTGGGAATCCTGACAGTGGGAGCAGATGTATCTCTGACCTTTTTTTTTTTTGCCTGCTCTTGAGACTCTTTCTTTCTTTTTTTTTATTAATGAATTTATTTGTTGCTTCAGGTTACATCTCCATCATATTGTCCTGTTTCCTCCCGTCCCAGCCCTACCCTCCCATCCTCTACCCCCTAACCCTTCCATCTTGCTCCTCTGGAGTGGAGTGTCCCTAAATAACAGTCCCTCGCCCCAGTTCAGAAGTCATATGAGGGCCAAGAGACTCTTCATACACTGGGGGCCTACAAGGCAGTACCACCAGTGAAAAGTGTCTTATTGCTAGGGAGGGAAAACTGAAAAACAGACCAACCAACCAACAAACAAAAACAAACAAACAAACAAACAAACAAACAAACAAAGTTTATGTCCATGTTCCCTTTGGTGTGTTGGTTGTAGTACAGTATATCCTGTACTAAATAGCTAAAATCCTACTATAAGTGAATAGATGCCATGTGCATCCTTCTGAGTCTGAGTTAGCTCACTCAGGATGAGCTTCTTTAGTTCTATCCATTTGGCTGCAAATTGCATAATTTCATTGTTTCTGATACCTGAGTAATATTCCATTGTGTAGATGCCAACAGCTCAGGACCTGAGATCAACAGTCAATAAATGGGACCTCATGAAACTGAAAAGCTTCTATAAGGCAAAAGACACTGCCATTCGAAAAAAAAAAAAAAAAAAACGGCAGCCTACAGACTGGGAGAAAATCTTTATCAACCCCACATCTGACAGAAGGCTAATATCCAAAATCTACAAAGAACTCAAGAAATTAAATGCCAAGAAACCAAATAATCCTATCAAAAAATGGGGGATGGAGCTAAATAGAGAATTCACAAAGGAGGCCAAGAGACACTTGAAGAAATGCTCAACATCCTTAATCGTCAGAGAAATGCAACTCAAGACGACTCTGAGATTCCATCTCACACCTGTCAGAATGGCTAGGATCAAAAACTCAAATGACAGCACATGCTGGCGAGGGTGTGGAGAAAGGGGAACTCTCCTCCATTGCTGGTGGGAGTGCAGGCTTGTGCAACCACTATGGAGGTCAGTATGGCGATATGTTAGAAATCTTGGAATAGCTTTGCCTTAGGACCCAGCCATACCACCTCTGGGTGTAAGTCCAAATGACTCCTCAGGGAATCATAAGGAAGTTTCCTCATCTATGTTCATAGCAGCCTTATTTGTAATAGCTAGAAACTGGAAACAACCCAGATGTCCCTCAACCAAAGAATGGAGACTCTTTCTTTCTATTGGGTTGCCTTGTCTATCCTTGATATGGGAGCTTTTGCTTTGTCTTATTATATTTGTTTTGTCATGTTTGATTTTCATTTCTTGGAGTTTTGTTCTTTTCAGAAGAGGAAGCATAGGCAGAGTGGATCTAGGGTAGAGGAGAGGTAGGAGGAAGTAGGAGGAGTAAGAGGAGGGAAAACTGTTGTTGGGATGTATTGTACAAAAGAAGAATCTAATTTCAATTAAAAATAATAAATTTAAAAAGAGAAATCCAAATAGATCAATATTTATAACCCTGTTGAAAACTCAGTTCCAAGTAGATTAAAGACCTCAATCTAAAACTAGATACACTGAACCTGATAAAAGAGAAAACAGGTAATAATCTTGAACTCATTGGCACAGAAGAAGACTTTCTTAATAGAAGATTATCATTATCACAGTCACTGAGATCAACAATGAATAGATGGAACCTCATGAAACTGAGAAACTTCTTCATGGTAAAGGATACCACTATTCAGCTAAAACAGAAACATACAGTATGAGAAAAGATGTTTACCAACTACAAATTTGATAAAGGGCTAACATCCTAAATATATAATGAATTTAAAAAACTAGATATCAAGAAAACAAATAAATATATATTTTTAAAGGCAGTACAAACCTAAACAGAATTCTCAAAAGAAGAAACTCAAGCAACTGAGAAGCACTTTAAAAAATGTTTAACATCCTTAGGGATGAGGGAAATGTAAATCAAAACCACTTTGAAATTTTATTGTTCACCCATCAGAATGGCTAAGATCAGTACAGTGACAGCTCATTTTGAGGAATGTGGAATAGGAGAATACTGCTGGTATTCAGTGTAGCAATTCTTCAGGAAGATGACATTCAATCTATTTCAAGGTGTAAGTATACCACTCTCAGGCATATACCGAAAGGATGTTTCATTTCATCTGCCTACAGAGAAATTTGTTCATTCAGTTATTTATGCTCTATTTATAATAGTCAGAAATTGCAAACAGCCTAGACATCTCTCAACAGAAGAATGCATGAAAAAATATGGTACATTTACACAAGTATTTCAGGCATTAACAATTGAAAATTGTTAAATTCCCAGGTAAATGGATAGAAGTAGAAAAAACACTCATTCTATGTGAGGCATCCCAGATGCCTAAAGGCAAATATGGTATATATTCTCTTTTATGTGGATAGTAGTTTTTAAGACAATGAAAACCAAGCAAAAATTTGTAGAATCATAGAGGTTAGTTATAGAGTAAGGGACTAGGATGTAGGAGAAACCAAACAATATCTGATTTGGCTTAAAGCCTACTCCATGAGATTGAATTCATACCCAGCACTTCTTGTGTGACCAGTAACCAGAAACCATATATCCCAGGGACCTAGGGTAAAAGAAAATAAAACTATGCAGTTATAAAAGAAGGGGAAATATAAGAGAAAGGGCTACTATCCAGAAGTTGACCTGAGCATTGAAAAAGTTCTACCAATTTGTAATGGGATGTCTCAGAAGCATAAACAAATTACAGTAAATGAAAAGGAACAAAACATGATCTGAATTGGTTGGACCCTTTGTAGCCCTTGCCTAGACAGAGCAGTTTGATGAGTTTTGTTTTTGGTTTTTGTTTTTTGTTTTTTTTGTATTTTTTTTTCTTTGATACACTTACTGAACTACCACACTCTTGTTCAAATAGTGATTTTATGATTTTGAGATAGAGTTGGTGTATTCAGTTTTTGGGTGTTCATTAAGTATGGTACTTTCCCCATGGTCCACCTATTGTTAACTTCCCACAATCCTCTTGTTCTTCATGTTATGTCCTGAAATTTCTTATAATAATGATGCCAAGAGCTTTAGGGAACTTTATATTATCTGGGAATGCTATCTATTAGCTCTAGGTCAGTTCACATACACAATAGAACATTACAAACAAGAATAAATACAACTTGATATGATGACAACTTGAAAAAATAAAATGGGAAAAACAAGACTGACTTTCTAATGAGTTCCCTATTGAAACTTAAACTCAAGTAGAGATAAGACTTAATTATGACCTATAAATCTGAAAAAGTGATATTCTAGTAATACTGATGTGTTAGAGAACTGGAGAAGATTTTGAAACAGATGAATTAAACTGAATCCAAAGTCAGATTTTTTCTTTTTATTTTAAACTTATAATTTATTTATTTATATATTTTAGTTTATTTATTACCTCAGGTTACATCTCCATCACAGTGCCCTCTTTTCACCCCTCCAAGTCCTGTCCTCCTACCCTCTGCCCCCTCTCCCTTCCATCCCACTCCTCTGGAGTGGAATGTACCTACATATCAGTCCCCCGCCCAATTTCAGCAGTCATCTGAGTGCCAAGAGCCTCCTCATACACTAGGGTCCTGCAAGGCAGCACCACTAGGGCAAAGTGTCTCATTAACAGGTAACAAAGTCTATGTTCCTGTTCCCTTTGGTGCATTGGTTGTAGTATAGTTATCCTGTACTATACGGCTAAAATCGGATTATAAGTGAATAGTTGCCATGTGCATCCTTCTGAGTCTGGGTTACCTCACTCAGAATGAGTTTCTCTAGTTGGCTGCAAATTGCATGATTTCATTGTTTCTGATGGCTGAGAAGTATTCCATTGTGTAGATGTACCACAGTTTTTTATCCATTCCTCAGTTGAGGGATGTCTGGGTTTTTTCCAGTTTCTAGCTATTATAAATAAAGCTGCTATGAACATAG
The DNA here is from genome assembly GCA_907164525.1 of Lophiomys imhausi. Classification (NCBI taxonomy): domain Eukaryota; kingdom Metazoa; phylum Chordata; class Mammalia; order Rodentia; family Muridae; genus Lophiomys; species Lophiomys imhausi. The sequence goes on from CAJQZJ010004752.1 coordinate 9,501,378, forward strand.
ATGAGGAAACGTCCTTGTGGTTTGGTGAAGAATCATTTGGATGTATACCCAGAAGTGGTATGGCTGAGTCGCCATTGCTGGTGGGAGTGGAAACTTGTACAACCACTATGGAAATCAGTCTGGCAATATCTTATTTATTTTTTTAATGTTTATTCACTACTTCAAGGCAAATATCCATCACAGTGCTCCCCACACGTCCCACTTGCACCCTTCTACCCTCCTATCCTACTCCTCCAGAGTTAGGTTTCCCCACACATCAGTCCCTCACCCTAGTTCAGCAGTCACATGAGGGCCAAGAGCATCCTCATATACTTGGGCCCTACATGACAGCACCACTGGGGAAAAGTATCTCATTAACAGGTAACTAAGTCTATGTTCCTGTTCCTTTTGGTGTGTTGGTGGTAAAATAGTTATCCTGTCCTATATGGCTGAAATCCAATTATAAGTGAATAGATGTCATGTACATCTTTCTGAGCCTGGGTTTACTGACTCAGGATGAGCTTTTCTAGTTCCATCCATTTGGCTGCAAGTTGCATGATTTCGATGTTTCTGAAAGCTAAGTAGTATTCCATTGTGTAGATGCACTACAGTTTTTGTTTTTGTTTTAACCATTCATCAGTTGAGGGACATCTTGGTTGTTCAAAGTCAGATTTGAAGCATACAAAACAATACTATGTGTAGGTATATAACACCTACTGAAAAGATATTCTTATTATCTAAAACTCTAGAATAACTAAGATATAGTAGAGATTACCAAATATTAACTAGAAAAGAACAAAATCACCAATGAACAGGGAATGATGATAAAAAGACAGATCACATAGAAGTCAGCAAATTAAAATCATATGAAGAATGATGCCAACATTTAAAATCAGAGTGAAACAAAAAACAGTAATAAGCATTATGTTATTCTTTTTTAAAATTAATGTGTTTATTGCTTCAGGTTACATCTCCATCATAGTGTCCTCTGTCGACCCTTCCCAGTCCTGCCCTCCCATCCTCTACTCCCTATCCCTTCCATCCCACTCCTCTGGAGTGGAGTGTGCCTACATAACAGTCCCCACCCCAGTTCAGCAGTCGTATGAGGGCCAAGAGCCTCCTCATACACTGGGGGCCTACAAGGCAGCACCAATATCTACCCACAAATCCAGCCCTACAGAAGATCCTAGAAAAAAAATTCCAACTTAGAGAATATAACTGCACCCAAGGAAACAGAGGAAACAGAAAACTCCATGGCAACTAAACCAAAAGAAACACAGGACCACCACCTATACCAAATAATGGGAAATAACAACCTCTGGTCACTAATATTCATAAACACCAATGGACTCAACTCCCCAATAAAAAGACACAGGCTTGCAGATTGGATCCGTAAAAAAAGACCCATCACTTTGCTGCTTACAAGAAACACATCTTACTAACAAAGATAGACACTATCTTAGAATAAAGGGCTGGGGAAAGGTTTTCCAAGCATTATGTTATTCTTACTTGATAAATCATACTGGACATTTGAGTTAAGTGACTAAGTACCTTTATTTTCTACTGATGAGAACACAGATCAGAGAAACCACCTTGGAATTGAATCCAACAGCATTAAGTCAAATTAATACTATGAAGGATTCTTTCAATTACTCAGTATACATGTTGAAGAAAATCAAACAATGATCCTTCAAATGACACTCAAAAGTGTAAACAAAATTAATTACATTATGTTGGGCACCATTTGTAGAAATAATTAATTAAATTGTTTACCAGTATTTATATTATTGTTAATTTATTCGGTGGCTGTTAATTCTTAACCCGCCATTATAAATGAATAATGAACACACAGACACCCCATGGATTTTAGTAAGCCTTGGCCTGAGTTGTGCAATCCTAGCCCATCTAATCTAGCTCTTAATTATACTACCCAAATATGACCCCATATATACATACGTCCCCTTGGACTGCCATTCTCCACTCTATGCCAATGTTCGTGGCCATGTGGAATGAGGTTCCTTTTTCTAACCCATGGTGTGCGTCCTCTTTCCTGCTGCTCCCGGCTGGAATGCCTGAATCCTCTGTCTAAAGCGCAGGCTTCCTGTTCTAATCTCAGGAAGTCCCACCTTTCTCTGTCTTTGCCCAGTCTCAGGCCTGAGCATTTTCTTTAACCAATCAGAGTCAACATAAGTAACAGATAGCAAACAGGACCAATTAATTAACATTTAGAATGCTTAACACTACCCCAACAATTTCCTCCTTTTGTCTAAAAAAAAGGCTAAATTTTTTAATTCATATAGTAAAAACAGTAAGAACAAATATTAAACAATCAAGAAAACCATATATATGAGTTATGCACATAATGCTTAGCCTATTTGTATCAGGCAATCTTGAAGAAAAAAATCATCTATCTATCTTGGTGTGTCTAAAGTTCTGAACCTAAATAATTTCTTTCATATCCTATATTTATAAACCTAGAGATTTTATTTAGACTTGAAAATATCCTTTGAAATCCTAAACAACTCAAGTTCAATTGAAATTTTATAACTATTATGCCTTCAACCCCATCAAAGACATAAGAAGGGATAAAGTTATTATTTGAGTGAGTAGGAAGCATAGGAGAAGAGCTTCCAAAGAGAAATATGACAGTGTGTTGCCTGGACAGCCCAAATATCTCTTGATATCGTTGGAGAATCATCTTCAGCCTTCTGGCCAAGCATTTTTCACAGACTAAATTATGCAGGAGGAAATAAGGATTTTCCCATTCTGTCTCTGCAGAATCAGACATCGACTTACCTGCATTTAAGCTCTGGTCCATCTTTGGACTATATATAGTCTGTTGAGAGAGCAGGGGCATTTTTGCCCAATAGGAATTATCTCCTGATGGGAGATTTCTTTTTGAGGAATTATCTCCTGATGGGAGATTTCTTTTTGATGTTCATTGTCTTCTTCCAAGTCAAATGGGAGCTGTCAGGAGCTGACTGTCTTAAGTCAAACAATTCTTAATATAATAAAAAAATCTTTAAATGCTATTTTCTGTATGCCTCTAGGGTTTTGAAGACATCTATTTTATTTATAAATCTATCAACTTTGAGCAAGCAAATTGTATATTTTAACCATTTACTATCTGTTTAACCTATTAAGTCTATTTTTTGATAAACTGAGACTAGTATTTGACATGACCAGAGAGCTCAACTGGCCAGTCAACTTTTGTTATCAAGACTCCTAAATAGATTTCAATAGCATTCCATAAAAGGATTGAAAGTAAACTTGTACTTTTAAATGATTTGTATAGGCACAATACCTTATATAAATTGAAATATGCATAATATTTGTCTAAATATAAAATTCTATACCAATGAATATAAAGATAACCTTATTTTTGTATCAATATACAAAATTCAATACCAATGTATCAAAAGATAACCTTATTTAAAGAATAAAAATTTTGAGTGTCAGGGCAGATCAATAATTTATCCTTATATCTTATCATTTCTATATTATATAAATATATTCCCCCTCTTTTTCTTTTCAAGTCTTTTCCCTCTATATAAGAGAGAAAGAAGGATAGAGAAAAGAAAAAATAGAAAAGCCCTTGAATCTAACTCCTATATCTTGCTTTACAAGACCATATAACAACTTGTAACCATTCCCCCTAAACAACACCTATCATCCACTCCACTTTTGGGAATGGGACGTCGCTCTCTTAAACCTGCTTCCTGCTGAACTGGGATGCGGAAAACCTGTTTGGGGGCCCAAATAAAATGGAAAAAATGGTTAATCAAGTTAATTGTAACATTTATTCTCCAGTCTCTATGTGCTCAACAATTTTAATGTTCTGAGAAATTTGTAGGTTGAAGATGGACTTTGGTAGGAAAGTTCAGAGCTTTATTGAAGTCCTATCTGGAACAGTCTTTGAGGTTGGGCCATCTCAGCAAGCTGTTTGAAGTTGTTCTGGATGCAGATTTTTGAGGAAACAGCTATTGATGCAGTCTATGAGGCTGGATCATTTTTGTTACTTGTCTTATCTTCTTTGGACTCTGATCCCATTGTTGTCCCCTGGGACTGCCATTCTCCACGATATGCCGATGTTCCTGGCCATGTGGAATGAGGTTCTTTTTTCTAACCTATGGTGTGTGTCCTCTTTCCTGCTGCTCCTGGCTGTAATGAATTTATCTTCTGTCTAAAATACAGGCTTCCTGTTCTAATCTCAGGAAGTTCCACCTTTCTCTGTCTTTGCCCAATCTCAGGCATTGGCATTTTATTTAACCAATTGGAGTCAATGTAAATAACAGACAGAAAGCAGAAAAAATTAATTAACATTTACAATGCTTAACACTACTCCAAACATTCCCTCCTTTTGTTTAAAAAAAAAAAAGGCTACATTTTTTGACTCATACTTGGAGATCTCTTTTTCTTTTCTATATCCTTCTTTCTCTCTTATATAGGGGGAAAAGACTTGAAAAGGAAAAGAGGGGGAATATCTTCTGTTCTTTGAATAGAGGAAAGAAATTTGTAAATATCCATTCATTCCATATGAAAGGATGGCACACAGTAGTATTACATATATATGCTATATATAATCTATTTTAAGTTGAAAATACAGCATCAGTAGTATGGAGTTTAATTATTCTCTTCTGACATACATTCATTAATTGATTAAAACAGGTTTATTCTGTTTTTGTACACTGGGTTGCCCTCAAACTCAAAAGGAATCTATCTGTCTCTGTCTTTGTCTCCCATGTTTTGGGATCAAAGGTATGCATTTCTATATTTTTTTCTTTCCTTTTCTCCTTTCTTTGGAGATTTAATTTCTATGTGGATATATCCATCCTTATTGAGACAGAGTTTCTCTTTGTAGCTTGGGCTGTCTTGATTTGCTCTGTAGAGCTCTGTAGATTAGATTGGCCTCAAACACACAAGGAATCTGTTTTGTCCTTGTCTCCCAAGTTTTGAGATCAAGGTATGATTTTAAATAATTGAATTACCCTTTTTAAACAATAACACTAATTAAACCATTTTTGTATTAGTTTGAGTTCCATTTCTTTCATGGAATCCCCATTCTTAAGGAAATCCACCCACTCAACTTTGTGCAGTTTTTTTTATGGTAAACCTTTCAAGTTAATTTTTTAGGGTGATATGATGATGTACTTATTGTCTTTGTAGCATATGGCAGTCTAACAGGAGGCCTGTAGGCCTGCCTTAGCAGGCAGCCTGAAACCCATGGCAGATTTTCCAAATAATTAAATACACCAAGACTGTTTAATGTTTAAATGCTTAGGCCTTAGCTGACTCTCAATTAGCTAATCTAAATTAACTCTACCAACTATTCTAAACTGTACATTCAGAGCTCATAGAGCTCACTCACATCCAGATGTCTTACTACTTCTGAATCATGGCAGGAAGAGAGAGTTTCCTTTGTCTCTTCCCAGGGTTCCTTAGTTAGCCTCAGGAAGTTCGACCTTCCTTTTTTTCTCTCTGCCCAGATAAATGCCCATCAGCGACTTTTATTATCCAATTTGAGAGTGCCTCAAAAGGGCAATACAAAACCTTCCTCCAACAACAAGGTAATGTGTGAATGTTTGGATTTTTTTCAGGGGCCCCCTAAGAACACAATACATGAAAGATAGAAGGTAAAGTTTAAGCCAAAGTGAAGGGCACAGTATTCTATAGGTACTAGGAAAGAAAACCTCATGAGAGAAAGTGCAAGAGCTATTGAATTGAACCAAGAAAGAAGACATGACTTGAAAGTGTTGAAGTCATAGGGTTGGGACTGCCTGTAACTGGTGAACTCAGGTGATCCCACCTTGTATCCTACAATGGTGAGCATGAAGGTGCAGGATTTATAGTTCCATTACTATGTTTTCATCAGATTTTTGTACATATTTTTTGCTAGAGCATCTGAGCTCTACTGCCAAAGGCTTTTGAGCAAACATAGTATCAGATTTGCAATCATGAAATCCAATAACAAAGCAGTTGTTTAATATCAAAACATTTCAACCATCGCTAAACCAATGGGCCCAGCTTGCCTGGTATTTCAAAGTTTCATGCTGGATCCTAAGCTTAGAAGGCTGTTGAATTTTCTCCTACAGCACATTTCATCTTGTGACCCTGTGAAGGCTACACAGTAGGTAGGAAGTTTCTAGCTCACTACTTCTTTGATGTCTCCATCCTGTTCTCAAAATTCATGGTGTCTTTAGCAATAGGATTTTATTATCTATTTCTGCTAGGAAACCGAGATTATTGTCAATAGCTTGTGTTGTTTTGGTACCCTATGTCAAGCTATCTAGCTAACAACTATAGGAAAGTAACCCACATCTGTTTGTAGATATTAAAAAAAAAACAAACTTATATACAGTTTGAGTAGTATTATAAATTCGTACAGGATATCTCCATACTAACTCTTTTTAAAATTGTGTTTTTAGATTATGCTATAGTAGATTTTCATATAATTTTCTATATAGTCTTAGTTTTTGATGACCCTTCCGTCCAACTTCCACCTTTCTACTATACCTTTCCCATCCCTATCTGAACCTTTCTTTCTCTAGTATTCTCTACTTCTACTTCACGTATGTTTGGCTATTCCACCTCTTCTTTCCTCAGTCATTGAACATGTCTTACTTCCTAAGCTGTACAAATATGCATTCCAGCTTAACACACAAGTTTAAAAAAATTGGAAATTAGCATCTGCAGATGAGAGTGGACATATGATACCTATCATTGTAGATCTGGGTTGTCTCATTAACTACATTTTCAGGTACATCCATTTTTCTTCTTTATGTAATTTTATTTTTTATAGTTCAATAAATTTCATATATATGTGTATGTGTGTGACATTCCATTATACATTTTCCCATTAATACATATCTAAGCATCTATTACACTAAGGAGTTTCTTTGATGAGGGGTGAAAATAAAACCTATCTTTCTGTATAAGAATAAATATTTTTAATGAATTACAGAATTATGATTTGGAAATATTGTGGCTGTGGATTCTCTTCAAGATTCATGACTTCACAAACCATGGGTAGTTGACTAAGTTTGTAGTACCAGGCATGATTTACCTTTTGTTACACAAGCCTTCAGACCTGGTAGAGAGCTGTTGATTATCAACAAGGTATGATTGCCATGATTGAACCTTTAGTGCTATCATGCTTTGCTGCTCATTGTTGTGGTTCACAGAGCTCATATCTAGGTACAATTGTTGATTGATTCCCTCCGACATAAGCTTGCATATAAATTACTAGTACCAAAAGAGCTGGTCCTCAAGGAGGAGGCTTAAAGACCAAATGTAGTACAAGTTCTATTGGCCCTCTGTCTGAAATCCATGGTGTCTTCAGCAACAGAAACTTAACTATCAACCTCTGTGAGACAACTATGCCAATAACAGTATCCTATACTGTTTGCAGAGTCTGTTGAACAACGCTGACAACTCATGATTGGTGTTGGGTTTTTATTAGATAATCTATGGCTCTTAGGAGGAGCATTGTTAGCCCAGATGAGAAGATTTTATTTAAACTCTATATGTGTGTTAACAGTATGTTTCCTTATGATGTTTTCAGACATCCTTACTGCTACTTTACCATCCTGTATTTATATTTCTTCCCATCTCATAATTAAAGCAACCCATTTATCCATTAAATCTTGAACCTTGCTCTTTCTCTCTTTATTACTCTGTCCTAGAGCATGGTACACTTTTAATTCTCATTTCTACAGTTACTCCAGGATATACATTCACAATTGAAGATTTTGATGTAAGAATCACAGATGAGAGAATTGTGACTTTTGTCTTTCTGTGACTTGGTTTCTTCACTCAGTATGATCTCTTTTAGTTTCATTCATTTACCTGCAAATTTCATTTTTCCTTATAGTTGAAAATATTCCTTAATGTGTATGTATTACACATCTTTTCATTATCCATTTATTATTGAAAATACTTTTAGGTTGTTTCTGTTTCTTTGTTTGAATAGAGTTTGAATAGAGCAGCAATGAACATGATGCAGCAAGTATTTTTCTGAATGTAGAGTACTTCAAGACCGGTATAGCTGTAATTCCATGAACCAAAAGAGTCCAATTGTGTTTTAACAGTTATTGTAAATGGATTTCACTTCATTAAGTAGTCCAATCCATAAGTGCTTTTATTCCATCCTAACATGAATAGGAATGTTTGCCTTCCTTCTTTTTTGAGTATGTACAGTACTGCTAAACAGAAAAGCTATTGATTTTTTATATGTTAATTTTATATTCTGTTACTTTGCTGGAGTGCTTCAACAGATATATATATATATATATCTGTTGGAATCTTTAGAGTCTTTTATGCCTGGATTACATATTTACATATTCTAGTATTAAGAATAAATTGTGGTATTTATTTTCTAGGTCCATAAATGTCTGTTTTTCTTGTCTTGAGTAACAGTGGAAACAGTGTGCAGTCTTGAGTTGTTCCTTCTTTCAGAGGAAACTGTTTCAGATTTTCCACGTTTAGGATAACATTGATTCTAGGTCTGTCATGTATAGGCTTTATTATACTAAAATATATTCCTACATTCCTAATATTAACAATTTCCAAATACCCTCATAATTAAGGGGTATGGAGAATTTGTAAATTTCTTTCATGAACTTACAGATATTATGTTGTGATATGATTCCTTGAGATTCTGTTTATATGTCATGCTACATTAACTTTAATAGGTTGAACAATCAATTCTTGAATATATTAAATAATAATGTTTGAAATGAAACCATTTTGATCAAATTATGTGATATTTTATGTGTTGAATTTTGCTTTATAATTGTTTCATTGGAATTTTCCTATGTTCACTGGAGAAAATTTTAAAACATTGCATAAACCTACTTTTTAAAATCAGATATATACTAGATTCATAGAGTGATTTTTGATGAATTACTTCACTTTCTGTTTTTTCTGTTGTTGTTGTTTTGGTTTGGTTTGTAGACAGTTTTTTTGTGTAGTTCTAATGGTCTTGGAACTTACTCTGTGGACGAGGCTGACCCCAAACTCAGAGAGATTGCTCTGTCTCTGCCTCCTGAGTGCTGAGACTAAAGGAGAGAGTCACCACTTAATGGCTTGAAAGTTTCACTCAACATGATCTGACATATTCACCTCCTACCACAACCTTTCCTGAATTCATCCCACTTTCAGTCCCATCTCAACTTTGTGCCACTAAGAAAAAACAGCCTTTCAATACCAATTTGAGCTGCTTCTATAGTCTTGGATGTGTGGTCTTCTTGATAGTAACTGACTTATTAGGGACTATTCTCTTAGAGAAAACCACCTCTTCCTCTCTCCGCAGCTAACAATTGTTTATAGCGCTACAGCTTGAGAGTGTATTATGTGTCCAGCTCTTCTATCTTTGCTGCAATTTGGTTTGGCTTTGCCTTCACTGGCAATCTCAGTATTGTGAAGATTGATACAACGGTATCCCTGAGCTTTCTGGCCAATCAGGCTTGTAAAATCAGTGAACCCCAAGCCCATGAGGGATA
>CAJQZJ010004752.1:9510866-9564055 GCA_907164525.1 Lophiomys imhausi
TACAAATTCCCTTGTGGAGGTAGGATTCCCAAGGGTAATTTGTGCTTCTCGTTACCTTCCTTAAGGTAGTAGATACTTTTCCTAAATCTAGGGCACAATGTTTTTCAGATAGGCCATACTTATGTAGGATTTTTTTTAAATAAAAAAACCCCTTTTATTTATTTTCTCTGTTCATATATGTAGAAACGTGATAAGTATTAACTTCACTTTTAAAACTGGATGGATGAGCATTGGGATTCACAAAAATAGCTAAATAAGTTGAAAGTATAATTTTACTAATTAGGCTAAGCACAAAATAATTTTATCCATTTATTTTATTTATTCTGCTACTCAGACACTCCATGTTCAATTTCAGAAGAACAGAAAACAGGCATATCACCCATGTACTCATATTTTTCAATTAGGCCTCAATTTATTAGCCTTATTCCTTTGATTCCAAAGAAACTGTTTTCAGCCATGACCCACTTTTTACTCTATTTTTAATTGAAAATGTTATTTTCTCTCAATTAAATTGAAGCCACAAAGTACCTGAGGTAGTAATTTGTACTAACCTGATTAAGGATAGCTATAATCTTTGGCTGTGACTTTCATTATTTCTATTATAACTGGTTACAGTATCGATGAGCACCTAGATGGTAACTAGAAGGCAAAAGCTAAGTTCTCCCCATTGGGTTTCTCCATGCATTCTCTATCTCTTCATGCCTCTTAAAAGTGACAAAATATTACTAATACATCAAATAAATAAATTAAAAACTGAAATAAGAGCATATTTATTCACAAAACAAACATATTAACAACTCTGACTTAAAGCTATTTATAACATCACATGGAATATACAAGAAATTAGAGTTACCAAATTTATAGATAGGTAAATGTTTACAATATTAAGCATATAATAAATATGAAAAAATACTAAATATAATATTATAAAACTATATCTCTTAGCAAACACAGTGAAAAGTTTTTAAAATAATATGCAGAAGGAAAATGTGACAAGGCCTTTCTTTACATTTGGAGAATAGTATATAGATATATTCTGATGTAAATTTTACATGTAAGTACCTAATGACATTGATTTTTTTCATAGATACAGCAAAAGTTAATTAGTAATTAAATGCATGTAAATATCTTTGTCTTTTCCTTTATTTTAAAAATTCATGTGTGAATACATATATGTACAATTATAGAAGAAAAAAATAAAATATTGGAGAAAAAGTAGAATCAACTAGGTAGTGTATTTATAATAGAGGGCATTATATGACCTCTTAAGTTTTAATTCCTATTTTAAGTAATATATAACTTAAATATTTGATACAATTAAAAATATTTTTTTCACATATTCAACCCAGAAAAATGCTATAATTTACAAATTCAACATTGTAGTTTCTGTCTCAGAATGATCAGTCTATATTTAATAGAGTAGCATAAACTTAATTTTCTTTGTATAACTTAAAAAAAATAAATGGTCATCATAAACATAAATATTATAAATTAAAACATTACAAACTTATAAACTTTTCACTATCCTTACATTAACAATATTAAAGATCACTATTAAAATACCTACAGATATGCCTTCTAAACTATTTTTTAGATTTTTTTAGAAGTATGGACATTTTTCCTACATGTATGCTTGTGTACTATATGTATCTAGATTGCACACAGAGGTCAGAAGAGAGTAATAACTTTCCTAGAAATAGAGTTAAAGGACATTTTGGGCCATCATAGGAAGGCTAGGAAATGAGTTCAGGTTCTCTGGAAGAGAATTTATTCTCATGATTACTGAGTGAACTTTCCAGGCCCTTTTCAGAATTTCTTAAACTTTGTATTTCTTTTTTCTTTTTTTTAGCCTGCTTTCTTTCTTTTTAAAAGAAAGGTTACATCACCATCACAGTGCCCTCTTTCCACCCCTCCCAGTCCCTCCCTCCTGTCCACTAACCCCATCCCTTTCATCCCACTCCTCTGGAGCGGAGTGTCCCTACATAACAGTCCCCCACCCCAGTTCAGCAGTCATATGAGGGCCAAGAGCCTCCTCATACACTGGGGGCCTACAAGGCAGCACTACTAGGGCAAAGTGTCTCATTGATAGGGAACAAAGTCTGTGTTCCTGTTCCCCTTGGTGCATTGGTTGTAGTATAGTTATCCTGTACTATATGGCTAAAATACGATTATAAGTGAATAGATGCCATGTGCATCCTTATGAGTCTGAGTTAGCTCACTCAGAATGAGCTTCTCTAGTTCCATCCATATGGCTGCAAATTGTATGATTTCGTTGTTTCTCATGACTGAGTAGTATTCCTTTGTGTAGATGTACTACAGTTGTTTTTTTTGTCCATTCCTCGGTTGAAGGTTGAAGGATATCTGGGTTGTTTCCAGTTTCTAGCTATTACAAATTAGGCTGCTATGAACATAGATGAGGAAACTTTGGATGTGTACCCCAAAGTGGTGGCTGGGTCTTGAGGTAAAGCTATTCCAAGTTTTCTATGATATCGCCAGGCTTATTTCCATAGTGGTTGTACAAGATGCAGTCCCACCAGCAATGGAGGAGTGTTCCCCTTTCTAAACAACCTCACCAGCATGGGCTATCATTTGATCTTTTGGTCTTAATTAATGGCAATTCTCTAAGTCTTGACTTGATCGACATTTGTTTATTAGTAGAAATACCATATTCATTCCATAAAGTATTTTAGTATATGTATAGAATAATGACATAAAATACCTTTAAAGAATAACAAGAATGCATTGTAATATGTTAGGAAAAAGTTTTCATTTGAGCTACATTCCCAGAGCCAAGGCTAAGGAGTTGCCTAGCACTTATGATGCAATGTGTCCAATAGCACTACACAAATACACTCATGGCGGGGGGGGCTGTTTTCCTTGGTCTCTTCAATAATTCTGAATCTAGAACTTTATAAGGTCTAGCAGCCAAAATTGGGCAAAAATTAAGGCTGTATAATTTCTAGCTGATATTTATTTGAATTTTTGTACTCAAACTATAGTGTACCAATTCTGTGTAATTTGTATTTAATGAATAATCTGACTTAATGAAAACTGTATACACATGGAATAAATACATGTTGCAAAGACAACTGGCATTATTAACACATAAATGGAGTCTATTTAAAAAGGTATTATTTATGTAAATACAGTACTCATTATTAAGACAATCTAAAAAAACAAAATTTTATAAAGCCAGTATGAATTGGAAAAAAACTATAAAACATTTAAGTTGTCTTGTGATGAAAGTTGAAAGTATTCATTCATGTTTCTAACATAGTATGGATACATTATCATGTCATAAGCAAAATTTTATTAATTTAAAGTCACTTAATGAGATTGATCTTCAGAATTATAAAGTATTTATTCTATTATGAAGTGATTTTAAGTATATTTTATTGTACTAAAGCAGGTCATAATATTTCTGAGATAATTGATATTAATTTGAAATGTATGAACACTTCTCATATTCTGTTAATAATTTGATATGTATTTCTAAACTGAATGGACTTGTATAATTTAGTATTTAATATTTATTTTGTATATCTTGAATAACAATGCTTATATTGTATTTAATTTTTAATAGCTTGGGTACAAAAGGAAGATGCTTTTAATTAAAAAGAATAATGAGTACAATTAAGATCTCAGCTTTGTTGATCATCTTATTTTTTCCTCTACAACGTCCTTGTTATAAAATGAAAAAAACAGTGACCATTCAGTATAATAGTCACTTGACAGTAATTCTTACTTTGTGAATAAGAAGGAATGTTAAGTATACAGACATACTTTTTAAAAGCAGAGAATGATGGTGATACAAAACCTAAGGGTGGTTACTTACTAAAGAAATGTCGAGTACAGACTCAGATTACTACAAACTATGGTGGCTATTCACAAAGATAGTTTTTGAACTATTTATCTAGTTAGATAGCATTAAATTTTATTTTAATAATTTGATTGTTCTATTTAAGAAAAATGTTGAACTGAAATATGGAATGTGTCTATGGCTATACCATCCTGAACACGCCTGATCTCATCTGAAATATGGAATATATGTAGGGGATAGTTTTGAATTTTCATTTGTGAAGATTAGCTGCTTATAGTGTTTCTTACTTGAAACACTTTCTATTTACTAATATCAAAGGTATATTATTGAAAATACAGATATTGAAATAGAAAAAAATATATTTCAGTTCCTAACTCAAAGAGATATGCTTTAAAATACTCCAAACATATTCAATAATATAAAGTCACTAAAGGATATTTAACTACTATAAATGAGGAGCACTAAGAGATGAATGAATATGACTGAAGGTGTAAAGATTCTGAAGAAATACTGTACAATATATAATAGGAGCAAAGAGGCTATAATTTGGTCATAGACCGTGGAATTAGAATCCCTGTAGGAAATACTGCATACTAGGATTCAAATGCCAAGTCTCTAAACCCTGGTTCCTGTTACCAGAAAAAGCAATTATTATACAAAGTTGCCCATGATGAATCATAGCAAAATCTATATATGCCTGGTACCTGACTTTATTTGTTTTGTTTTTTCATCTATGTTATATGTTCTAACACTTCTAAGGTCAAGGTAAGGACAGATTGAGAATGTCTCAGGTTTCAGTAAAACTGTAAATAATGTACCTCACAAACACACAAAAACACACTTCATTATTAATTCTTTTTTTTTTTTTTTTTTACTTTTGAGCCAGGTTTCTCTGCATAGCCCTGGCTGTCCTGGAACTCGCTCTGTAGACTAAGCTGGCCTCAAAATCACAGAGGTCTGCCTGCCTCTTTCCCCTGAGTGTTGGTTTTAGGGTTGTATGCCACCACCTCATGGCCACCCACACTCTTAATCATGAACATTTGAACAGAATCAAGCATCTGTAAAAATTTCTGTCTCCGCCCTCAAAGAGGTATATAGTTTTCTATGTAGTTATTAAGGCTTTGTGATTTTACTTTTTTATTCCTCTTTTTCCTCACCATTCTTTGTATATAAATTTCTTTTCTGTATTTTCACATGGATCATTTTTGTGGGTTTTTTTTTTGGAGTTATGTGCCATCTATTTTTTGTAGTAGCAAAGGGAGTGACAGGCTAAGCTTCTAACTTAAGGAGAAATTAATTCCTTAGCATACTATTTCTAGCTGATGTGTTACTACTAGTTTCCTCCTTTAATCATGAGTAATGACATGAGTTGTACCCATGTTGTTTCTTTTATCTAAAATTCCAGTGCTACAATGGAAAAAAAGCAGCTAAATTTTGAAAACAAAGCCTTTGAGATACTTTAATAATTCACTAGCTTTTCTTCACCTTGACTATTTCTCTCTCCACTTCAACATTTTACTGATCATGGTCATGCTGTGCAGTTGTTGGTTTCCTATTGTCAGATAGCTTCCAGGAGTGGGAGGAGGTTGTAGACAATCTTGAGATTAGTAAGGAGTTGTCTGCAAGTCATCAGAACATCCATATTTCTTAATTGGTACTTATCTAAACTGTCTTCCCTCCCACTAAGTCTAGTAGATGGCTCTAATTTTCTAGTTGATTCTGTTTCAGACATATGGATTTTAAAGGGATGAGAAACACATTCCTTGATTCTAAATCTTTCAGGAATTTGGGAGATAACTTACATCTCAAAGGGTATAGGAAAGGATAACAAAAAAGTTTCCCAAAAAAAGAGGGTTGAATGAGGCCTATAATCAGGAAGGTATCTATATAAACTTCAGTCAAGCTAAAAGGAAGGTCAGGTCTGCCATGATGAGGAAACACACATAATCAATAATATAGTATTCTTGTAAAATATAAGCTCTTTCATTAATAACACACAAATAAATTCAACTTCAGTAATTCTGGTAGTCTTTAACAATTCCAAAAGATTAAAATCCATGTCTCATCTTTGAGTCAATGAAACCTAGAGCTCCAGAAAGCAAAGCAAAACAAAACGAGCTACATACTTCTAATAAGCAGTGGGTCAGAGTGAATATTCCCTTTCCAAAATTGAATAATGACAGCACCACAAGAAATGACTCGCCAAATCAAGACCAAAATCCAGCAGGGCAAACACTAGGACTAGCATTTGCCATTTACTATGACGTTAGCTGGGCTAGATAGCCCCAATTTCACAGCCCTGCCATCTCCTACATGCACGACCTCTCTCTTAGACTGGCTCTCTGCATGCCTTTAGATTTTCTTGTCTGATTTCTCATTGTCCTTGCTCTTCTAATATTCTGGGAGTCCCCCTATTTTAGTTTAGACATCATCTCTACAGCATCACAGAATGACATCTTGGGACCTCCTTGCAAAGATCCTAACTGTGCCCCATATTGCCTAGCCTCAACTACTCTCTGAAGTCATGGAACAAGACTCCAGGACCCCATTAAACAGGCACCATTCATGCTAGCAAGACCAGTGCCCTTAGAGAATACTTTCAAATTCTTTTGCTAGCTTTACTAGCTTTTGATGGGCTACAGCTGCATGAGCTTTTCGTTGCTGATCTTGGAGAAATACCTCCATTGGCATTTGCCTTTGTGGAGCAGAATGCATCTTCATTTTACATTGTCATCAAATGAATTTGTATTTTCACAAGATGATACCTTCAATGGGGTGACTTTTAACACTGTCTCTTTTATTGTATAGGATGGTTGTAGCTATTCTGGGTATTTTGTTTTGCTATGTGAAGTTCTTTCAAGGTCTGTAAAGAATTGTGTTGGTATTTTAATGAGTATTGTATTGAATCTGTAAATTCCTTTTGGTAAGGTGACCATTTTTACTATGTTAACCTTACTGATCCATGAGCAAGGGAGATCTTTCCATATTTGATATCTTCTTGAATTTCATTTTTCTCAGAGACTTGAAGTTCTTGTCATTTACATTTTTATTTTCTTAGTTAGAATTGCAGCAAGATAAATATATCTTATAATATTTGTGGCTATTGTGAAGGCTATTGTTTCCCTTATTTCTTTCTCAGATTGTTAAAGGAGGGCTGCTGATTTTTTTTTAGTTAATTTTGTATCTAGCCACTTCACTGAAGTTGCTTATCAGCAGTAGGCTTTCTCTGGTAGAATTGTGGGGGTCACTTATGTGTACTATCACATCATCTGCGAATAGGAATACATTGACTTCTTCCTTTCTAATCCGTAATCTCTTAATATCATTTAGTTATCCTATTGCTCTAGCTAGAACTTCAATTACTATGTTGAGTAGATATGGAGAGAGTGGACAGTGGATCAGCTGTGGGGAGAGTGGTGGCAGGAGGTGAGAAGGCTGGGAGAAAGATAGGAAACTGCGGGAGGGGCATCTCTGAATCAAACTGGAGACCTCTGATAGAATAGGCCCCTGGGGGAAGATTAGGATGACTGTAACCGAGACTTTTTGGAAGGGTTGGGTATGGAGACTGAAGAGGCTTCCTTATAACTAGGTAGGACTTTTAGGGGAGGAAGGGGATCACCAACTCATCCACAAGACCTTCCTTCAATGTAAAATTTACCCTGTATATAAGATGTGCAGGGTTAAATACATACTGGAATTTGAGAGAATATACAACTAATGATGGGTCCAACCTGAGACCTATCTACTCCAAGGGACAAGTCCAACTCCTATCACTATTAAAAGATACTCTGCTGTGCTTACAAACAGGAGTATAGCATAAATGTTCTCTGAGAACCTCTATGCAACAGAGGATCCAAACAGAGGCTGTGATTCACCAACAAACTTTAATCAGAGTATGGGTTGTCTTGTGGAAGAATGGGAGAAAGGATAGAAAGACCTGGAGGGGATAAGAACTCCACAAGAAGACCAACTAAGACTACTAACCTAGGCCAATAGAGCTCACAAAGACTGAAGCACCATGCAGAGAGCATACATGAACTGGACCTAAGCCCCCCTACACACATGTAATTGATGGGCAGTTTGGTCATCATGTGGGTGCTCTAGCAAGTGGATCGGGGGCTATGTCTGACTTGTACTCTAATACCTGCCTGCTTTTTGATCACTTCTGCCTAAGGAGGCTGTGAAGTCTGGCCTCAATGGAACCACTCAGTACTAATGTGACTCAATGTGCTGGGGTGTGAATAGTTCAGGGGGGCCCCCCTTTTGTGAGAAGAGAAGAGAGGATAAGAGGAATGGGGTGTTAGGGCAGGACTCAGAGGAAGGGAAGGAGGTGGCGAATGATCAAAATGTAAAATTAAAAAATAAACAAAGTTAAAGAACTTTAACAAACAACCAAATCCACTGTCTCAATGTCCCTAGGAAGTTCCTGTTTGGTGTTACTGATCTTTTTAACAATTACATCTTCTTTCTCAGTACAACTCTGAATATTACCTGTCATTAAATATCTTCATTTGGGCACATTAGTCAATTACACTTAAATTAAAAGCCCCTTGAGTTCTCACAACATTGATAGAATAAAACCAGATTCTTCACCAAAACTTTCACACAAATGGCCCCAGCACAGTTTTTGGTAGGGTCTTTATTCACCAATAAAATGCTATTATCCACATCTCAAAAACATGAATTTTTTACTTCCTGTGTTCCCACTAGAATGCAACAAAAACATCTTTTTCTTTCATGTTAGGAAGTTTCTACCTCCAAAGTACTAAATTATTCCTTGTTCTAGCCACAGAATGGTTCCAAAAGCCAATACCCCTGTGGTCAGATTTATCTCAGTAACAATCTCCTTCCTGATACAATTTTCTTAGTTACTCTTCTATTTTACTTGATAAATATTCCTATAAAAGGAAATTGTAGAAGTAAGAAGTTATTTTGGTCCATAGTTTAAGGGTACAGTCTATTGTTGAAAAGAAGTCATGGTATATCAGGACATTGAAGTAATGGCCACATTCCATCTACTATCTGAGAAACGGATGAGAGTGCTCAAGTCAATTTATTTATTTTTATTCTGTCTTCAGCTCAACCCAGTCACCTATAGTGGATGAATCATAATAGCTCAGTTCACCTAATCAAGATAAAACCTTACAGACATAAGCAGAGATCTGTCTCCCAGGTCACTTTTGATCTCATCAAGATGACAAGTAAGAGTAATAATTCCTGAAGCCTACCAAACCACAGATATGGAAGTGAAATTTAATAAGGATTTCTAGTTCCTATTACAATAAGTTTTCATAAGCATGAATGTAAATCGTTACTTCACAATAGTATAATCTCTTACTTCAGGATCCTGGAGACAGGCTAGTCAATGGATCTCTTTGTCCCTCTTCCTAGTGTTTCCACATTGAATAATATTTCTTTCTCTATTTTTCACTATTAATCTAATTTACTTAATTGACTTTACTGAGGGGTGAGTAGCTGGAATCTTGCTTGGGGTACAGATTGTGATACCCAATTATCAATTGTGGCATAAATAAAAATAAACAAAATGAGACAAATGAGAACTTGTTCAGCAGAGTATCCAATTTAAGAAGTAATAGTATATAGTTTTTCAAATTGATCACTCTTCATGTTTTTCCTGAGTTCTCATTCATACTACTTAGTTAATACTCTACAAATGATCTAGTTTAAGACAAAATTGATCAGATTTTTTTTTCAGAACTAATCTTACAGTTAGAGTCTTTTTTCAACAGAACATTGGAAATAGTGTAAAATAAAGAGACCAGTGAAGGTGCTTTCTAGGGTCCATGTTATTACATATCTGTTGTAAGAAAATGGATGGAACTAGAAAAGCTCATCCTGAGTGAGCTAACCTAGCCTCAGGAAGATACACATGGCATCTATTCACTTATAATTGGATTTTAACCATATAGTACAGGATAACTATCCTACAGCCAACACACAAAAAGGAACAGGAGCATAGACTTTGTTACCTGTTAGTGGGACACTTTGCCCTAGTAAAGCTTCCATGTAGGCCCACAGTGCAAGAGGAAGCACTTAGCCCTCATATGACTGTTGAAATGAGAGGGCCTGATATGTAGGGACACCCCAGTCTGGAGGAAATGAATAGCTGAGAGAGGGGGACAGTGTAGAAGTGTGGGACTGGGAAATGTGGAAAGAGGGCACTGTGATGGAGATGTAACTTAAAGTAGTAAATAAACATAAAAAAAAGAGAAATTGCTATAACAAAATTCTTTCGATATACTTTTCAGTGTGGGAGTTTTATAGTAAGTACATTGTTCTTTAATTCTTTAAGAATAAATACATTCATGAAATATAGTTAGTAATTCCCATCCCATTCTCTATTGAAGTTTTCCTTTTATTTATGTGAAAGGATCTGATATAGACCTCAAACTCATTACATAATGACCTTAAACTCTTCATCCTACTAACTCCATCTTCTGAGTCCTCAAATCACAGATGAGCCACTGCATCAGATTTCTTCAGAGCTAAGGATCAAATCCAATCCTCTGGGGATCCCAGACAAGTAGTATATTAACTTATCATTGTTCTGATTTAATAAATGATATGTATAGACAGATATGCTGGAAGCAAATATGAATGCGTTTTGGGGCTCAGAAAAAAAAGGGAAAGTATTTAGTGACATCTATCTCATTTTTTTCTTTGACAACCAGGTCATGTGTATGCCCTAGGCCCATCCTTTGAAGTAATTCTGAGTTAGAAAGTTTTCCTCATGTAAGGTATGTTTCCTAGCATGAGATCATTACAGAAGATGAAGATGAAAATATTTTAAAAAAAGGAAAGAAAAGGGGGTTTCAAGAGATTCTCCTGCTGCAAATATTAGACTTTTAATTTGATAGTCCAATATATCCTAGGGAATTATGTAATCACACCAGATAGACTTGTTTTTGGACTGACTTTGTATTAGAGGAAAATGAATGTTCTTTACATTGGTATTTAGTAATCAATACATTTAAGAATCTAATAGTATCCATAAAAGAATATTATGAATCACAATATTTTTACAGATAGTCTTTATAAAACTATAGAGTTTAGAGAAAAAGCTTTTCTAAATGTTAGTTATTAGAGCTGAAGTGCTTGTGACCATTCAGAATTGTAAATCCAGCGTGTCAGAAGTGGAGTAGGAGGATCAAGGAATTCAGTTTTTCTCAGCTAATTAACAGGTTGGAGGTCAACCTGTGCTACATGCGATCTTTTCTCAAACAACAATGATAAAAAAGATATTTATAGCATTTTATACATTTATCTGAAGTGTATAAATGTATATGAGTTTTTACAACAACAATAACAACAGCAAACTCTTGTTTAAGAGTAATATTTATGGAGAGCAGCTCTTTTGACTACTCAGTGTTTATTAATTTTATCACAGTCAAACAGAAAGAGGTACTTAGAAGCTACTTTTGCTAGAAAACTTTGATGTGCTTCAACAGGGAAAGTAAAACGAGGAAAAGGCTCTTCACTCTAGGTCTGTCACCTATCATTTTGGGTTATTTGCTCACTTCTACACAAAAGCATGCAAATTCTGGAAGTGACTGTCTGACCTATCTCATCAATGTACAGTGCTGGTGGTACATAGATAAGCCCTTATCACAAGCCTCAGTAAGGTTAGGATGGATTCCAAAAGGAGCCCCATCTTACAACAACTCACTTTTCATCCAAGATGATTACATTTACCCATATTGGTGAATCAGTACTGGGAAAAATAGATGAAAGCACACCCTAAGAGACATATTGATTGCTTAAGTGAAACCAGAAGAATTCACTGCACCATGCATAGACAGAACTGAGAAAATGGTTAATCAAACCAAATCTTGACCAAGATGGTTTAGTTATGCATACTTCTTCCCTATCTGGTTAATTCTTCCTCTATGTAAACTGAAACATTATGTCAGTATCCTCTTTTTTCCCATAATGTACCCATATTGAATAAATCTTCTTAGTTTTCACTGTTACTTGTGTCTTTAATTGACATTCTGTGGACAATCAGCTAAGCCTTGGTGGTAGGAACAGCTGGATCAGAGATTTTTAAGCACAATTCCCAAACCATCTCTGTTCATTTACATCAATATTCACCAAAAATAATTCAGATTTAGAGATGTTCTTTAAATTCTTTTGGCAGAGAACATAAAAGGGAGTGAGACTTTGATCGGACTTATTCATTCTCAACTGTTTATCTCATGTAAGCAGCTTTGGAAAAAAATCACAATCCAACATTCAGAGAAAGGGATCATGCTACAATTTCAAAGGTTAGACTTAATCTAAATGTTTAGTGAAAATACAAGTAAGCAGAAGGCTAAATCGTTATCATCAGATTTCTGTTTATCTTGCAAAGATGCACACCTGGAAGATGTATATATATATATATATATATTGGATAACAGTAGTTAGTTTGCAAAGCGGACTTGGGAGTAGAGCAGATAGATTTAGGAGGAAGAATGTGATAAGCATCCTATTGTAATAGAGACAGAAGGAGAAATCAACACAGGGAAGGATAAAATGCATCTATAGCAATTATCTGCAAAATTGCAGCAGATGTTCAAGCTTTTGGATGATTGGAATTCTGTGAAGTCCAGAGAGAGAGAAACATATGGTATAGTTAATCACAAAACTATTTAAAGTTTTTATTGTTCATGTTGTATCTTTATGTTATCCTCAGTGAAAGTTAATATGTACAAAAATTAGTTTTGAGTATATTATGAATGTGTGATGGATCTATTGTCCTCAAACATTAACGATGTTAGGAACCCTCTCACAACAGATCTAGACAAAAGTTACTTTTATCTATGAGTAATGAAATACTGTTTTTCTTAAATTGTGAAACTCGTTTAGTCTGTAGAATACATTTTATGAGACTTAGTTTTGAACATTTGTATACAATTCCAGAATCAGAAATCACTAGGCTTTTGCGAATCTTCACTCTGGTCCTCTTCCAATAGATATTCTGCAATAGAACAAACTGAAAAGCACCCATTAACACTTCCTACTTATTTGTGTAGGCCTAGTTATAATTTTAAGACTTACAAAGGGAAGTGTTAAGAATGACATTTCAAAATACTCATAACAAAGAGTGGGGATGACTTTGCTAAAACAGTCAGAACAAACACCCTGTTATAGAATTTTATGTTTTAAAGTATATCACAATTTTTATTGAACATGCATGATGCAGTGATCTGTTATGTATTCTAAATATTAATTAATTGCTACCAGACACCTATTTGCTGTGTTACTTTGCTTGCTAATAATTGTCTCTGATTAGCATTAATAAAATGCTGAGGCCTGTGAATGGGCAGAAAGAGAGAGAGGTTGGGGGAAGATTGGTTGAGAGCAGAGAGGATCATGGGAATAAAAAGCCAGGCGGGAAGAAAGAGACACACATGGGGTAGATGGAAGAAGATCATGCCATATGGCCTGGAATATTGACATAGTGTGGAGAATAACACCCCAAGGGGATGTATGTATTGGTGCTATATTTGGAGAATAGAAATCAGGCTAGCTTAGATGGTCTAGCACTTAATTGCACAATTCGGGCAAAGGCTTGTTAAAATCCATCAAGTGCATGTGTTATTATTTATAATAGTTGATTAAGGCTTAACACCATTGACAAACTACCTATAACATAAATAGTGGAAATAACTTAATTTTTTCTACATATATAACTGATTATTATTGCTCACTGTTACTCTGTTCTATAATATCTCTCAAAAAATCTCTTCTGTCTCTTTGAAACTTTATCTTCTTTAATGAATTTATTTTTATTTTATATGCATTGGTATTTTCTCTGCAAGTATGTATGTATGAAGGTGTCAAATCATGGAGTTACAGACAGTTGTGGGCTTCCATGTAGGTGCTGGGGATTGATCCCAGGTCCTCTGGAAGATCATTCAGTGCTCTTAAACACTGAGACAAAACTCATTTCCTTCCTGACCACTTTCAGATTCAGCCTTGGAAAATCCTTATAATTATTTCTACAGCCCCATCATTATTTGATTCTATGGATAAGAGAGTCATTGTGATGTTTATGATGTGATAAGCTACTTTTATTTAGCATATTGTCCTATTGATTTACATGTGACTCAAAGTGTCAGACTTTCCCCCATAATTATTTATTTCTAATAATATTTTATTAATTTGTTGAGAATGTATTTTGATCATAATCCCTTTCTTCTCCTCCCATGTCCGTCCTGTCCACTTTCATCTCTCTAGCCAACCAACCTTATCTTCTCTCCTTTTGTTTTTCCCAGACATTACAGATTTCAGGTAAGTTAAGTATATATGATAAAAGTAAATGAAGAAAAATTGTTTAGGGAGATGTTACAGTACTTAAACTTCTCTGTGTAAGTATGAGGGCTTGAACTCAACTTTCAATCACTAAGAAAAAAAATCTGGTCATCTCAGGCTTGTAACCCAAGTAGACAGGGTAGAAATAGGGGAATAGAGGGGCTTGCCTTTCCCTGCATCCTAGCTGAATATATGAAGGTCCGATTCAGTGACAAGACCTGTCTCAAAACATACAAGGTTGAAAGTGATTGATGAAGACATCTTATACCAACTATTGGTATATGCATAAGATAAAGCAACACAAAATACAGACATAAGACATATCAGTGTTTGCACAAACATAAAAACATAAACATGCATACAACACACACAATACTAAATAATGAAAGGGACTGTGACTTTCAAAATGTTATAAAATGATTATGAAAATGGCAAACATGTATGACAATTTATGGTTTTTATTTTTATTTATTTATTTTTGTTTATTTATTACTTCAAGTTACATCTCCATAACAGTTCCCTCTCTACACCCCTCCTGGTCCCACCCTCTCCCCCTTCTCCCACCTATTCTACTCCTCTGGAGTGGGTTGCCCCTACATATCACCCCCAGTCAGTTCAATAGTCATGAGTGTTAAGAGGTTTCTCTTGCACTGGGGGCCCATATAGCAACTCTATTAGGGCAAAGTGTCCCACTAACAGGTAACAAGGTCGATGTTCCTGTTCCTTTTGTTGTGTTGGTTGTAAGATAGTTTTCTTGTACTGCATGGATAAAATCTGATTAAAAGTAAATAGATGTCAGGTGTATCTTTCTGAGCCTGAGTTAGCTCATTCAGGATGAGCTTTTCAAGTTCCATCCATTTGGCTGTAAATGCAAGATTTTGTTGTTTCTGATGGCTGAGTAGTATTCCATTGTGTAAATGTACCATAGTTTTTTCTTTTTTTAAATTATTATTATTTTATTTCTTCAAGTTACATCTTAATCACAATCCCTTCCGTACTCCCCTCTCCAGTCCCACACTCCCATGATCTCCCCACTCTCCCCCCCATCCACTTACTTTTTTTTTAAGTTTAAGGTATATGTTTTCCCCTCAACAGCGCCAACTTTCAGTCCAACAAACGGCTCTTTCTTTTATGACAACAAATGCAATACAAAACAACAAAAATAATTAGGCCACAATTATGAGAATTATAAGGCTTAGCATACATTCCCAATGTTCAGTCCATACATATTTGGCAACTGACATAACATTCTACTATACAACCATCTCCATGAGTTTATAGATCTATATCCAGCTCAGCTTCCATCCTAACTTGCTTCACAATTTTAAAAACATCTTCTTATCCATTCTTCGGTTGAGGGACATGTGGGTTGTTTCCAATTTCTCACTATTACAAATAAAGCTTCTATTAACATAGATGAGGAGGTGTCCTTGTGTATTGGTGAGGAATTGTTTGGATATATACCCAGGAGTGGTATGGTTGAGTCTTGAGGTGGAGCAACTCCAAGTTTTCTGAGATATCGCCAGATTGATTTTCATAGTGGTTGTACAAGTTTGCACTCCCACTAGCCTTGGAGGAGTGTTCTCCTTTCCCCATAGCCTCACAAGCATGTGCTATCCTTTGAGTTTTTGATCTGACAGGTGTGATGTGGAATCTCAGGGTCATCTTGAGATGCATTTCTCTGATGATTAAGGATGTTGAGCATTTCTTCAAGTGTCTCTCAACCATTAGAGATTCCTCTTTTTAGAATTCTCTATTTAGCTCTGTTCCCCATTTTTTGATTGGATTATTTGGTTTCTTGGTGTTTAATTTCTATAGTTCTTCATAAATTATGGGTATTAGCGCTCTTTTGGATGTGGGTTGGTAAAGATCTTACTCCGGTATATAGGTTGCTGTTTTATTTGAATAACAGTTTCCTTTCCCTTACAGAAGCTTTCCAGTTTCATGAGGTCCCATTTATTGATTGTTGGTCTAAGAGCCTGAGCTATTGGTGTTCTGTTCAGGAAGTTGTCACCTGTGCCAATGACTTCAATGCTTTTCCCCACTTTTTCTTCTATTAGATTTAGTGTGTTGGGCTTTATGTTCAAGTCTTTGATACACTTGGACTTAAGTATTTTGTAAGGTGAATAGTATGGATCAATTTGCATTCATTTACATGTTGACATCCAGTTAGAGCAGCACCATTTGTTGAAGATTCTGTACTATTTCCATGGTATGGTTTTGGCTTCTTTGTCAAAATTTAAGTGACCATAGGTGCGTGGGTTTATTTTGGGGTCTTCAATTCAATTCCATTGATCAACTAGCCTGTTTCTATACCATGCTGTTTTCATTACTATTGTTCTGTAGTATAGTTTGAAATCGGGGATGGTGATTCTTCCAGATGTTATTTATTTATTTATTTATTTATTTATTTATTTATTTATTTATTATATGTTTATTTTACTTCAGGTTACATATCCATCACAGTGCACTCTTTCCGCCCCTCCCAGTCCCGCCCTACCACACTCTACCCTCTATCCTTCCATCCCACTCTTATGGAGTGGAATGTCCCTATATCTTAGTCCCCTGCCCCAGTTCAGCAGTCATATGTGGGCTAAGAGCCTGCTCATACACTGGGGGCCTATAAGGCAGCACCACTAGGGCAAAGTATCTCATTGAAGGCAACAAAGTTTATGTTCCTGTTCCCTTTGGTGCATTGGTTTTAGCATAGTTATCCTGTATTATATGGCTAAAATCCGATTATAAGTGAATAGATGTCATGTGCATCCTTCTGAGTCTTGGTTAGCACACTCATAATGAGCTTCTCCAGTTCCAACCATTTAGCTCCAGATTGCATGATTTCGTTGTTTCTGGTGGTTGAGTAGTATTCCATTGTGTAGATGTACCACAGTTTTTTTTTTTTTTTTTTTTTGTTGTTGTTGTTGTTTGTTTGTTTTTTTACCCATTCCTCAGTTGAGGGACATCTAGGTTGTTTCCAATTTCTAGCTATTACAAATAAAGCTGCTATGAACATATATGAGGAGACATCCTTGTGGTTTGGGGAGGAATCATTTGGCTGTATACCCTGAAGTGGTATGGCTAGGTCTTGAGGTGGACTTATTTCAAGTTTTCTAAGATATCACCACACTGATTGTACAATTTTGGACTCCCACCATGAATGGAGAAGTGTTCCTCTTTGTCCACAACCTCTCCAGCATGTGCTATCATTTGAGTTTTTGATCTTAGCCATTCTGACAGGTGTGAGATGGAATCTCAGAGTTGTATTTAGTTGCATTTCTCTGATGATTAAGGATGTTGAGCATTTCTTCAAGTGTCTCTCAGCCATTAGGGATTCCTCCTTTGTGAATCCTCTGTTTAGCTCTGTTCCTCATTTTTGATTGGATTATTTTGTTTCTTGGCATTTAATTTCTTGAGTTCTTTGTAAATTTTGGATATTAGCCCTCTGTCAGATGTGGGGTTGGTGAAGATATTTTCCCAATCTGTAGGCTGCCGTTTTGTTCAAATGACAGTGTCTTTAGCCTTACAGAAACTTTTCAGTTTCATGAGGTCCTAGTGATTGATTATTGGTCTAGAGCCTGAGCTGTTGGCATTCTCTTCAGGAAGTTGTCACCACTGCCAATGAGTTCGAGGGTTTTACCCACTTTCTTTTCTAATAGATTTAGTATGTCTGGCCTTAGGCCTTATGTTAAGAGCTTTGATCCACGTGGACTTATGTTTTGTTCAAGTTCATAAGTATAGGTCTAGTTTCATTCTTTTACATGTCGACGTCCAGTTAGACCAGCACCATTTGTTGAAGATGCTGCCCTTTTTCCATTTTATGGCTTTGACTTCTTTGTCAAAATTAAGTGACCATAGGTGTAGGGGTTCATTTCTAGGTCTTCAATTCGATTCCATTGATCCACTGGTCTGTTTTTATAACAGTACCATGCTGTTTTTATTACTATGCTCTGTAGTACACCTTGAAATCTGGGATGGTGATACCTCCAGATTTTTTTTTTTTTTTGTACAGTATTGATTTAGATGTTCTGGGATTTTTATTATTCCATATTAAGTTGTGTATTGCTTTTTCCAGGTCTATAAAGAATTTTGATAGCAATTGCATTGAATCTGTATATTGCTTTTGACAGGATGGCCATTTTTATTATGTTGATCCTACCTATCCATGAGCATGGGAGATCTTTCCATCTTCTGATGGTCTCCTCAATTTCTTTATTAACGGACTTGAAGTTCTTGTCATACAGGTCTTTTACTTGCTTGGTTAGACTTACCCCCAGGTATTTTATATTGTGAAGGGTGTTGTTTCCCTAATTTTTTTCTCAGCCCATTTGTCTTTTGTATGAAAAAGGGCTTCTGATTTTTTTATTGATTTTTATCCAGTCACCTTGCTGAGGCTCTTTCTCAGTTGTAGGAGGTCTTTGGTAAAATTTTTGGGGGTCACTTATGTATACTATCATATCATCTGCAAACAGGGATAATTAAATTTCTTCCTTTCCAATTTGTATCCCGTCTTATTGCTCTAGATAGAACTTCAAGTACTATGTTGAAGAGATATGGGGAGAGTGGGCATCCTTGCCTTTTCCCTTAGTTAGAGGAAATGCTTTAAGTTTTGCTCCATTTAATTTGATGGCTTGCCGTATATTGCCTTTATTATTTGTAGGTATGGTCCTTGTATGGCATCTCTCTCCAGGACTTTTAGCATGAAGCAGTGTTATATATTGGAAAATGCTTTTTCAGTATGTTGCGAGATGATCATGTGGTTTTTCTCTATCAGCTTGTTTATATTATGGATTGTACTGATGGATTTTTGTATGGTGAACCAATCCTCCCTTCCTGAGATGAAGCTTACTGGTCATTGAGTATGATAATTTTGATGTAGTCTTGGATTCTGTTTGCAAGTAATTTATTAAGTATTTTTGCATCTGGGTTCATGAGGGAAATTGGTCTGAAGTTGTCTTTCTTGTTGGGTCTTTGTGTGATTTAGGTATCAGTGTGACTGAGGCCTCATAGAATGAGTTTGGCAGTGTTCCTTCTGTTTCTGTTTTGTGGAAGAGTTGAAAAGTATTGGTATTAGCTCTCCTTTGAAGGTCTGGTAGAATTTTGTTCTGAAACCATCTGGTCCTGGGCTTTTATTTTTTTGGTTGGGAGACTTTCTTTTTTTTTTTAAAATACTTTTTTTTTTTTCAAGTTACATCTCAGTAACAAACCCCTCCCTATTCCCCCTTCCTATCCCGCCCTTCCACCCTCTTCCCCCCCAGAAGTTTCCCCTTTCAGTCCAACAGATGGTTCCTTCTCTTATAACAGTAAGTATTATACAAAACAATACATATAAATATGCCACATTTATGAGAGTTAAATGGCCCAGTATACCTTCCCAATGTCCAGTTTATACATATTTGGCCCCTGACTTTAACATTCTACTATCTAACCAAATCCATGAGTTTAAAGGTCTATATGTGACTCAACATTCATACTACCTTGCAACACACTTTTAAGAGTATCTTCTTAGATCTATAACACCCTCTTGATTCCTAAACAATTCAAAATTTAACTATGAGACTCTAGCTGTCTATTCTTCAACCACCTCAGAGACCTGAGAGGGATAAATATATTTGCTTATATAGGAAGTGCAGGGCCTGCAGCTTCTAAAACTAAGAAAGAACATACCAATGACTGCCTGGACAGTTCCCATTTTCTCTCCATACATTCCAGCAGCAGTCTTCAGCCTTTGGGTCCTGTTTCTCTGACAGACATTTGCTGTAGAGCAGGGATTATGAAGGACTTACCTACCTGTCTTGGCAGAGTTAGGCTGTCGACTTCCCTGCTACCAAGTTTTGTCCTTTTTGGACAGCAGTCTGTCTGCAGTTGGTGCAAGTGGTTTTTTCATGCCAAGAGAAAGGCTTGCCACTAATTCAACCATCTTACAGTGGAGGTTCTTCGATGCTTATCTTCTACTTGGAGTAGAATAGGGGGTGCTGTCAGGTGCTGATATGTCTCGATATCAAAAAAAATCTTGATTTAAGATAACATCTTTGAATGCCATATTCTGCAGATCTCTTGGGGTTTTTGAAGATGCCCTATCCATCTCTTGTATTTAGATAAGCAAATGTTGCTTGTCTCTTAGCAACTTGATTACTGGGTAGTTTAGAGAATATCTGTGATAGACTGTCATAGTAGCTAATAAAGTGACATGTTTGCATGACTAGGAGTATGTTTTAACTATCCTAGACCGTTTTAGATGGTTGGTATCAAGAGGTCAGAGCTTCACATTTTATTTTTAAGTATCTCTAGGTATGATACCATTAGGAAGCGTTACCTTTAAATTTGTATCAATATACAAAGATCTATTCAATTGTGGTTAAATATACTCTTAATTATGTATCAATATACAAAGATCAATGCCTATGTAGCCCAATATAATCTTAATATTACGCCCATATGCAAGGGTCAATACCATTGTGGCCAACTATAATCTTAATTTTGTATCAATATACAAAGATCAATACCAATGTAATCCAATACAGTCTTATTTTTGCACAATAAACAATGGTCAATAACACGTTAGCCAAATAAACTACTAATTTTGTATCAATATACAAAGGTATAAGGGCATACTCAATAATCTGCCCCTTCTTTTTGGACCTTCCTGTGCTATGTCTATATGTCATTTTTCTCAAGCCCATGCACTCCTACATAGGAGAGGAAGAAGGATACAGAAAAGGAAAAGTAGGAATTCCCTGGGGCTAACCTCCAAAACCCATTAAGACAGGACCATTTATCAGCTTGTAGTCTCTTCCCCTACATATCAGAGTTTTCAGCTATCCTTCAAATAACCTAAAAGAAGGGCAGAGAAACACCTTCCCCATCCACTGGGCATGGGAGGTCGCTCTCTTAAAGTGACTTCCTGCTGATTTGGGTCATAGTAGACCTGTTTGGGGCCCGATCCCAAATGGGAAAAATGATTAAAAATGTTAGTACACTCCTTTTATGTTCACTTTCAATGACAGTCTATAGGTTATAGGACTGTTTAATTTGTTTGTTTGTTTCTGTGTTGTTGATTTCAGCCCTAAGTTGGTGATTCCTTATCTTCTGCTCCTCTTGAGAGTGTTTGCTTCTTTTTTCTAGCTCTTCCATTTCTGCTGTTAGTTTGCTTATATGAGCTATCTCAATTTTATTTTTGAAGGCACATATTGCTATGAACTTTCCTTGTAGCACTGCTTTCATTGTGTCCCATAGGTTTGGGTGTGTTTTGCCTTCATTTTTGTTGAATTTTAGGAAGTCTATGATTTCCTTCTTTATTTGTTCTCTGACCAGTGGTCATTGAGTAGAGAGCTGTTCAGTTTCCATGAATGTGTGGACTTGTTATTTCTGTTGTTGTTGAATTTCAGCTTTAATCTATGGTGGTCTGATAACATGCAAGGGGTTATTTCAAATTTTTTGTATCTATTGAGGCTTGCTTTGTGTTTGAGTGTGTGGTCAGTTTTGGAGAAGGTTCCATGAGGTAATGAAAAGAAGGTGTATTCTTTTGTTTTTGGATGAAACATTCTGTAGATATCTATTAGGTACATTTGGTTCATGATCTCTGCTATTCTCAGTATTTCTCTGTTTTGTTCTGTCTTGATGACATGTCCATTTGTGTGAGTGGGGTGTTGAAGTCTCCCACTATTAATGTGTGGGGATTGAAGTGTGGTTTAAGTTTTAGAAGATGTGGGTGCCCTTTTATTGGGGGCTCAGATATTCAGTTTTGAGATGTCATCTTGATGAATTTTCCCTTCAACGAGTATCTAGTTTCTTCCATATCTTTTTTGATTAACTTCAATTGAAAATATATTTTATTTGATATTAGGCTGGCTACCCCAGCTTGCATCTTGGGACCATTTGCTTGGAAAACCTTTTCCTAGCCATTTACTGTGAGGTAGAGTCTATCTTTGTTAGTGAGATGTGTTTCTTGTATGCAACCAAATGATGGGTCTTGTTTATGCATCCATTGTCTAAGCCTGTGTCTTTTTATTGGGGCATTGAGTCCATTGATGTTGAGGGATATTAATGACCGTAAGTTGTTATTTCCTGTTATTTTGATGTAGGTGGTAGTTATGTGTCTCTTTTGGTTTAGCTGCTGCAGGGTTTTTTTATTCATTTTGTTTTCTTGGGTGTAGTTATCTTGTGTTTGTTGGAGTTTTCCTGCCAGTATCTTCTGTAGACCTGGATTTGTGGATAGATACTGTTTAAATTTGGCTTCATCATGGAATATCTTGTTTTCTCTGTCTATGTTGATAGAAAGCTTTGCTGGGTAAAGTAGTCTGGGCTGGCACCTATGGTCTCTTAGTGCTTGTAGGACATCTTCCCAGGTCCTTCTGGCTTTCAAAGTTTCTGAGGTAAGTGAGGTATAATTCTGATGGTTCTGCCATTATATATTACTTGACCCTTTTCTCTTACGGATTTTAATATTCTTTCTCTGTTCTGTACATTTGGAGTTTCAATTATTATGTGGTGAGAGGAATTTCTTTTCTGTTCTAATCTGTTTGGAGTTTTGTATGCCTCTTGGAATTTTACCAGCATCTCTTTTTTTTTTTTTTTTAAGTTTAAGAAGTTGTCTTCTACGATTTTGTTGAAGATGTTTCCTGGACCTTGGAGTCAGGAGTCTTCTCTTTCCTCTGTGCATATAATTCTTAGGTTCCATATTTTCATTGAGGCCTTCATTTCTTGGATGTTGTGGGTGAGGACTTTTTTAGATTTCTCATTTTATTTGGTTGTTGTACTGATTTCTTCAATCAAGTCTTCCATGCCTAGATTCTGTCTTCCATCTCTTGTTTCCTATTTGTGATACTCATGTCTGTGGTTCCTGTTCTCTTTTCTTGGTTTTACCCCTCCAGTAAGGTCTTTTCTTGTGTTTTCTTTATTGATCTCACTTCCAATTTCAAGTTTTGAACACTTTTATACGTTTTAGATGTTTACTGCTCCAATTTAGACACTTTTGTGTAGAAAAATGGCTAATTAAATTATTGAACAGTATTCAGATTATCATTAATTGATTGGCAGCTGTTAATCCTTAACCAGTCATTATAAATGAGCACATAGACACCCCATGGATTTTAATAAGCTTTGGCCTGAATTGAGCAATCTTGGCTCATCTAAGCTAGCTCTTAATTCTATTTCTGAATAAAGGCCTGTATAATATCCATACATCCACTGGGCTGTTTTTCTCCTCACTATGCTGATGTTCCAGGTCACATGGGATGAGTTTTTGTTCTCTAACCAATGTCATATGTCTTTCTTCCTGAACTTTTATTCTTCTCTCTTTAATCTACTGGAGATTTCTTCAACCCATGAACCTTTCTGCTTCAGAAGCCTGTAAATTAGTCCTGCCTACCTTTGTCTTTGGCCAATCTCAGGCCTTAGCATTTATTCAACCAATAAGGGACAATGATTAGAAAACAAAGTAACATGCAGCAAGCAGGACCAATTAATTAACATTTAGAATGCATAACATCACTCCATCACCTTTGTTTGCCAATCTTTCAAATCTGTCATAGCCTTGTCTCTTTCCCATTCATATTTGACTGGGTTGACTTGGAGGTCTTTAATGGTATTCTCCTTTGCTTTCATTTGTAAAATTGAGGATTCTTTAAATTCGTTCTGGGATTGAATTTCTTTTTGTAATGACTCTATCACTTTCCAAAGTACAGCTTTGTCATCATTTTCATGTGTTTGAGTTGTGGTGGGATGGTCAGGGTTTGCTGTACCAGCATCGCTGAATTTTGTTGGAGCCATATTTCCTTGACTTCTGTCAATTCTGTTCTTTTACTGGCCTTTAGTCATCTGGTTGTTTTTAGCTGTTCCTGGTGCCTTCTGGGCTTGGTGCCAAGAAGGGAGCTTTGATGTAAAGGCTGTATAAATGGTGATCTGTAGCTCTATACAGGCTGGATGGGGCCTCATGTGGGGGCTGTTCCTCAGTGTATCTCCCAGTGCTCAGACTTTCCTGTTGTGTTCCAACTGGGAACTTAGGTCAGATGTTGGAGTAGGATGAGTTATTCTTGCCTGCAGGTTCCTGAGATCCAGCTGGTCTTCATAGTGATGTTGGTGCGGGTTAGTCGGCCATAGACTGTAGGCTAGAGCTACAGCTCCCCTGAAGCTTATTTGTCAGGACCATAATCATAGTCCTCCCAATATGCTCTCAGGGAGTTCTCAGGTACAATATGTGCCTTTTATCCAGAAGTACTGTGATCTGATATAGCCCACATCATCCACACATGGTGATCTTGTATTTCTCAAAACATACAAGGTGGAAAGTGATTGATGAAGACATCTTATACCAACTATTGGTATATGCATAAGATAAAACAACACAAAATACAGACATAAGATATATCTGTGTATGCACAAACATAGAATCATATACATGCATATAACCCACACACATACTAAATTATAAAAGGGTCTGTGACTTTAAAAATGTTATAAAATGATTACAAAAATGGCAAACATATATGATAGCTTATGGTTTTCATAATTAGTACTTAAACTGGAGTGGGGTTATGTAGATTTTAAGAAAAACTTATTAGTAAATTTCTTTGATTCATTCCTCCTTCAAAGATGTTTAAGATATATATTCAAAAACAAATTTCTAAAATGGCCCAAACTGAAAGTTTAAAACAGGAATAGCATGATTTCTGCTTAAGAAAGGAAGTGTTTAAGGAGACCACCAAATCTTGAGGCAAAGTGACTTTAATTTTCTTTTCATTCCTTCTTTCTTTCTTCTTTCTTTATATCTTTCTGTCTTTCTTCTCTCTCTCTCTCTCATTTTTTCTTTTTCTTTAGTTGGTGCTTTAAATTCCTTGATTGCACAAAGAAGGTATCCTTCTCTAACCCATTAGATGCTAAAAATAGAGAATGAATTAACCAAAATTATTTTTAACTATAAGGCATCTTCATTGTAACTACTTTGCAATTAAGAATCAGCTAACTATTTAAACCTCACTAAACTGATAAAAAAAGATGTTCACCTAATGGACAATTAACTCTCTATATATTTTACCCAATGTGAAGTATGTTGATATAATGTGAAATTTTACAGAGCTGTACAAGTCTAATATTTGTTGTATTATTGATAACTAGTATTTCTGCTTTAGAATAAGAACTGAAGAATAGAAAGTATAAAAATATACAACTTATATGAATTATTTTGCTCAATCCTTCCTCTGTATCTCTCTGATTCTCCCTTAATTCTGTTAGAGTTATGAAGCTCTTTAAAAATGTATGCATGAAATCTGTTTGAGGGATATAACCAGAGGGCCTCCTGCCTGTCCTTATTACTCACCACTCTGAGGAGGGATGGAAATATATTACAGCTATTGTTTTGAGATCCCAAGGATCTGTTACCAGATGACAAAATGTCATTTCTCAAAACCTAGTATATATTCCATCCCAACTTCTCACTTCCTTCTCCAAAGTCTATACTGTTAGCCTCCCTGTGATTCTTAGCCACATCTTCACAACCCACCAGATAAAACACAGGTCTCACATTCAGTGCCATGGGTCAGTCTACCAACCCCACCTGTGCTGCAGCTAACCTCTAGGCTTTCAGATGAGCCTACCCTACTTGCCACTACTCACAGGTCCCTTCTGCACTGCATTCAATATCTCCATACTGATCTCAAACCTCCTTCTCCAGGGTCTATTCTGGAGTTTCCATGATCTCAACTTTCATGCCTACTCTCCAACCCAGAGCTATCCTAGTCCAAACCAAATTCTATGCCCTAATTTTGTCTCCTGTACCTCAAAAGACCTCTTGGCTTCCATTGCATTCCTACCTATCTCTCACCCATAAACCCCACAGAAAATCTAACATTTTCACCAATCCAAATTTATCCCCAAACTCCAGGCTTGTACCAAAAGCATACACTCTATACAAAAGCACAGTCCGTTCTGACTACCTGACTTCATACCACAAAAGGAATTTCCAAGCTCTAAACTTAGCATACCCATACATTCTCTTTTTTGGCTCAACCTGTTCTAACCATATAAAACTAAGATCTAATATAAGGAAATAATATGCT
The DNA here is from genome assembly GCA_907164525.1 of Lophiomys imhausi. Taxonomy (NCBI): domain Eukaryota; kingdom Metazoa; phylum Chordata; class Mammalia; order Rodentia; family Muridae; genus Lophiomys; species Lophiomys imhausi. The sequence continues at coordinate 9,537,057 of CAJQZJ010004752.1, forward strand.
CATATCTCATAGGAAAAATACAAGCCATATAGAAGATCAAGCCAGTATCTTCTCTCTAAAATGTCTCAGAACTGTAGAAATGTTTGCCTACATGAAATAAATAGATGAAGCCAAAGCATAAAACTTAAAAGAACCATCATAAACTGATCAAAGAATTCAAGGAGTTTAAATAAGACACAAACTGCTCAATGAATAAAGAGAAATAACATAAGGAGAATAAATGCCTGAGTAATACCAAGAAAACACAAAAATAAGCTGTTGAAAATTATGAAGAAAATTCAGAACTTGAGAATGGATTTCAATAAGGAGATACAAACATTAAAGGGGATTCAAACCAAAATGAAGATGTAATTGAAAAATGCAATAATTCAACTAGAAAGCACAAAGGAAAGCTTTACAAGTAGAGTGAAATGAACAGAGGACAAAATATCTGGACTTGAAGATGAAGAATCTAAACCAAATAGACAAATAATATGAAATGTTCTAAGAACACAGGAATGGAATTATCAGGAAATGTTTGGCACCATGGGAAAAAAAAAACCTTCGAGTTATAGGAATAAATGAGAGAAAGAAATTCTGAATCAATGATATAGATATAATTTTCTACAAAACCTTAAAAGAAAAATTCCCCCAAACTAAGAAATGGCACACCTCCCAAATCTTGGACTCTAACCAAATAGGATCAGGAGGCAAGCATGTCTATCCTACTATCTGACAAAAATGACTGCAAACTAAAATTAATCAGGAGAGATAAATAGGGACACTTTATTCAAGGGAATAAACCAAAAAGTCATTCCTATACTAAATACATATACATCAAATTCTGGGGTACCAAATTTCATAGATAAAGGTACTACTGGATTATAAGGTGATACTGATTAGCAATGATACTTTAATAGGAGGATCTCAATACCATACTTTCTCTAAAACAAATGGCAACTGAAAAAAAAAAGAGAAACATCAGAATTAAATGGTAGCATCCATCAATTGGATTTTAACAGATATCTAAAGACTATCCACCCAAATACCAAATGATACACATGCTATTCAGCGGCACATGGAAACTTTTCTAAAATAGATAGTATCCTGGGACATGAAACAAATCTTTCAAAATTTAAAAGAACTGAACTCCTTGTATTCTATCTTACCAAAATTTAATAAAACTTAAAATCAATAGTAAACAAATCTCAAATAAATCACAGAGATTAAAAAGCTCATTACTGAATGATAAATAAGTCAAAAAAGAAATCATAAGTACATAAAATTTCCCGAAATTAATTAAATTGAAAACATAAAACAATAAAACTTTTGGGACACTTTCAAAGCAGTCCTAGTAGGGAAATAATATCTGTAAGTTTCTAAATTAATAAAAAAATCATAAAGAGTACAAATAAATGGCTTAATGATGTGACTTGAAAAGGTTGGACCAATAAGAACAAACCAAATCCAAACCCAGTCAGCTGTAAGAACTAATAAAAATCAGTGCAGAATTCAACGAAGTAGAAATAAAGACTATAGGAAGAATCAATGAATCTTAGAACTGGTTCTTTGAAAATGATCAAATTTACAGACCCTTTGCTCAACTAGCAAAAAGAAAGAAAGGTTGGATTTAAATTAACAGTATCAGAAACAAACAGGGAAATATTACAAGGGACATCAAAGACATTCAAAATATTATAAAAGAATATTCTAAAAACCTGTATTTGTGAGAGCTGGAAAAGCAAAAAAAAAAAAAAAAAATTAATGAGTCTTTAGATTCATCCAAACCACCCAAATTAAACCAAGAACTGTTGGAGGAAGTTCTAATACATTGGTTCTCAGAGACTAATTTCAGTGCTCAGATCCAGTTATGGCCCTTTCTGAGGCACTCTCTGACTGGTTAATATAAGTCGCTGATGGCTAATTAGCTGGACAGAATGAGTATAAGAAGGTGGAACTTCCTGGGGCGAAGATAGGAAACTTGGGCTTTACAAAGAGGAAGCTCTCTTCCCTCCATGACTTGGAAGCAGCAGTATACATTTCCATGTGACCTCTGAAGGTATAGCAAGCTACATTGCTGGCTGGGATTAGGTGGTTCAGACTCTCCTCAGCTAAGGCCTAAGCTTTGAAACATTAAAAGGTCTTGGTATATTTAATTATTGTGAAAAGGCAACTGTAGGTTTCAAGCCTCCAGCTAAAGAAAGTCAGGCAAGCCAGGCCTCCTGGCCTCCTCCCAGGCCATCAGCTGCTCCACTGGCCTAATATAATAGTTTAAAGTTATTAATAAATATATTAATTAACATAGTTGTGGTTTCAGGGGTGGTGAAGGCCACTCTTGGTCCAGGGATTTATCCCCAGGATAGGTCAGGCCACCAGGTAAGGCAAGCCAGGCCTGCCAGCCACCCTCCAAGCCACAGCAGCTGCACCACCAGGCCTACTGGCCTCCTGCACAGCCACTGGCTGCTCTGATGGCCTAGTGTAACAATTTATAGTTATTAATAAAAATCATTGTTAACAAGGTTGCAGTTTCAAAGAATGGGACAACACTAAACAGATCTAAAACAAATGAGATTTTTGTTAAACAAATATTTAAATAGTAGTAAGCCTAGGAACAGATGGATTCACAACAGAATTCTACTACTTTGAAAGAATATCAACAGACAATCCTTCTTAATTTATTTAATTAAAAATAGATTTTTCAAAACAATGTAATCTGATTATGGTTTCTCTTCTCCAAGTTCTTCCAGATCCTCCCCACTTCCTTATCCACTCAAATTCACACCATTTCTTTCTCATCTCCTTTGGCTATAGTCATCTAGAAGATAGTAATAATAATAGAACAAAATTAGATAAAATATAAACAAACCAGAATAGGACAAAACAAGCAGAAGAAAAAGGGATAAATGTAAAAATCTTTAAAAATGCATGTAGATGCAAGTAAACAGAGAAATCTCATTAAAACACAAGACACACATATTATATACATAATATATATATATATATATATATAAAGGACTTATAATAAAAACAAAATAAAATAAAACAGAAACATCACCAGACAAAGCATTATAAGATAAAAAAACTCCAATGAATTCTATTGAGTTTGCTTTATGTTGGCCATCTACTATTGGGTATGGGGCCTTACAGCCAATTTCTCCTAAACTTTTAAAAAATAAAATATAAAGTGAAAGAGCACTACCATTTTACAAAGGCAGGAATACTCTAATAACAAAATTTAAAACTACGGGTCAATATCCACAATAAGCATAGACTCAAAAGTGTTCAATAAAATACTTGCAAACCAAATGCAGATATGAATCAAAAAGGACAATGACCATGACCAAGTTGACCTACTTCCTGGAATGCAGGCATAGTTCAATGTTCACAATTCAATAAATAAAATAATCCACACAAATAAACTTTCAAAAATCGCATGTTATTCTCAATAAACACAGAATGAGTCCTACTGATAAAAGTCTCATAAAATTTAGGACTAGAAGAAACATACCTCAATATAATAAGGACTATATACATTAGAAACAAAGGAAACAGCCAATATCATCGTCAAGTGAGCAAAGTTTGAAGTAATCCCACTGAAGACAGTAATGACATCAGTAAATCCACTATTCCCAGGTCTTTTTAGTTTTGTGCCTATTCAATAAGGCAAAAGAAGGAAATGAAAGGGATATGAATAAGGAAAGAAGTCAGACTGTTTCTATTTGCAGATAACATAACCCCCAAACTTTTAGAAACAATAAACAAATTTAGCAGTGCACCAGGATTCAGGGTCAAGTAGAATGATTAATAGCTTTTCTAAACACTAACAACAAGCATACACAGAAGGACAGTATGGGCACAGTCACATTGACAATAGCCTCAAAAAAAAATCAAATACCTAGTTATATTCCTACCAAATAAATGAGGGAGATCTATAATGATGAATTAAATGTCTGAAGACAGAAGAAAGACATTAGAAACTGGAAAAACACCCTATATTCATAGTTTGGTATAATAACACTATGAACATGATCATTGTATTAAAAGTTACTTGTAGACTCAATTCAATCTCGATCAAAATCCCATTTCATTCTTCACAGCTAATATTCATATGAAACCATAAAAGATAGATCTCAGGTAGTAAAAAAAAAATCATGAGGTAAAATAACAGTGTTACAGGTATTATAATCCAAAATTGAAGATAGATTACAGAGTCATTGTGATAAAAAACACTATTGTAATGGCACAAATACTTGTATTGACCAACGGAACAAAATTTAAATTCCAACTACTGATACACTACTTTTAACTTCAGCTGTTTAATATTTAGCAAAGTTTCCAAAAACATAAACTAGACTAAAGAAAACACTTTGACAAATGGTACATGAAAAACTGAATATCCAAATGTAAAATAAAACAATAATTAGACACATGTCCATCACTTTTCACAAAAACTAAATGCAAATGAATTAAAAACCTAAATGTGAAACCTGAAACGCTTAAAATGCTAGAAAAAAAACCTCATAGGTAATACCCTACATAATGTAGGTGCTGGAGAGAACTTTATGATAAAACTCTATTTGCTCAAGTTAAGCATGAGTGGGACTCTACAAATCTAAAAGAGTTCTCCACAGCTAAAGCAAGCATCAAGCAGATGTTGAGGAGTTTTCTCAGAATGATATCTTGGCCAGCTATACATCTTACAGAATATTAATATCTAAAATATACAAATAACTCAAAAACAAATAAACCATTCAATAGTGAACCTCTGGCCTAAACTGAAAGTTCTCAAAAGAAGAAAAAAAAGCTAAGAAATGTCTCAAATATCATTACATGCAGTCCCATTGTTTAATTGTTTTTAATGCTATCAGTATATATTCCAAAGTCTTTTTCCTGTGCCAGTGAGTTCAATATTATTTCTCATGTTTTCATCTATCAGGTTTAGTGTTTCTCTTTTTCTGTTGAAGTCTCTGATTAATTTGGAGTTGAGTTTTGTGCAAGGTGATGACTATGGATTGATTTTGGAATCTTTTACATGCACCTATCCTGTTTGACCAGCAACGTATATTGAAGATGATGATTATTTCCAGTCTGTGTTTCTGGACTCTTTATCATAAATGAAGGGTCCACAGATGTGGGGATTATTGTCTGGGTCTTCAATTCTGTTCCATTTATCATCACATTTCTTTTTGCACTAATATGCTGTTTTCATTACTATAAAAGTGTGTGGTAATGTTGGAGTTCAGGGATAGTATACTTCCAGAAATTTAGCTATCTTATTCTTTTTGTGTTTCCATATGAAGCTGAATTTTTTCCATTAAAGTTCTATGAAGAATTACATGTTGAAAAGCTTCTGTACAACAAAGAACAGCATTGTTTAGACAAAGTTTCAAACTAAAGAATGGGAAAAGAGTTTTGTCAATTACGTATTCAATAAGTGGCTAATATCTAAGATATACAAAGAACTAAAACACTGGACAGTAAAAATAAAACTAAATACCAAAATTAAAAATTGGGTAAAGCTCTAAATAGAATTTTCAAAAGAAGAAACATAAATACCCAAGAAGAACTTAAATGTTAAGAATTCTTAGACATCTGGGAAATTCAAATCAAAACTACTTTGAGATTTCATCTGACACCAGTAAGGATGGGCAACATCAATAAAACAAATCACAGTTCATGCTGGTGAAGATATGGAGTAAAGGTCAATCTCATCAGTTACTGGTGCGAGTGCAAACTTGTAAAACCACTATAGAAGTAAATGTTTCTTCTGAAGTTTCCCAGAAAGCTGAGAATTTATATACCTCAATATCCAGCTATAACATTTTGGGGCATATACACAAAAGACATTTAAATCCTACCACACAGAGACTTGCTAAACCATGTGCATACTCCTCTACTCATAGTAGCCAGAAGATGGAGACAGTTGAGCTGTCCATCAACATGAATGGATTCAGAAAATGTGGTATATGCTACAAGAGGAGAAAAGTAAACATCAACCCAGCTACAAATCCTTTGATCTACAATGATAACCTGTATGCAAAATGTGCTAGTGCAATTGTGGAAGAAATCTTGTGTTACTAACCAATCAATATCTTATTAGATTTAGGGCACACTCCAGGAGGTGGAACTCATCCCCCACACTACTCAAGTGGCCAAGAATCTACTTGTGTCTAGATAGACCAGGGACCTTGGGAAAGTCAAATAATACTATTCTGCTAAAGTGTTGGTTCTTGATCCTTCTAATTCTGTGACCCATTTTCATTGCTACCTCATACCTGTAATTTTGCTAATGCAATAAATCATAATGGAAATATATAATATGTAGGATATCTATTATAAGACTCATGTGAAAATGTCATTTGACCCCCAAAGGTCATGACCTACAGGTTGAGGACCAGTGTGTTAAAGAAATGCAACAACAAAATGACTCCTAAAGACATTCTTCTATACTCACAGATCAGTGTCTTGCTCAGCCTACATCAGAGGAGATCCCTTCTGCAATAATGGGAATAAATACAGACTCACAGTTGAACAAATGTGTAAAGAACGAAATGTCTTGGAACACTTGGTCCTAAATAGGATATCTCTCTCATTTCTCTTGCCCAAGGAAGAAAAGGAGGAAAGACCATAAGAGCCAGTGTGTTGGAGAACAACAAGGAAACAAGGCTTTCTGAAAATATCAGGAACAATGCCTTCATCATTTTCTATTATGAACATATGAACTCACATAGACTGTGGCAGCATACACAGTACCTACCTGCACAGGTCTGTACCAGATGGGGCCACAGTGCTTAAAAGAGAAGAAGACAGAAACCCCAATCCATTATCCAGAAGCTCTCTCATAATTGTGTCATAATTTTGTCTCATAATGCTTTGACTGGGTTTTTCCATTTTAAGTTTTTACATTTCCCCCTCTATTTTCTTACCCTATAGGTCTTTTGCTTATATAATATGATTTCCAATTTCCTAATTTTTAGGGGACAAATCTTGCATGTTCTGTTTCATTGGAGGTGCTTAGATTAGAATCTGCAATTGTGACTATATATCCTGGAGTAACTAAAAACCACAATTAGTTAATGTGACTACATACCCTGAAGTAACTACAAAATCCAGTTAAATAAAACAAGACCAATGTTGGGGTAGGGTTTGGGGATCAATAGAGAAGTAAATGTCATGGTATAAGTGACAAGATTGAGAAAATGGGAAAAGGAGACAGATTCTAATTAATTAGAAGAAGGTAGGTAAATGCAGAAGGAGATAAGAGAGTTAAATGATAGTAAGGGTGTCTGAAAAAGTCTTAAGGCATCACACTATTAAATATTAGAAATGTGTAATACAATATAGTCATGTGGGTAATTGTTGTCCAAGAGACTCCCAAAACATACATTCTATTTCTATGTCCTTTGGTTCGCCATAGAGATGGAAGGTAAGGTTCTGTGGCTGAAGATGTTATGCCCTTCAGAAACAGGGTTCAGAGACACCAGAGTTGGAACTGACTTGGATGGTTTTTCCAGAGGACTAGATTGATGATGCCAGAAAGTACCATGAAAGTTTCCAAAGGAGGGGAGAAAACAATAGTCCTCCCCAGTTATGACACTTATGAACTACCATAACAACAGCATAGTATAATAACCATAAGACTACAACAGTGCCATACATATCTTAGAGATAATCGATTGTTCTATAAATGGATGTAAGACCTTCTCAACAAGAGAAACATCATTCCTGGTGCTCTGCAGATGCCTAGGGACCAAGATTTTTCTATGACTCAGAAACTCAAACCCAGATTTAGAATTTAAATGTATTTGCTTCAAACTTTTGAAGAACTTAGTCCATAATAAAGTAAGCAACAGTATTTGAGAGAGATCTGACTGAAGTCACCAGAAGTCCTGGTTACTGCACCATGACCATAGCTCAGCAATTTATTTTTTCTTATCATTGTAATTGTGAAGAAGACAAAAGGAACTTCAATTTCATGACCAGTTTAATAGCTAGAAGACCTGTTCTGTTAAAATCAAACTGTCCCAGTGCAGGGAAACTAGCTCAGAAGTAAAGGTGCTTGCTGCCCACTGAGGATTTGAGTTCTATCTACAGGACCCACATGAAGGAAGAGAAAAATGGACTCTAGTAAGCTGTTCTCTGACTTGTATAACAGGATGTGAACACCCATAAGTGTACAAATCACAGAGACACACACGCATATACACAGATATACACAGATATTCACACACACACACACACACACACACACACACACACACACACACTTAGTGTTAACAATAAAATTTAATCAAGTTGTTTCTGTCACTGCCTTTCGGTCAAACCACTTGACCTAGATATTTTTTTTTCTGCCTAAGTAGAAAATGAAATAGAAAGTGACTTGTGTGTTTCTTCTTTATACCACCTTCCCTCCAATTGTCTCTCAATATGCAACATGTAGAGATTCACAAATAAAGATAGAATAAAATAGAAGAAGGACTCCTTGCAAGGGTATTAATGTTCCCATCTTCACACAATAGCAGTATTTCCATTTTAAATGAACTTTTAAAATTAAGTATTAAGTAAATGGGCATATAGTTTCTTGAAAACTTTCTTAGTAAGCTTATCCTTAGCAATTTGTCAAATAAATCAAGGAGACATCAAAAATGGATATTTTAAAGCTATAATTTTTATAAATTTATTGGTCCTAATTCTTTTCTTGACCTTTTCAGATCATATATGCCAACTCTTATTACTAGGCATAATAATGTAAAGAAATGAGCATAGGGAACAATGTTATGAGCAATCCATCTTTCAAATTTGGTTAACAAGGCAAGGATATTTTTAGAATACTTTTTATGAATCCACACTGTATTCAGTAATTGGGCTTAGTAAATCCCACACTGTGAAATTAAAAAAAAATCCAAACAAACAAATGGATAACAGCCAAAATGTAAACTAAACTACATGGTATGCATGCTGTGTCTTCAAGCTATTTGTGGGTAAAAGAAAAATGCCAAAATGGTTAATTCTTCATCATATTCAGATATAAGCCAAGACACTTATTAATTGTGTATTCACAAGTATATAGCAAAAAAGTTATTCATAAAAGGGCTTCACCTAGTTTTCTGTCCTGCTGAGATCTCATACCACCCAGTTGCTCAAAAATTTGATCAAAAAATAGACGACCAGTTTCTAGGGTAGTTTCATATTTTAGCATAGACCATACTATGTTTCCTCCTTGCCAATGGTCTCACATGAAACCATTAAGACTTAGTTAAAGACTTCCATCTAAAGGCTTACTTTGAAACAGAAATGGTAGGAAATTATGTTATAATTACCTATCCAATTCACCTAACTTCATTAGTGCTTTTATTTTACCCATGAGATGCCAATTTCAGATGAATTATGCAACTAAACAAATTAATTAAATCTTCACATTTCTTACCTCAGAGAGGAAGGACACATATAACCTTTGCTACTACATTGTTTTATTAATGGCCTGTGCAATGTACCCATTGCAACTGGATGTGCAGAGCACTTCAAAAAAATGAAACTTTAAACAAACTATTATCTATGCATAGGAAAAGTGTCAGCAAAACCAAATCTACACATGCAGTGATTGTAACAGACTTTTCTGCTCTCTATGGAGGAGAAGTCACTATCACCAGAACCATGAAATAGACTTGAAGTAATGAACTAGAGCCTTTTCTTATATTTTTGTTCGTGAGCCTCGCCTTTAATGGCCGAGCCATCTCTCCAGCCCTCACTAGAGCCTTTTCTACATTGCTGCAAGCCCTAAGCTTTATAGCCACAAAATACAACTTATATAATATCATGAAACATAAAATACCCAACATTCTTTCCTTGCATTTATGACTCATATTAAAGCTTAAGATAAGAACTAATGAAATTATCAGTAGATATTATAACTAATATTACCATTATAAACTAAACAAGCTAAAAACAAATGAAATACAAGTTTAATTTTACCTATATCTATATGTTTATAAGCAATACAATAGTATGAAAACATGTAGAAATATGGAAAAGAGTCCCCAAATAGAACAAAATTAGAATTATGGAACTGGGAAAAAACTCAATGCCTGACATTAATGGCTCAATTAAAGGCATAGTGAGAATAGCCTAAAAGATTATTTAACTTTAGTAGTCAACATATAATATCACAGTTATATAAAGAATTATGAAAAAGATAATTCAAAAATCTGTAGATCATGTGAAATGCACAAAGTGCTAATTTATAAGAAACTACAATGCCATAATTAGAGAATTAGAGAAGACACAAATATTTCAAATAACACATATAAAATAACAGACAAAAGAGAGCATATGCAATTTAAAAGTTCTCCCATGACACATTGAAATAAAACTATAAGAACCTTAAAGTAGAACCTACAAACAGCCAGAAGAAAATGTGTGCTGTATTTCAAAAGCAAACATGATATTGACAGTTGACTTTCCAAAAGACAAGGTACAAAGTTCAAGAAACAACTGAAATCATGTATAAGTGGTTGAAAAGGGCAAAAGGAAAATATGCTTTCTAGAATTCTAAATCAAGTAAATATGTAATTAAATACATGGGAGTAAATAGGATATTTTCAGAAAAAAAATAAGTCTAAGTAATTTTATGTATCAGAACCTACATTAGCAGAAGTTTCAAATGAGTTACAGAAATAAATACAATAGTAATGACAACACTAGTGGTGTAGACAGTCCGGTATCATTACATATCATCCTTCAATTAGAAAAGAGAACATAATTTTCACTTAAAAACTAATACTACTGCAGGCTTCACTGAGGTTCCGGCCGGGGCATTGTGTAGAGCTGAACGGTCCCAGCGACATTGGATTGCCGTGGTTGCAGGCCCCCCGATGGAGACAGCTATTGAGGAAGTCTTCCAGGCTGAATCAACTGGGTCACTCATCCTCCTTGGTGCCTGATTCTGCTCTGCTGAGGTTTCGCTGTCCAGCCATCCCCGGGCTCCCCGAATGGATGCTTTGATTCTCCTGGAAAGATAAGAACAGAGCCCTGCCCCAATCCCAACCCTGGGACAATTACCCTCTTTTTTTGGGGAGGGGGGGCTAGGTAATACTTCTCCTGAAGCAAATTTGGCCTTCCGACAACATACAAAGCATTATCTTTCAATCCGGGTTAAAGAAGAAATCATTTTGTCACCTTGGAGCTAAACCAGCTCCAGTGTATATATTTTGAGATCCCAAAGGACAATCTGCCTGCATCGAGAAGGCCTTTTGTAAGTAGCCTCCAAACCTAGGTCCCTCCAAATTCCATGTGTATGTCTCTGAACTCTAATTATTGGGATCAGAGACCTGTGGTTCCCATCTGAAGGGATCAAAGATGTGTTCTACCACTCCTGGATCAAAGTCTTTCTCTATTTAGAGTTTGCCCTGCATCAGGCTGACCCTGAGCTCCGAGATCTGCCCGTTTCTGTCTCCAGTGTGCTGGGACCAAGGGTGTACTCTTCTTGAATGGTGGGACCAAGGGTGTGCACCCTCACCACCCCGCTCCGTATGACTCCAGAATACATAAGACCACCAACTCTACGGTGCTCCCCCCATCTCCACTGAAGTCAAAGGCATGGGCCAACACCACAATTCTCTTGTATTTTACCTTAGCTCCACGTCTTCTCGACACCTGGAGGTCTGCAAAACCAGGCCGAACGTCTGTATCCTCTATTCCATTCACAGTGTTTCAGCCCTGCCACCTGCCTTTTTTTTTTTGTTTTTTTTTAGTTAATAAATTTATTTGTTTGTTGCTTCAGGTTACATCCTTATCATATAAATGTGGCATATTTATATCTGTTGTTTTATATAGTATTTACTCTTATAAGAGAAGGAACCATCTGTTGGACTGAAAGGGGAAGCTGCTGGGGGAAAGAGGGTGGAAGGGCGGGATAGGAAGGGGGAATAGGGAAGGGTTTGTGACTGAGATGTAACTTGAAGAAAAAAAAATAAAGTATTTAAAAAAAAACAAAAAAACTCTAATACTACTAATTTAGTACTGAGATAAGCTATAGTTCATGAGTTAACTTCTTACCTGAATCTCATTTTCCTTATGATAGTATTAAAACTCAGAAATTGACCTTGACTCCATTTTTTCCAAGGTAAGGCAGGATATTCTTTACCATAGGGAGTAAGTCAGGGAACATGTATGATAATCGCCAGTGTTGAGTCACAAGTCAATAAAATGTGATGAAAATGTAATCTTTCTTCCCATTATTCATTCATTGATAACACCATTGTTAGTTGATTGCTAAGAATGATCAAAATGTATCTTTGTGATGGTACTAATAAAATTCTGTGTTTTATGTGTTCAAAATTGATTTGGTTTCATTTTGACAGTTCATTTCTTTTAAAATCTTACAACCCAACCTTAGTGAGTAATTTGAAAGTCTGGGCATGTTTATTTAATTGGACGTAGAAAAATCAGGAATAAGATTCAGAAATACTCATTTTGCAGACTCAATTTTATCCTTTGTAAAACTAGGACGATATGATCCACCCAGGAAAAGAAGTATCAGATTGAAACACACATATTGAAAGCTCAAAAAACTAAAATCCATGTAAAATAAAACATGATATTGGTCTTGTAGAGTCTGGATTATTTTAGTCGGGATGATTGTTTATAGCTCTATTCATTTACCTATAAGCTTCAAAATTTCATTTTCATAACAGCAGCATAATATCCCATTGTGTAAATTAACTATGTTTTCATCACCCATTCATCAGTTGACAGATGTCTAGGCTGTTCTCACTTTCTGATTCTTTTGAATACAGCAGCAATAATGAGTGAGTATCTCTATCATAAGATGTAGAGTCCTTTGGGTATATGCATAAGAGCAGTAATAATTGCATGTTGAGGTTCATTGTTTTTCAACTTTTTGTGGAAATTGTACCTTATTTTCACAGTGACTGTGCAGGTGCATTCTGATCAGCAATGAATAAGTGTTCTTTCTCCACAAACTTTCCACCATGATGACATTTATTGATCTTAACCACTTTGACTGGGCATGGATGAACTCTTAATATATAGTTCTAATTTTCATTTCCTTGATCATTAAGAATGTTGAGCTATTTTGTAGTGTTTTTTACTCATTTGTGTTTCATTTTTGGTGAACTGTATGTTTAGTTCTATAGCCCATTTTAAATTGGGTTAATTGTTTTCTTGGTGTTTGGATATTTTTAGTTCTTTATGTATGCAAGATACTAAAGCTCTATAAGATGTATAACTGGTAAAATATTTTTTCTCATTATATAGGCCACTATTTAACTTAAATTATGGTGTTCTTTACAGTATAGTAGCTTTTTAACTTCTGAGGTCCCATTTATTAATTGTTGGTCCTAATGTTGGTGCTATTGGTGTTCTATTCAGAAAGTTTTTTTCCTGTGTGAATGATTTACTGTATCTTGCTTTCTCTCTCTCTCTACCCAAAGGACTCTACATCTTATGATAGAGATACTCACTCATTATTGCTGCTGTATTCAAAAGAATCAGAAAGTGGGAACAGCCTAGACATCTGTCAACTGATGAATGGGTGATGAAAACATAGTACATTTACACAATGGGATGTTAGTTCAAGATATCTAGTAATAACATGAATACCATTTTCACAATATTAATCCAACTTATCCAGGAGCATGAAAGATCTTTCCGTATTCTGTTGTCTTTTCCTTCAGTATATTAAAGATGTTACTATACAAGACTTTTACTTGACTAGTTAGTATAATCCCAGGATGTTCATTTAATTATTTATCTAGGAAATTTTGAAAGGCATTGTTTAACTGATTGCCCCCTTGTTTGTTATTTATATGTAGAAAAGCTACTGATGTATAAGGAAGGGGAAAGAGAATACTGTTATGAGTAGATAGAAGAGAAACTAGAGTAGGGGGATTAAATTGGGAAGGGAGATGGGAGACCAGAATGAATATGGGAATATGGCAAGGTAAAACAAACACTGAATTCCTTTTGAAAAACTAAAGAGACCCAGGAGTGGTGGCACACATCTTTAATCCCAGCACTGAGGAGGCAAGAGGCAGGTAGATCTCCCTCATAACTGTGGCCTAATTACCTCTGTTGTTTTGTATTGTATCTATTTTTATAAGAGAAAGAGCCATTTGTTGTACTGACAAGGGGAACTGTTGGGGGAAATAAGATACACCTTAAACTTAAAAACAAAAAAAAGGGGGAAGAGTGTGGGGGGTTGAAGGTGGAAGGGTGGGACTGGAGGGGGGAGTAGGGAGGGGAATGCGATTGAGATGTAACTTGAAGAAATAAAAAATAAATTATTAAAAAACTGGAATTAAAATGATAAAAGATAAAACAAAGCATTATATAAAATTAACAACCAATAGAGTGAAAAATAGTCTACCAACCAGGTGAAAATTTTTTAACCATTCATTGAAGAGGGATTAACATCCCAAACATATAAAATACTTGGAAAGCCAAACAAACAAAAAGCAAAGACCCAGATCACTAAATGTGCAGCTAAACAGACAAAAAAGCAAAGACCCAGATCACTAAACTGGCAACTAAACAGACGCTTTAAAATGAATGAGTACAAATGACCAATAAACTCATGAAAAAAATGTCAATTTTTTTTGACATTATAGAATTTAAATCAAAATCCTGAGATCATATCTCCTTACAGGAGAAATAACCTACCAACATATGTCAAAAGTAGGAGAATATATACAAGAAGTAAAATGACTAAGGTAATACCATCCTTCTCTGACTCAATTTTATATTTACTTAAGTAGTTCTCAGCCTTCTACTTCCTCCCCTCAATGGTGCACTTTCCTTGGCAACATGCTATAGATTCCCATAACCTTGACCATGGTTCAGATGTATTACCCAAAATCATTAAACTAAAATATGTAAGTCAAAAACAATAGACATGTTATGACTAAAATATTTACTATGTTTTGGTAAGGACGAAAGTTTCAAGGGCACTCGACCTTCATCCAATGTTGATGTAAATTATGGTCTTTGAGACTTTTGCCTTTGAAAATACTATGTCTTTGAGTTTGGGCTCCATAAGACCTTTCTGAGAGACACATGCTTACTCTTGATCTGGCCATCAATAAAAAATACCTTTAATTGTAATAATAATGTTGTCAATAACTATCTCATGTGGATAAATTCAGAGGGATAAATGAATCTTTACCAATGGCCGGTAGAAATATAAATTAGTGCATCTACTAAGAAAAATAATGTGGAAGCTTCTCAAAAGACTAAACATGGGAATAGGGCATGATCCAGCTTCAAGACTGCTGGATACACATCTT
Source organism: Lophiomys imhausi (assembly GCA_907164525.1). NCBI lineage: Eukaryota > Metazoa > Chordata > Mammalia > Rodentia > Muridae > Lophiomys > Lophiomys imhausi. The sequence goes on from CAJQZJ010004752.1 coordinate 9,552,338, forward strand.
CAAGATAAGAGTCAGCATATACCTGGTTCTACACACACCAAAAAAATGGTAATCCTGAAATTACCAACAAGAGTGCACTATGTCTATCCATCAATAGATTATTCAATAAAAATGTAGGCTACATAGACATTTTTATATTATTTAGTCATATGAAAGAAAAAAACACTGCTGTTTGTAAGAAAATGCATATAATTACAGGTTATAATGTAATAAAAAAAAACCAGTCCTACAAAAACAAAAATTGTGTTTCTGTCATTTGTGGAATCTGGAAATGTTAAAAGGAACACACAAAAAAAGTAGGGGACTTCTTGGTGGATATCTGATGTTGCATATTTGTAATAATCCAGCAACTTGTACAATGTAAAGAGTTATATTTATACTTTTGAATTTATTTAATAATATCAACACTAGTTTTTTGGGTTTTTTTTGCTTTTGTTTTTGTTTTTTTTTATAACAAATGTACGACACTAAGGCAAGTTGTATCATTGGAGAAACTTTCTGGGAGGTGGAGATGGAGGGATGGCTATATACAGCTTTATTTTTATCTGCTCAATATTTTGATAAATCTAAAACTGTACTGAAAAACAGGAGAATACCAAGATGAGGATAAGTGAGTTTTATACCTGTGTAAGGTCTATGCACATGGGCTGACATCATGTGAAGCCTATCATTCTCAAACATTAATGAGCACTACTAGTAAGCAAAGGCTTATTTCGGTTAAGTGTCAGAGATTATCAGAAGAATCTCTCTCACTGAAATAGTTCCTATCCTCAAAATCTGAATACACAGTTCTTCATGGAATGTTTGAAAGAGCATTAGTGTTCACATCCAAATTAGAATTCCAAACATGACTTTACAAAAGAAGGCAGATTTTTTTCAGAAAATTATTCTAAATTATGGCCTATCTTTGTGTGTGATGTGGCCTCTTTTTCTGAAGAAATTATAAGTTCTCTGACTAGAACAAACAATCATCATAATTCAGAATAATAGAGTTTTCTCTATAAAAAAAGCTACATCCAGTTGTTTTACTGCTCTATCCAGTCACTCAGTTTTACTTATTTTGAGTTTTCATTTTCTTTTTTTTTATATAAATACATTATTTTTTTTCTTCAAGTTACATCTCAGTCACAAACCCCTCCCTATCCCGCCCTTCCACCCTCTTCCACCCAGAAGTTTCCCCTTTCAGTCCAACAGATGGTTCCTTCTCTTATAACAGTAAGTATTATACAAAACAACAGATATAAATATGCCACATTTATGAGAGTTAAATGGCCAGTATACCTTCCCAATGTCCAGTTTATACATATTTGGCCCCTGACTTTAACATTCTACTATCTAACCATCTCCATGAGTTTAAAGGTCTATATTGTCCCAGGGTTGGGATTGGGGCAGGGCTCTGTTCTTATCTTTCCAGGAGAATCGAAGCGTCCATTAGGGGAGCCCGGGGACGGCTGGACAGCGGAAACCTCAGCAGAGAGCAGAATCAGGCACCAAGGAGGAAGAGTGACCCAGTTGATTCTGCCTGGCAGACTTCCTTAATAGCTGTCTCCATCGGGGGCCTGCAACCACCACAGCAATCCAATGTCGCTGGCACCTTTGAGCTCTACACAATGCCCCGGCTGGAACCTCAGTGAAGCCTGCAAGATCAGCTTCTGCCTACAAACCCCTTAGGTCATCTAAACAGCTGAGAACAGAAGGACTGAAAATAAAAGGATTGTACTAACATTTTTAACCATTTTTTCCATTTGAGTTCGGGCCCCAAACAGGTCTACTCGACCCAAATCAGCAGGAAGTCACTTTAAGAGAGCGACGTCCCATGCCCAGAGGGTGGGGAAGGTGTTTCTCCGCCCTTCTTTTTGGTTATTTGAAGGATAACTGAAAACTCCGATATTTAAGGGAAGAGATTACAAGCTGATAAATGGTCCTGTTTAATGGGTTTTGGAGGTTAGCCCCAGGGACTTCCTACTTTTCCTTTTCTGTATCCTTCTTCCTCTCCTATGTAGGAGTGCATAGGCTTGAGAAAAATGAGATACAGACATAGCACAGGAAGGTCCAAGAAGAAGGGGCAGATTATTGAATATGCCCTTATACATTTGTATATTGATACAAAATTAGTAGTTTATTTGGCTAAAGTGGTATTGACCATTGTTTATTGTGCAAAAATAAGATTGTATTGGATTACATCGGTAGTGATCTTTGTATATTGATACAAAATTAAGATTATAGTTGGCCACAATGGTATTGACCCTTGTATATGGACGTAATATTAAGATTGTATTGGGCTACATAGGCATTGATCTTTGTATATTGATACATAATTAAGAGTATATTTAACCACAATTGAATAGATCTTTGTATATTGATACAAATTTAAAGGTAACGCTTCCTAATGGTATCATACCTAGAGATACTTAAAAATACAATGTGAAGCTCTGGCCTCTTGATACCAACCGTCTAAAACGGTCTAGGATAGTTAGGTAAAACAAACTCCTAGTCATGCAAACATGTCACTTTGTTAGCTACTATGACAGTCTATCACAGATATTCTCTAAACTACCCAGTAATCAAGGTGCTAAGAGACAAGCAACAATTGCTTATCTAAATACAAGAGTTTTCATTTTCTATGCATTAAAACTGAAAAGTCCCTAAAGGCATTGTTATTGATTCCTTTTGGAATTAAATCTAACTTAGTTGCCTTGTCTGCTTAAACTGAATAATATAAATAACCAAATATGTAGATGTCTGATGATTGTTACCACTGTGCTGATAGACCTTATCATCTATAATGCCTATTCTGTCACTATGATATTACAAACTGGAGCTAATATGGCAGAGACCTGACAAAATATCAAGGCAGGACTAATAGTGCTAAAGAGAAAATGAGAAGAGAAGACAAATGTTTACAGAATATGACTCCCCCTTTCAAAGTCACCAGGTGAGATTGGGAAAATCTGCATACATAACTGTAGCCTAAGAGAAGCCAATGTTCTTTGTACCTTTTGCCAGCAACATTGCCCCAAATGTTTCACCATCTGCTCACTGCATGAAAATAACCTGCAAATAGCATTTTTCTGTTTGAGTCAATTCCTCAAGACAATATTCACCTTGCTTCTTTCAAGTGACTAGCTTTGGTTCGATTTTTTTGCAGCCCTGGCTTCTTGACTCCAATGTCCTTGAACTAAAAGGTTTTAGGTCTTCTATCCCAGTTGAATGTTAGCAAGAATGGTTTGGTACTATAAAGAGTAATTTCTTTCTTTAAAGTTGGCCTATATATTCTTGTAATAAAACATTTTATTTCTGGCACATAAGTACCTGAAAAACATCATATTTTTAGATACTAACAGCATTTTTGTGCCTGCAAATTGATAAGAATACTACATTTCACAGAACATTTTTACATAGATTTTCATCAAGTGACATGACTCTATTTTTTCCTAAACTAATGGGGGTTACAAGTGAGATTTTATAATGTAATGTACTTAATGTTAACCAATAGATGACTAAATGATCAGTCTTTGTTATATCACGAGACTGTTTCTCAATCATGAACCTAGTGTGTCCATAGTAACTGACATGCTAACTACATGTAATGGGTCAATTTCAGTGATATGACACTTAGTAAAAGATATATCAAATTGCAGTTCTTTCCAACATGTACACATGGAAACTATGGTTTAAATTTCTGTTAAAATAGAAGCATCATTTCAGATACTAGGATGCCATTGAACCAGAGGAACATTCCTATTGATGGATCATACATATTTTTCCATCTAAAGAGAACAATATTTCGGTTATTCAGGTAATAAAAAGCTTAAATAATGCTTCCCCTAACTACCAGTTCTAAAAAATCTGTCATAAACATCTTAAAATTTGTTTTATATTGACAAGTTTTAATCAGAAGTTAAGTTTTGGTTTGAAACAGTAGGAAATGAATGAGCTAATCAAAATTTGTGAGTTGTTATGATAATATAGACCTATATACTCAGCATATTTAAAAGTCTGTTAGTGAATAGCAACAAGTGTCTATGTCACCTTTTGCGTGTACTAGAAGTGTGATGTCGTAGGATTTGCAGTAGGGATGGTCTTCAGAAAATGATGAGCAAAGGTCAGAATTCTTTTCCTCAGCATATTTCTATAGTTATTTAAATGGGATTTTAGAATATGGTGATAACATACTCCATTTCTCAGGAATTGCTTTCATATAGGATTCTGAAAAGGGAAGCGAGTGATACTATTTTGTTACAATACTTCAGGTCATATTCTGTGATGTTGTGTGCAGTTTCTACTAAACAAGTCAATAGTAAAACTTGCAGGCCTGAAATTTATTATTTATATAATCAAAAAGCAAAAATGTGTCCATTTACTTTTCTTTTCATTTTGGAACAAAAACATTTATTTCATTTTTCAAAAGTTATTTCTTCAAATTTTGTTTCTATGACTATTTTATATGGTGGTGTGTGACAGGATGTGTGCATTTGTGTGTGTGTGCTGAGGTTTCCATGTCTAGCTTTTTTCAATGAGCATATAGGAGCCTAATTTAGACCCTCAATGCTGGTTGAGCAAGTTCTTTACTGAGTGAGATATTCCTCTAGGGCCCTGGTTTCTTAAAATTTGTAACTATTATTTCTTTGAGGCATAAGATCAGCATTTAACCTAATACTAATTTTTAATTGATGACTATCTCCATTCTTTAAAAATATTGCTGTCATGTATTAATAAAATACTCATTAAATATATTCTCATATTTTTATTTAATTTTCATATTTAAGCATGCATTTTTATAAGATATACAAAGACTGACACACATAATTTCGTTACACAGAGACCTATTTCATTATCCTAAAATGACTCTGCCTAAATTTTCTATTTTAATTTCACAATATTTTAAAAGTAGTTATTTATTATTTTATCTCCACAAAATATTAACTGAATGACCAAGTTTATACATTATATATTGAGGAAGTAATAAAGAAAAAAAATTTACTTATAAGGCACATATGCAGCATCTGGCAAACCCATAAAATAAATCTATCTGTGTGATTTGTCATAAAATAAAATATCTGGGTGAACTAAGTAACTTATGGTTACTTTTTCTTTAACAGTTCAATGATGTCAGTGTCTTTTCTATAGAGACGATGCAAGGAGATCACTTAAGGCTCTGGCAGCTGTTCGAGTAGAGATGCTGATAATGTGCAGCTACCTGACAGGGATGGGAAAACAAGAGGTGTTCACACCCTGTGTTCATTTCATTTTGTTTTCCACCCCTTCATATGTCTACCATTCCAGTGTCCATATTATAAACAATTCTGTCCAGCATACCCATCGATAAATCATGGGGTCCATATTTCAGAATCCTGCACTAGCGTAGGAGAAGCGACTAAAAGTCAGGTAATAGATTAAAAACCTCATTAAAGTTTTCCTTACAGTTATTTCCAAATATTTTATTTTCCTAAAAAAATGCCCCCCTCATTTGCATTCTTATGTAATGTGTTCTTTCTCTCGTATTGTCTTTCTCAGTCTGTTATATTTAGAGGCAGATATTTATTAACCTTAACTTTCATATAAGAAATGTTTGTATGATTTAATTAACAAAAGAAAAGAAAGTCATCCAAGTCCATGTAAGTTAATTAAAATAAGTATTCAGCAAAATAACTTATCCAATTCCTGATAAATGTTTGAAGAAATTAGACATAAAATGGGCTTTAAGGTCTTTATGTAAAATATTATATTTATGAAATATACCTTACAGTTCATGAAGGTGTGCTGTTAATACATTCTACATGTTAATTAATTGTTCCTGCTTGCTCTCTGTTACTTACATTGACTCTGATTGGTTAAATAAAATGCTGAGGCCTGAGATTGGGCAAAGACAGAGAAAGGTGGGACTTCTTGAGATTAGAACAGGAAGCCAGTGCTTTAGACAGAGGATTAACTCATTCCACCCAGGAGCAGGAAGAAGGGGGACATACACCATGGGTTAGAAAAAAGAACCTCATTACACATGGCCAGGAACATCAGCATAGCATGGAGAATGGCAGTACTAAGGGATGTATGTATATATGGGGTCATATTTGAGTAATATAATTAAGAGCTAGCTTAGCTGGGCCAAGATTGCTCAATTCAGGGCAAAGCTTGTTAAAATCCATGTGGTGTCTGTGTGCTCACTTATAATGGAGGATAAAGGATTAACATGGTGCCAAACCAATTAAATATAATATAAATACTGGGTAAATAATTTAAATAGCCATTATTTTTTTCTACAAGTTCATTTTAACTCAAAAGAAAATAATACAAAGAAATGTTAAGTAATCATAATAAATATACCTTTACATAATAATCTTAAAATATAATGTATTAATTTAAAGAAACTAGCAATTTCTAATTATACATGGATAATGCCACATATTTTGAATTGTAGTATGATTTATCTTGATGCCTGGATCTATAAAGGGTCCCCAGTTGCCAGTCAACTATCCCCTTAGTGTAACTTGAAGTAATAAATACACATTTAAAAAAGAAATAATCCCAGAGGGAAAAAAATTCTTAGTGGTTATAACTGATTGACCCTATGATGTTCAGTGTTGGTTATTTTCCTATTGGAATCTGGGAACAAGATAGTAGGATATGAAAAAAATCAAACTGAAACTGGAGTAGGGTATCAGAGTGAGAAGAGAAGATAGAAGATATTGCTAGGAGACAGTTGATCCAGGAGAAGCTGAGCTGAGCATATAGGCTAGAACAGTTGTTATATTTTGGAGCTGCTAGTATTGGGGAAACTGTGAGAAAGAACTGTTTAAGCAGACTGTTGGAAACTGAGGGAGGAAAGGTTTGGAGAAACCATTGAAGGTGGTGGACTGGAAACTGGGAATAGGGGTGGAAGGGAGTTAAGGGAATTGATTACTATTCTTAGCCCTCATGTGACTGATGAACTGAAGGGGGCTGATATGTAGGGCCCCCTTCACCCAAGGAGAAGGAAAGGAGGGGGAGGATGAAGAGGGTGGGAGGGGACTGTGATTGAGATGTAACCTGAATAAATAAATTTTGAAGAAAAAAAATCACAAAATGTCCTTCTTATAGTTTGAATATAGAAATTAAATTTCAGGCTTAAAAAGATTTACTCAAATTGCTCATGAATAGAAAAGAAATAAAAATGGAATATATTTCTGAAGAAACAGAAAAGATTAAAATTTTTATCACAATGCATAAAATCTAATTAAATGACAAGAATTAGGGAAAAGATATGTAATTTACTTGTGATTTTCATATTTAAGAGGAAGAGCAGCTTCCTCTTAAATATGAAAATCACAAGTAAAATGAAATATATTAGAATAAACTAATATGTGGCTTTTAGGTCCACTAATTCCTTAGCTCTTCAAGGTGTTCATCACACTCAAATAAATCCTAACATTAATTGACTTCCTGGTTCACCTTTCATGATGATTAGCTACTACCAGTCTAGGTTCTAATTTACTTACGTACCTTTCATATTTATCAAATCAGACAACAAGTGAACTTTAATGTGTGGCCTTATAAAAATTGATTATCTTGTTTTCAAAACATGCTCATTTTAACATCTGTTACTAATACTGGCATTCATTTTCAGATCCCTAGTATTCTGTCATATTTCTACACCATATTTCATGAATACCATTATCCTCAACTTTTTCTATGTGAATTTAAATAAAATATAATAAGATAAAACAAAAACTATCATACTGAAGTAGGAAAAGGTAAACCAACAGACTGTGTGATTCTTACTGGTATGAACACTCACAGACAAAAAGTTGTTTAAGGGCTGCAGCATGGAACCATTGGTTAAGATCACATAATGCTCTTTGAGAGGGCAAGAGTTCAGTTCCCAGCAGCAATGTCTGATGGCTCTCAACTATCTTGATGTAGCTCTAGCTCCAGGGGAATCAAAATCTCTTGCCTCCATTGGTACCTGAACACTAGTGCTTCAAGCCAGACCATATAATCACACATACTCATAATTAATAATAATTAAAACAAATAATAATATTAATTTGTTTGATTGGCTAGTCTCAATCCTCTTGGTTGCATATCTAGAGCAGAATAGTTTGGCATTGTACTGACTTTATACTGAGGTTCATTTTCCCAGTCATCAAATTGTTTTCTTAAACACTGACTCAGGAGTAATGTATGACCTTCCTAACACTTTCCATAGTTTTGCCAACATTTGGTGTTTTCTACTGGGTCAGAGTCCTCATCACGGTTTTAATTTATAATCTGCTTATGACTAATAACAGCTATTTGTTATTGTGGGCAATATAAAGGATATTATTCAAGATTTTTTGAGGCTTTGCAAATTTTAGAAGCTGTGAAGAACAGAGTCAGGACTGAAGGTGAGCTAACTGTATTTGAAGTTTCAAATACCAAATGAAACATATCTGAGTTGTTCAGATTCTGAGTTAATGGGGAGTAAAATAAATCTTTTAACTGTGTACATATTATCCATGCAATCATAAAAGGAATCATGTTATTAAAATTTATTTTAAAAATGTAATGGTAACTTTAATTCTAGTTTCACTAGTCCCTGCTTTCCTTAGGTCAGTCTATTAAAATTATACAATTCTAAACATGATGGAATAATTTTGTGTAAATTGCTAGGTTTTAGTGCATGACCCATTGACTCTATTAATCCTGGAGTTATACTAGATTTGACATGTTGAGCCATGAAAGAGAGCATAATGAAAAGTTTTAAAAAGGCAATCCCAAAGAAATGTTCCCTGCAACATCTATGTTCTGGTGTGTTCTGTCTCCAGATGATGAATTTATGCTTGATCAGATGAATGTCATCAATGTAACATCATCAGAAAAATGCAAAAGAAGTGTGAAAAAAGTTTGGTATACATAGTAAGTTAGGATTTATAAATATGCTTCTATATATTATACAGAATGTAAGCCATAAGTTATAGCTTATAACTTATAGAGAATAGGTGTAGCAAATCAACATGACAGACACATAATCTGAAAGACTCAGCAGCTAAGTGGCTTTCCTGGAACATTACAATAACACGAATACCTCCAGGTAAAATTGCCCCCCCAAAATCCCAGCAATTACCATATCCAAGCTGCCACCTGCAGAATCATGAATAACACAAGTACTTGATAGTCAATTAACTCAGGTTGGAGGCAATTTGTTGTTCAAATACTCATATACTACCAGAATAGGAACAATCTTCTCTGCAGTCTATAAACTCTCCATCAAGGTATAATTCTATGAATAGATAAACTGTTTATACTTTGAATACCATCTTCAATGAAGTTATTTCAATGTAGCAACTACATACAGTATCTTACTACTAACATGGCACACTGAACTAGCTCTTCTGCAACAATGTAGTATGTAACATGTGCTTAAAAACAGAATGGTAGAAAAAGGGATGGGATGGGGAGGAGGATGCAATAATAAGAGAGAGGGGAACAGAAGGAGAGAGAGAGAAAGAGAAAGGGAAGGAAGAGGGGAGGGGTATATTGACAGGGACAAGGAGAGACAGGGTGGTGGGGGGTCCACACCACTAGCAACATTAAAGTTCATCTTCCCAAGTTGAATATCTTGTTTAATGTTTCTTTCTCTCTCAAATACTTTTTCAAGCCAAATTGAGTATGCTCACTAGCACAACCCTTTAATTTTCAAATATAATGGGGTGATATATAGAGATTCATAACAAATTAAAGTTGTTCCTGCTGCTCCCCTAGTGCCAACCTCAATTTTCTGGTTCTCCTGAGATAGAAAGCTCTAGTTTTATCACTGCCAGGTGTTTGGGTTTTATTGAAAACATCATTTGAACTAACTATTTTCTCTCATTGAAATTTCTTGATGTGCCAGATTGACACTTATCCAGAGCCACAAAGCAGTTTCTGAGGTTCCATGAGAGTAGTAGGAGCTTTTCTGTGCTCACTCTAATAGGCCCTTAATGCTAGTAACTTTTTTGTTTTTATGGATCCTCAGGAGAGGAATCTGTTGCTTTTTGACTATGGAGGGTTTGAGGAATGCACACTGATTATGAATACACAAGTCTAGTGAATATTGCCCTTCCTTCTTATAAGCTGAAGTGATTTTAGCTGCAAACTCCATTCTGAGCAATCCTTTACTGGGTTTGGTTTGTGTCAATCTATTAATAAATGTTAAAATAAAGGTTTTTAAATTTTAAATACATATCATCATGTGTCATGTTCTGAAAATCTATTCTTAACCCTAACAAGTAGCTCTTAATGGCAGCCACAATGACAGGCACACTGATATTGTTTTTCTTTAGCAAGTAGACATTCAGGATTTGGTCTCTGGACCAGGGGTTTTAGAACCACATGAGAAGATACATAAGTTTGTTTTTAGGTACAAATCTATTTGACCTAAACATAAACTGAATTTTAAAATCACACTTAGTTGTTCAATTATAAGAATTAAAATAAAATTAATTTTATTTTCTAAAAATGTATAAGAGGTAGTTTTATATATATAAACATATATAGTGTACTCAGTAAGCATGCATACTGAAACAAAAACTTTCAAAATATTTATTAGAGTCTAGTCTGTCTCTTCCATACAAATCCTCAAATGAATAGCCCAGAAATGATTTCTGTTTTTTAACATACAATTCAGAAAAGAAAGTATGATAAAGCTTCTGAGTATAATAACACACTCTCTTCCATTGAATGCTTTGCAAAATAAATAGAAGAGTCCATAATAATGATGAAATGTGGTAAACAAACTAGTAAAATAATTATTATGCCAAATCTAGATACAACACATGATATCATCTGTAATATGACTAGGTGACAAGTACTATAGCTCTGTTTGTACCTATCCCTGCAATTGTGAGCAATGACTGGGTCATGAAAATGGAATCATCATACAAAAGAGTGCTGAAAACATTCTATGAGCCAGTGGAAGCAGATAACTACAATAATAGCTTTTTTTTTTTTTGGAAGCAACAGTGAAGTTTCACATAGGAATTCACATGTGCCATGATGCACAATACTTATACAAGGTCAAACAGACAAAATTCCAGCATGGAGAGGAGAGATAGTCACACAGCCCTGCCCCTAGCTGAGGGGTGATTGACACTGAATTCTTCTGGAAAAGGAGTATCAGTTTGTTTTTGTTTTTTGTTTTTTTTCCAGGATGCCCACCTCTCACAGGCAACATATACTCTATTAGATATTCTAAAGCTCATTCACAAACTGGTAGCCCTAAGTGGACTTAATGGGTGTTAACTAATCAACCACATAACAACAACAACAACAACAACAACACACACACACACACACACACATACACACACACACACACACACACACACACACACACACACACACACTACATACACATACAAGATAAACACACAAGATAACATAGGAAGTTTGGAGGGAATAATGATGGAAGAATGGGAGAATTGAGCAGAGTGAATGGAGGAAAAATTGCCAAAAATTTATTAGCCTGTACTGAATTTTCAAGTTGTAAAAAGAAAGAAAAGTAAGATCCATTCAAATCGGAAAACTGGGGTTTATAAAGGAAGAAGCTAGGGAATTTCCAGGTTCATTATAATCTATAGCATCTCTATAATACAAGAGGACACTTAGTGACCAAAACCAGTTTTACAAATATGCCTCTAGGCATATGAGTGAGTGAGTGAGTGTGTGTGTGTCAGTGTGTGTGTGTGTGTGTGTGTGTGTGTGTGTGTGTGTGTGTGTGTG